>PVLD010000019.1:0-542091 GCA_004027595.1 Dinomys branickii | reverse complement strand
TTTTTTTTTTTTTTTTTTTTTTTTTTTTTTTTTTTTTTGAGACAGTCTCACTCTGCAGTTCAGACTGGTCTTGAACTCATTACATATCCCAGGCTGGCCTCAAACTTGTAGGGATCCTCTTGTCTCAGCCTTCTGAGTGCTGAGATTACAGGCATGCATTACCATGCATGGCTCATAATGTCTTCTAATATTTTAATTTAACATATTTTTTCTTAGATTGTTAGGAAAAAAGTACTTCCTGAGAGTAGTGAAGATCGAGCTACAAAAGAAGCCCTAAAGGAATTTGACTTCTTAGTTACGTCAGAAGAAGGAGACAGTGAATCTAGAAGTGCAGGCGATGGAACAGATTGGGGTAAGGACACATACTGGATTCATCTAGAAATTTAAGTAAACAAAAGAAATTAATCTTTTCCAGAATGGCAGTGTCTTCAAGAGCTATGTTTTTTTTTTTTTTTTTTTGGTACCGGAAATCTAACTGACAACCTCATGTTTGCCAGGCAGACACTGTGCCGCTGAGCTAAATCCCTGGCCCTGAGCTATGATGTTGAAATATTGAACATACAGCACATTTTTACTATGTGACCTTTTATTCAGGTGTGTGTAACTTACTCATTTGTTGTGTTTTGGAGACAGAGTCTCACTATGTAGTTCAGGTTGGCCTTGAACTTCCGGTGATCCTCCTGCTCAGCTTCCTGAGTGCTTGTAACAAGTGTGTCAGGGAATATTACAGGCATGCACCACCACGTTTTTTTCCAATATGAACAATATATTATGAAATGAATTTAAATTAAAATATGTATTTTGGTTTTTGCTAGACAGTTTATCTACAGATTAAGTTTTAATGGAAACTGTATATGAGACAATAATAGAAAATTGTAGTTATTCTAGTTCAGATTTTGACAATTGTATAGGAATAGTTTTGTTCTCTCATATTGTTCTAAATGAATATAATATTTTAAACTTCTAATAAGAGTTTAAAACAAGAACCTTGGGAAAATTTGTAATGCAGATCATTCTTCTAGTTTGGAAATGCATTTGTACTGTCAGTATGGTAAGATCATGATAAATTCTTCAAAAATGATCAGTTTTATCTGATGTCTGTATATTGTCAATGAGTAAGAGAAAAAGAGAGAGGGTCTAATATATACACATATTTATTGAAAGGATGTAATGTTGCTAATTATTTTAATATTATCTTAAGTTTATCTTTACAAAAATTTCCACTCAGTCTTCTCAAAAAAAAATCAGTGGGCATGATGGCGCACGCCTGTAATCCAGCAGAGTGGGAAGCTGAAGCAAGAGCATTGCAAGTTCAAGCCCAGCAGGGACAATTGAGCAGCTTAGAGAGAGTCTCTCTCAAAATAGAAAGGGAGGGCCTTGGGGTATATAGCTCAGTGTGGAGGCCCTGGTTCAGTCCTCGTGTGTGTGGGGGAACCAGTGGCTTCTTATTTGAAATAGATATTCTTTTAAGTCAATATTTTGTCCATAAATATGACAGTAGCCTTAATTATGACAAAATTGTTTTTCAGGATTATTAATGTGGACCCAATATGTAACAAACATTTTATTTGCTTTTATCCAGCTATTTTAAATAGTGATTTCAATATCTTCTCAAGAATTAGAACACAAATTGTATACAAATTTAAAATACTGATTTAAACCCTAATTTTTATGTATTTTTTCACTGAAAGAAATATGAAAGAATTCTAAAGCATAGGAAAAAATAAAATATATTTTCCTTTTCTAACTTGTGTTAAAAATTTTGTTTGAATTTTTAAATTGATCATGTAGTGACAGATAAAAAGACTCTCTTGGGGTAAGTTTAGAGGAAATGTCCCTTCTCTTCTTTTTGGTCTTTTTGAGACAAGATCTCTCTCTGCAGTTTAGGCTGGCCTTGAGCTCACTTTGTAGCCCGGGCTGGCCTTGAATTTGCAACGATCCTCCTGCCTCAGCCTCCTGAGTGCTGGGATTACAGGGGTGCACCACCACGCCTGGTTTGAGAATATATTTATTGAGGGAAAGAAAGCTTCTACCGGAGAGACAGAAGGGGTCCCGAAGGGGTTGCCACCTAATGTTTTTAGTACAGTGAAAAACTGTACAGTGAAAATTATTTTGTGTTTACCTCAAGGAAATAATTATTGCCTCTTTTAAATTTTGAACAATTTCAATAACACAAGATTGGAAGAAGTAGATATTTGACTGTTGTGCATTCTAGGTAGACTTCAACTTCCCTTACTTAACCATTATAGTGTTAAGTATTAAATTTTATAATGACTTGTTGAGATGTTAAGCAAGTCACTAACACAAGTAACAATTATTTTGCTTGTATTGTAACTTCTTATGAGAAGAAGGAAGAGATTGTACATCTAAATGCAGCTGAAGTTTTACTGGTTTGTGGGGTCATTTGAAAATACTTTCTGAGCCAGTTGGTAGGTCAGTTCACCTCAGATTCTTTAAAAGCTGATGTTCTGGTACAGTGATAATATTGACAAGGGTAATTTATAACCGTACCACACAGAGTTTTCATTTGCCTTTACTTTGCCCCTAAATGTTAGATTTGCTATCAGTACATATGGTCTGATGGGTTTTTCCCCTCATCATAATTCCTTTAGAGGTGCTATGGTGCTACCTGCTGGAGGCTATGTGCCATGGCACTGACCAGTATGGCCCTGAGCCAAGATGGCACTGCCCATTAGAGGCCATGTGCTAAGCCCCACCCTTCTTCCTCTGAGTCATTTTATCACTTCCTATTCTCCTTTGTAGCATCCTATTTCATTTCACCACGCTCCCCACCCGATGCCAGTCTGCCACATCAGCTGGTCTGCCCCCTTAATTAGCCCCGCCTCCAGCCTGGCGATTTATAACCATTGTTTACCCGCCAGGTCCTCAGAAGTTCACGTCCCCCATATGCCTCCTCACTGTGATCTTCTCCGCGCCCGCAATGAAGGCATTTTATTGTTTTATTACTTTCTGTGCCATAAACCTATCATGGTCAACTCATTGAAGTCTTACCTTCAGGGACTGCCATGGTACCAGTGCTACTATTTTTCCCTTTTTGTTGAATATACTTTAAAAAAACTGAGATAATTACACTAAAGGATATGATGAATGCAGTAGCTAGGTTGGGTTGGGTTGGATTGGGTTGGATTTTACGGTGGCTGCCTCGTGATGACTGACTTGTTTCAAGAGAACAAAATTGGGAAACCAAGAAGTTAGAGTGAAATAGACCACTCGTCTGTCTTGTCTCTACTGAGCGTATGTATTAGGTTACTCGGGGATCTTAGCCATCGGTGCCAGCAGTAGAGGAACTGACCCAGGAAGTCCAAGTGTGCCTCCCTGAGGTTTTCTCTGAGAGAGTGTACATCTACGTGGGTATTAGTTAGCCCTTCTTAGTGCCAGTCTTATTAGGGGCTACTTGGGGTTGGTTTTTCAGAAGTCAAACCGCAAAGGTGGCTGTACTCTCTGTTGTGTAACTTCCTTTACTTTAACACGTGAGTAATGGCCCAGGGTATAACAGTATTTGAGGGTGTACATTTTACCCTAACCAGATGTGGGGTAACACGAGTTACTTCTCCTATCTTGAGTTGTTGTACTCTTTAGTAGTGTGCTAGATCTTTTACTGAGTTTGACTGCTGGAACCTGTCAGTTAACTGGAAGTTTCTTTACCAGCAGTTTGGCCTTTTGTGTTTTAATGATTGTATAATTCATATTCAAAGCACTGAACTTTGAACAAATTCATGAAGCTGCAAGTCTTGAATGAACATTTAAACCATTTTAAGTGTTCCTTCCATTTTTTGTTAATTCAACCCTCTCAAGAAAGAGTGGGAATATTTCAGATAAGAGTCTGGCTAGTTTCTAGCAAATAAATAGATAAATTTTGCTAACACTTTCCATTGCTAATGTTATGAGTCTATTATGATTATGATAAAGCCAACTTTTTGCTTCAAAAAACATTCCAGGCATGTCATTCCAGCACTCAAGAGGCTGAGACAGGAGGATTGCTGAGGGTTCGAGGCCAGCCTGAACTATGGGGCAAGCCCCTTTCTCAAAAAACAAAACAAAAAAATTTCCAAGATGCCCAAAGCCAGCTTGTTTAATGTATTATTAAGGCTTGCTCGGTGAAAACTAATAGTTTTAATCGTTAAGTCCTTCTGGAAAAGTAGACTATTTATACTATTGATAGATTATAGTTAGGTTTATAGAAATGCTGACAGTTTGGTTTGGTTTTGTGACAGGGTCTCTCATTGTAGTTCTGGCTGGCCTTGAACTTGGGGTAATCCTTCTGCGTCAGCCTCCTGAGTGCTGGGATTACAGGCGTGTGCCAGTGTGCCAAGTTTTGTGTACTGGTTTAAAACTTAAATTGCTTAAAAAAATAAGTGTGTGCTTATTCTGATTCATTTCAGTTAATTCTGACATTCATTCAACAGATATTGATGAAGTGCTTCCTGTGTGCCAAAGTCTTTGGAAGATAATCTAGTCTTTTGTTGCTCACAGTCTACTCAGAGAAACAAGGCAATAAGCACTCAATATAGTAAATGATGTGCAGCATGTCAGAGTGTGATAAATGCTGTGAAAGAGAAAACGTAGAAGACGACAAGGGGGAAGGGGAAAGATGGGGTGGCAAGGGCAGGTTACAATTGAAAAATGGGGTGGCTAGAGTAAGCCTCACCGAGAGGGCAAGGTTTCAGTAAAAGACTTAAGTTGATGAGGAAATTGGCCACATGGTGTCTGTGGAAGGCAGAAGTTTTCAGGAGAAAGAAAGCCACAGCAAGTGCGCCGGGCGAGTGACGGCGAGTGACGGCCCTGGTGTGCTCAAGTGGGTCAAGAAAGCCAGAGCGGCTGGGGCAGAGTGATGTTGGGCCAGATTATGTAGGGCTGTGTTTATCCCTGAGGAGCCTGGGGTATGTGTGAAGGCTCCAAGCAGAAGGCCGGCGAGTTCTGACTCTAAAGCGTTACTCTGACTGCCGTGCTCAGAACAGACTGCCCGGAGAACTGCTGACAGCATGCTTGTGGGGGAGGGGCAGTAATTCCAGCAAGTGATCATGGGGGTCAGAGAAGTTGTTGATGGGATGAGAAACCACATTCTGGATGAGTTTTGAACATTGAGAAAGTGTTCCTAAAATACTTGATGTAGAACAGCACAGGGGTTCTGTTCTGAGCAAATGGAGATCTGGGATCCATATTAAATGTAGTTGGAAGGTTAGATGGGAAGAGAATTTGGAATCTGGTTTGCATGTTTAGTTCTGAGGTATAGTATTAGACTTTTCAATCAATGGACATGTACAAGTATGTGGTTGGATATTCAAATCTTGTATTTAAACTAGTGTTCTGAGCTAACATGTTGATGGCATTATATAGTATATTATTTTATAGTACATATAAAATACATAAATTTTTCTGAAATGATTATTGAATTTCCTTGTAAATGTGTCATTTAAATTGTTTTAAATTTTAATAGAAGATTAAGATTTATAAAATGCTATTTATAAAGCAAATAAAATAAAAATGACCATTTGTTGATGAACACATAAAAGTATAAAACACTAAATGAAAAGATCATTGGAGACTATTTTATACAATCTCTTGGTAATAATCTTATCACACTAATTAATATAGAGAGTTTTTTGTGAGTTTTACTAATAGAATTCAGAAAATGAGAGATTCTTTGAAAGTATTTGGGGCCAGGCATGGTAGTACAAGCCTGTAATCCCAGCACTCAGGAGGCTGAGGGAGGAGGATCACTGTAAGTTCAAGCCAGTCTTGGCTACAGAGTGAGCTCAAGACCAGTCTGAACTGCATGGTAAAATCCTATCTCAAAAACACAAAAGGGAAAAAAAAGAAAAGAAAAAGGTATTTGGGCTTAATTTAGTCCAGGTCGTTGAAATTATTTCTAGGTTGTTTCTTTTCAAGGAAAATATAATTAGAAACATGATCACTTTTTCTTAGTTTTATTTCATGTTATTTATATATCTGATAATTCCTCTTTTCTTAGCTTTTATTTTGTTCATTTATATATCTGATAAATAAAGACATTTATTTTTAGCTAGTGATGCTGTAAAGAAAATCATTGTTGTATCTTTCAGACATGTTAGTGTGTTTGATATTTTATTGAAAAAGGCTGTTTCGTCTGTTTTACTCTGTTTAGAAAAGGAAGACCAATGTCTCATGCCTGAAGCCTGGAATGTGGACCAGGGAGTAATTACCAAACTCAAGGAACAGTACAAAAAGGAGAGAAAGGGGAAAAAGGGGGTGAAGAGTAAGTGGAAAACATTGTATCTGTAAATCACAAATCTCACCTCTTTTACATCTCTGAAGTTTTTTTTTCAATGTTTTCCTAAGACTACTTACTCTTTCTCATTTCTGCTCCTCGGTGTTTTCCTTCCACCTGCTCTCAGGGGTTGAAATTAAGTGGTTAGCATTTGATTATGAATCTAGAGAAAATCTGTACAGTCCAATAACATATTAAAAGCCCTATGAGGCTGTTGGGCTATATATTCTAACAAACTGCTAAGTTCACTTTTAAAAGCATATATCCTTAATTACAGTGATGTTTATATCTAGTGGCAATTTATAAATCTTCTAGTGTGACCCCCTCTGACAATCCACAAAAATTAAGGCTTATAATTTTAGATCTTGGAGACAAAAAGAAGTTAATTTCTACCCCTGAAAATTCTACATGTTTACAGCACACAGTTCATTTGCTCTCATCACTATATGCTATACAGGGCACAGTGTCAAGTACATAACTTTTAAAAGTATTTACTTTCTAATTTTAAAATTTTGGCCAATTTAATTTATAGCGGTGCTACCAATTCCCTTTTTTTTAATAAAATGTGCTACATTAAAAAAAAAAGCCAAAATGAAATTTCTAGCCCTGTGAATCATATACCTCATTACACAAATGAAAACTTTAGATTTAGTAAAGCATGTAATACGGAAATACAAAACTTTCAAAACATCCCTAACAACAATCCTGCACATTTTTAGGAGTGCAAATCTGAACTACCCCCTCGTGTTTCCTCCCTCGTTAGCACTGTGAACAGGGACCTTCCTTTTATAGCAATAGGGACATCGTTCTTTGAGATACGAAAGTAACAGAAAACAAGATTGAAGCCTGGATTTAGGGAGAAATGAATTTATAGATTGCAAAAGACATGCTCCCTTCCCCTTATCTTTTGGTTATTTTAAAGCTAATCAAAGAGCAGTCATTCCTGTCAGGACATTCTTTTACATTCTTTTACAACTTGGCAGTTCTCGAAAACATTCACATTTTTATTTAAAGTATCTTAGAATTTATAAATGTTTAGCTTAATTTAATAAAAAGTCAGTGTCCATTGTTAATGTTTGCATAGTCTCAACAGTTACTAAGAAGTGATATCATTTAGTGCCATCATGAGAAAGATTTAATATTAAAATATGGAAATATTTTATATCTTTTATTCACTGATAAGAATTTTCATTCTAAAAATACAGTGAGACATGATATGTGGTGGCTTTCTGGAATCATACCAAGCCAGTAAAACTGATATTTGTTAGGAAAATTTGTGTATCATACATGAAGAATAATGTCCAGATTAATTTAACATTGATAGATTTCTTTAGGTCACTATGCTAAAAAAAAAATGAGTATCTTGAAATGTAAAGGTCTTTTGATTGGGAAGATAGCTAGATGTAAATTTATCTACTCTTATTACTGTACTAATTATCAGTTCTTGTGAAATATTGAGACATAACTCTAGTTGGAATTTAGCACTTGCAATCTAAAACTGCACCATTTGACTGGAACAATATTCCTACTAATGGAAGCAATTAGGTTTCCTGAATCTGGGAATTATAGTCTTTTTTTTCTTATGTTTTTTTTTTTTAATTCAGTGAAGAAAATGGGGTAGAAACTTTAATGTCTTTCAGTGAAGACAGGGGGATATAGACTAGAGCTTGGCATGGTTTAGTTCATTCTCAGTCACTGTACTTTCTGCTCTGTGTACAGAATAACAGTATGGGAGCAAATGAAAATGCAGAATTAAAAGAGAAGTGGGGCGACCCTCTGGGACCCTTCTGTCTCGGGAGCTGTTCCTGTTCCCCCTATTTTCTTACTCTTAAAAGGAGAGAGAGAGCTACAGTAAAGCTTTGAATTGATATAGAACACACTAATGTACAAAGTACCATAACTACAATTTTAATTGAACTGTTAATCATTGGAAAAGAGTTGAGTTTTTAAAATTGGTGTAGAAATATTTCCAGTCAAATTGTGTACTTCCATCATACTATTATGAAATAATAGTTCTAAGTGTTAGTTAAAATTGTTTAGAAATAGTTGTATTCTTTGCTGGTGTAGGAAAAAAATGGACTATGGGTAAGATTTTTCCCATTCTTAATTAAACTTGTAACAGGAAAAACTACCGAAGATCTGTTTCAGCCTCTATCCTATATAAAACAGTCAAAACAGGGATTTGGGAGAATGAAGAATCAAAGCTCAGGTAAGTAACTGGCAGGGCATGAGATTTCACCTTGGGTGTCTTACCTTCAGGGGGTAAGGCAGTGAGTGCAACTTTAAGTAGGGTGTTACTGTTGAATTCGGTGTACAGTAGGTTCACAATCTACCATGTCTGTCTTCACTGAGAACGCTGTTCCCTGGTTTGATTATAGAGTAATCTGACTTTTAGTGGTTCAGGTAGGATGTTTGTGGTTTTTTTCATGCAAATAACGATTCCATTAGCTTAATTTATAAAATACATGTAAAATATAGTTCTTTTTAGGAAGAAACTCCGCTTTAAAATTTAAAAACTGAATATGCTTATTATTAATTAATGGGCTAGGATATATTTAAAGGTGAACATGACCTGTGTAAAATAAGCACCATTTTGATGAAGTTGGATAATTCTGTTTCCCTCCTTTTTTGCTTCCCCTTCTTCCCTGTCTTTGGCTAGGGCCCAATAGGTCCAAACTACAAGATATGCTTGCTAATTTGAGAGACGTTGATGAGCTTCCTTCACTGCAGCCTTCTGTGGGCTCACCTTCCAGGCCCAGCAGTTCCAGGCTTCCTGAACATGAGATTAATAGGGCAGATGAAGGTAAGTATTTAGGGCTTTCTGGAGGACAGAAAGCACGTGGACATACGCTGTAAATTCAGCATTAGAAAGGACTGCCCTGTGTTAGAGACAGTATTCCTCTGCAGATGTTTGATCCCCGTGGCATTTCCCAAACGTAAACTTTCTTACATACAAGGGGTATTGATTCCAACTTCAGCCTTTATGACTTTGGAAATTGCATAAACTGGAAAAAAGACGACTCTAAATTTTGATTTAAAGTACTCTGTAGTTTGCAGGTACTTCTGTAGTGGGGCCTGTATATACCTTTTGAAACGTGTACATTGTGAAATTTAAGAAGCTAAATATAGGTAGAAAATGTTTACTTTGATTGTACTTGAATATTTTATTTAAGCAGTTTATCACTGATACATAAAAGGGGAAAAGTTACCTGAAAGTCTAGTCATATTTACTGTCTGTTTGTTTTCTTCTTCCAATTCAGTCCCTGTCCACATGAGTATACTTTTTATATACTTACAGTCATCTTATAAATTAACAGTTTTGTTTTATACCTAAATTGTACGTAGGGCTGGGAGCGTGAGTGTAGCACAGTGGTGGCGCTCTGGCTTCCTGCGCGCTCGCTGGGGATGAAGGGACAGAGTGCAGGGAGAAGGAGAGGGCGCTGCAGAGTGAGGGTTTACTTGCCTGTGATTGGTGCTTGTTGTCCAGTCCACTTTCAGAAAAATTCTCTGTAGCCTGTGTGTGTTTTATACTTGCATTAAAGTGTCATATTTAAGAGACACAGTTAAGTAATTTTATAAAAGCTGATCAGAGCCAATAATTTGTAGTTATGAGCTCATAAATTTTGAGGCCTAGTGAACGCGCGACCTTGCTTCCCGCAGCTGTGCTCCCTTCAGCCTCGGCCTGCGGCCCACCTGCTGGGCGCAAGGAGGCGCTTGTTGTCTTCCTTGTTTTCAGGCCTTGCAAAAGCCACTTGGAGAGCACTGGTGAGAGACTGTGTAATCTCCTCGATTTTTAGCGTTTTCTTTTGGAATCGTTTTAGTCTCAACTGAACAAAGTTATCTTTAAGTGTTAGGAATGGAAACAAATCAAACAAAGTAAATCACCTAAGAAGACCTAGCATCAGGAGTCGTTTGTTGAAAGTTTGGCCCGAAAATTGCTATTCTAACGTTAAAAATTCCCTGCTATGTATTAGTAAATATGTAGAGAATTCTTCACATGATATATGGCATTTTAGGTAAATGAATTTTCATTATTGCTGCTATACTGTATAGTGGCTTGATAATGTCTTAGAATATAGACTTATATTCTGTTCTCTTTTGACAAGGATTTTCAGTAGTTTCTACCACTACTTTTAAAAGCAAATAATCATTATTTATTTGAACAAATATTTATTGTAAATTCAGTTTTCTGCATGTACTAAGTTAATACAGTTGATTTATTGGTTTTAAAGAAAAGTTGTTATTTCTAGTAGAAGTCAAGTTTGAGGGGTTTTTTGGTACCAAGAATTGAACTCAGAACCTCGTACTTGCCCGACAGGCGCTTGTGCCACTGAGGTAAATCCCTGGCCCAAGTTTGGGCTATTAAATTCACCTAATTGACTCAAAAATGTTTGTCATGAATCAGTAAAGTAACCACATCTAGAAAATAGTTCATAGGCTATCACTATAGAATAATTTTCACTTAAAATGAGTGACACTGTCAACCACATAAATATCTATTTTAATTTGATTTTTAACTGATTCTTTTATTTGTTTGTTTGTTTTGAGACAGGGTCTCACTATGTAGTTCAGGCTGGCCTTGAACTCATTATATAGCCCAGACTGGCCTAGAACTCATGGTGATCCTCCTGTCTCAGCCTCCCAAATGCTGGGATTATAGGCATATGCCACAACATCTGGCATATGATGCTATTCAGAATGATAAAGCAAGACTATTCAAGTTTATTACAGAGTAAAACTGCATCTTGAAACAGTTGACATCTAATGAATGTATTTAAGGGGAGTTTTTAAAATTTCTTAATGAAATAAAATATGCCTAGAGAAAGTGCTGAAATTATAAAGGGTCTAGCTCACTGAGTTATCATAAAGTCAAAGTTATCACCCACCTGTGCCACCATCCCTAGGTTAAGAAGTAGAACATTTTTAAGGCCCTGGGAGTCCTGCTTATGTTGTCTTCTTTTTAAAAATTTTTTTTCTTTTTTTGAGATAGGGTTTCACTTTGTAGTGCACACTATAGCCCAGGTTACCTTCAAGCCCATGGTGATTTCCTGCTTTAGTTCCTCAAGCCGTGGTTCTCAAGTGCTGGGATTACAGCTGTGCACCACCACGTGCCGCGTCTTTGTTGCCTTCTTTCTCATCACTTTCTCTTCCCTGCCTCCCAGAGCTGACCCTAACTTTTCACACTCGATATTACCTTTGCCTTAGGCATATTTATATTTTCAGTCTTCTTTTGGGAGGGGGTCTTTTTGAGATAGACTTTTACTTAGCAGTTCAAGGTAGCCACGAACTTATAGTGATCCTCCTGCCTAAGCCTCTCAAATGCTGGGATATGCATGCACCACTATGCCTGGCCTTTTAAAATCATTTTTATTTGAAAATTTGTGTGGTTTTCCAGGTTGTAGAATTAATTTTATTTTGAATGAGATTAGCCATGTTCAGAAATACTCCTTATATATGTTTAGTAATGATAGAAAGTACTAGGTGATGAACCTGAAATATCAAGTGGGAAAACTTCATTGTTCGTGCCTTGTTTCTATTTAGTAGAACACAAAGGATAATGGACTATTAAATTTGTTTCCTGTTTCACTTTTCTAGTTAGATGATTTCAACTAGCTGTTGAAAAGATACAATAAAAGCAATCAACTCTTTAAGATTTTCAGCTCGCTAAACTTTGTTTAAAAAGCATTTTAGAATGATACAATGTATGTATATCCTTGCAAGAAATTTAATACAAGCACATGAGACCACTGGTCGACTCTTCAAGAGATTTTTTGTTGTTTCCTTTGTCCTCCCTGTTCAGTGGAAGCCCTGACATTTCCTCCTTCTTCTGGGAAGTCATTCATTATGGGAACAGATGAAGCCCTCGAAAGTGAACTGGGACTTGGAGAATTAGCAGGCCTCACCGTGGCCAATGAAGCAGATTCACTAGCTTATGACGTATGTAGAAGTTTTATTTTTAATGTTCTCACTCAGTATTTGAAAATAAAACATGAATTTTATAGAAAAAAATGACAGTGGTAAAAGTTACTTCTAAGGGTAGGCTTTGCTTCAGTTTTAATTGCACACTTTGAAAAGATGAAGATAAGCTAACATTTTCCAAGTAAGCTGTATCCAGAATTAGAGGCTTTACTCAAATCCACAAGCCAGTGTAATTTACATACTGGTTTTAAGTGGGAGAAAGAATTCTCTTTTTCCACTACCAGATTTTGTTTTGTGTTCTAGTACATGGTGATTAGCTGAAAGTTATGCCTACCTAACAGCAACGTTTCTCTTACCTTTCCAGTATATTAGCCAATATCCTGTTGAGAAGTGATATCTTTTTGTATGCATTTTTAAAAATTCTAAATAGAATTGTTTTTTAAATGTATTTCTGATTGCTTATTCACAGGTAAAGTATAATATCTCTTATCATTTTTTAAAACTATTTCTTGCTGATTTTTTCTTTGCTGGAGAAAATGGTGTATCCTCTATGGCAAGCCTGCTGTATGGGGCATGTGGGATCGATGTATAAGCAAACTTTTTTATTCAGGAGATAAAGAAACGTTTCATTTTCCAGCAGACCAAAAGTCCAACTCTCTGTGCTCATTCCATTAGCAAATCTTCCGGGTTCTGAAATACAGACACTTCTCATTTTCCAGCCTAGTCCATTTTTTCCTCACTCAGAGCTAGTGCAACAATCTAATCTAAATGGGGTCTTTGCATTCTTCTATTATTTGTGATAAAGTCTTGAAAATAGTTCTGTTTCCAATATTTGTATATTCTCGTATTTTTACATTTATCTTTTTAAAACACTATTTAGTTAATTTTTATTTTTTTCATCTAATCTTTGACAACCTTTAATTTTAGTTGGAGTATTCAGTACATTTCTTTTTAAAAGTAGTTACTGCTATATTTGGTTTTAAGTGTACCATCTATTTTTGCCACTTGTTCTGTTTCCTGTTTCTTTCTCTTATTTTTACCTGTTTGGGGATTATATTTATTATTCAGACCTCTGTTATGGTACTTGGAGTTTATAAACTGTTTTGCTACTTTTAAATGGCTACGTTTAAGATTACTACAAAGCCCTTAAACATTTTATATGCAAAGACCTAAGGATATTTTTAACTCTACTTAACCCCTCTTCTGCAAGAGATCACTGTTTTGTATATGCTGTATTCAGTTAGGATCATCTTATTTATACATCTTTTACATATTTTGCTTTATTTCATTCTTTCCTGCATGTCTGAACTCTCATGGGGTTCAGAACACTTCTGGTATTTCTCTTCAGTGAAAATCTGCTGGTGCCCTGTTTTCCCAGTTTTGATTTGTCTTCAGTGCCTTGCTAGGCTTGAGTGAAGAAATTTATCTCATGTTGAGTCTCTGATTGGCGGTAGTGCCTTGCTTGGATTCTAGACATTTTATTGTCCTTTTATATTTAATGTTTTCTACCAAAGCAGATGTAATTTCTGCATTGGTCATTTAATGGTAGTCTGATTTTATTTTCTTTAATACTGTTTATTTATTGTTGGGCAAGGTTTGTTTTTATTTTTATTTAAACTTCTTGAAGTTCTTAGATCTTTATGGATTGGTATATTTTCATTAATTTTGTGAATTTTCCAGCCATTTCTCCTCAAATACTGTTTTTGTGTCTACCTCTCTTCCTTCTAAACCTAACTTTGTGTTATACCTTCTTTCTGTAGCCTTTGTCTCCTATGCTGTTCAATTTTATGACTCATCTTACAGTTCATTAATTTTCTCTTAAGTTACATGTCAAGTATAATCTGTGATCTGTAGTTAAACGCACATATTGTATTTTACAGGTTTTACTTCTAGAGTCATTCATTATTGTTATTTAAAAACTTCTTCCAAGTTTTTATTTTGTCTTTTATCTTGAATATTGTAAGCATGATTACTTTAAAATTGGAGATTTGCTCTCTTACTGTTACGTATTATTTCTGCTTTTCATTTATATTGTCTTATCTCCTTAAATAAATGATTCTTGTGTCCAGATAGCTATATTATTCAGAGTATATTTTAATTTTCTCAGATGTCTGCAGCCGTTAGAAACCTGGAATCACTATAGTCCATGTTCAGTTCTTGAGGTGAACTGCAGACCCTCCAGGGGCTGGGCTTCTAGTTCACCTTCATTTGAAGGCTGTAACTCCGTGAAATCTTACCCCAGAGCAGAGTGGGTCACCAGCCCTACACTGCTGTTGAGTTCTTTCTACCAGTTTGCATCCCTGCAGTACTGAAAGTCTGTTCAAAGCACTGCATGGCCTCTCAGCCATCCTGTTAGAATCAGTAAACACCTCCTTGGGAAAACAACCCCAAATACCAGGTTTACCTCCTGAGGCCCGTGTCCTTCCCTTGATAGGTTGGTTTTTCTTCACTATTTTGTTGTTTCTCCATGTTTTATATACTTTCGTACAGAGGTCATCAAGATTGTGTAGTTCATCATGGATAGCAGCAGAACTTCCCATTCTGCTTCCCAAGAGCAGGTAACTTCTGTTCTCTACTAACCCTTCAGAGGTTTTATCCAGTACCTAGTGGAATTTAGCCTTCTCGCTAGAGCAAGTGCATACTTCTCTCATAGCTCTTAATTGTTTGGAAACTTGGTGTTATGTCCCTCAGTATGTTTCCAAATGTAGTTCTTTTATTAATTGTATTAGTAGTCTATTGCTGTGTGCAAATTATACCAGTGATTAACAGCTTAGAACAACAAATATTATCTCATAGTTTCTGTGCATATGGAATCTGGGAGTGGCTTAGCAGTGTGGTTCTCACTCAAGGCCTGTCATCTAGTTGCAATCAGGGATTTTGGCAAAGCCTGCAGGCTCGTCCAAAGACTGAACATGTGGACAGTGTTTTCTTCCAGGCTCTTTCCGTAGTTGTTGGAAGGCCCTGGATCTTTTCATAGCCTGCTCAACACAGCAGCTGTCTTCTTGCAGTATGAGTGCATGTGAAAAGAGAAAGAGCACCCAGGACAGATGATGTTATAGCCTCGTTTTGGAATTAACTTGTTATCACTTCTCTGTGCTGTTGGACACCCAGACCAACCCTGTGATGCTCAGCGGGAGCTGATGAGGGGTACATACGAGGAGGTGGGACTGACTGAGGACCGTTCTGATGGCTACCTGCGCATTCAAAAGAGTTTCATTTGTTCTCCGTGTGACAGCTCTTCAGCTGTTGAACAAGATTAAACATGATTGAACTTAGTTTTTCTTTTCTGGGATAACCATCCTCAGTTCTTATAGTGGTTGTTCCTTGCATGATGTGTTTTATATTCTCTCATCACTGTAGCTGACATGTCCTGTTGGGTTTTTTCTACATGTCTTTTAACTTCTGGATTCTACAGTAGAGTTTATATTGACTGTGACCTGTGTTCTGCAGGGTTCCTTGGGCAAACGACTTCACTTCTCTTTTTCTGATGCATCAAGTGAAAATAGTGTTAATCCCTACTTCATAGAGTAAATGTGAGGATTGAGTTAATGCGCTTAAAGTGTTTAGAATAATGCTTAAAATATTGGATAATGCTCAAACTAGCAGCTATTTTTAGTACTGTGTAGCTGTTTTCCTTGTCATTGTATGGTAATAAGTCTCCGGGGCATTACAATACTTATCCCACTCTTGTTTAAACCTAGTATGATTGATAACCTTTGAGGGTGAAGAGGTCATTCATAGTGGCAATGCGAAGTTAAATTACAGGTACTTCAGTTTTCATGCTAGTTGGAATGAAAAAATAGTCACAGTATGTTTTTCAGTTGTTGAGATAAAGTTACCATGGAGGAAAGAACAGAATGGTTTGTTTATTGTACCAATAGAGTATATTTTTTGTAATATCTGATTATTTTTAACATTTTCTGTTTCAAGTTTATAAACCTTATTTATGGTTCAGTGGATAAAATTTAGCTTTTATTAAGTAGTATTGAAAACTTCAAATGTATGATTGTATTTTAAACTATTCTTTCAACTTTCACCCAAAATTATACTTGGCACATGCCTTTAATCCCACACTGGGAGGCTGAAGAAGGAAGATTGCAAGTTTGAGCGCAGCCCAGGCAATTTAATAGGACTCTGTCTCAAAATCAAAAAAGGCGGGGGATATAGCTCAGTGCACAGACCCTGGGTTTAATCCCTAATGTGGAAAAACAAAACAAAAAATTCAACCGTCTATAATTTAGATTGAATTACTTTGTTTTAAAGACATCCAAATTGTGTGAGTTGGCTTTTTGTCACTGTGACAAAATACCTGAGATAACCAGCTCACAGGTAAGGAAGGTTTACTTTGGCTCAGTGTTTGAAAGGTTTCAGTGCACGGGCGGCCTATTGCTCTCGGACCAGCTTACGCCGCTGTGAGAGTGGATGCTAGTGGAAGCTGTGTGCCTTATGCTGGCCGGGAAGCAACAGAAGAGAGGAGGAGCTGGGCCCCACTACCCCTTCAGAAGCAGCCCGCCAGGGGCCTGATTTCTTCCTGTTAGGCCCACCTCGTAAGGACTGCGCTGCCTCCCAGCAGTGCCACAGTGGTGACCAAGACCTCAGCACACGGGCCTCTGGGGGACACTCGTGACCTAAACAGCAGTGGAGAGTGTTTGATCCACTTTTTACATCCAGTTATGACAAGTGTCCTGTTACACATTTTATCATTCAAAAATGAAATATTATTTGATATATTGCTAATTTTATCTACTGGTTTGGTCACTTAACATTTAAAGAATTGTTTTGAAAGTTACATAGCGTGATTGCTTGCTAACAAATCAGAAAGAATTAATGTTGGTAGTGTAAGGGTTTTTTTCTTATCCTGAACTAAATGAACAGATATCTTTGGTTTGTCTCTTTAATAGATAGCAAATAATAAAGATGCATTGAGGAAGACGTGGAACCCTAAGTTTACTTTAAGAAGTCACTTCGACGGCATTCGAGCCCTTGCTTTCCACCCCACTGAGCCTGTTTTGATAACAGCATCAGAGGATCACACGCTGAAAATGTGGAATTTGCAGAAAACAGCCCCAGCTAAAAAGTGAGAATATTCCACTGTAATTTTAGGAATATATACTTGCTTTTAGCAGAAAAATTATTTAATTATTTACTATTGGATTTTTCTTCTAGTTCTTTCTGTACCGTGTCACATAATTTAGGGTATTTTTCCTTCATACAGTCTTAATGTTAGGCTAGAAAAGTGACATATAGGAAAACATGTTATCATCTTATGGTTTCCCCAGAATTCATGAATGTTGATTACAGTCCTTATGCATCAAATGTTTTT
Organism: Dinomys branickii; assembly: GCA_004027595.1. Taxonomy (NCBI): domain Eukaryota; kingdom Metazoa; phylum Chordata; class Mammalia; order Rodentia; family Dinomyidae; genus Dinomys; species Dinomys branickii. The sequence goes on along the minus strand of PVLD010000019.1, from coordinate 524,581 downwards.
TAATGGCTGTCATATTTAGGGAGTACCTTACCGCGACTGAAAATTTCTGCTATTATAAACAGGTACAGATAGGCAAGTGTAAAACAATCAAACTTCTATCCTGTTTTCTACTAAATTTGAACTTCTAGAGTAGAAGAGAAAAAAGGCTGATTAAGAGGGATAGGGAGGGGCTGGGGATATAGCTAGCTCAGTGGAATAAGCGCTTGCCTAGCAAGCGCAGGGTCCTGAGTTTGATCCCCAGTACCCCCAAAAAAAAAAAAAAAAAGAGGGATAGGGACTTCTCTTTGGTCCTCTTTTGTCCCAAAGACTTCAGGTACTGAACTGACAGATACTGCTTTTACGTTTTCTTACCTGCTAATGCTAATGCTTGTCTTGGGCCCTTGATTCTTAAGTATCGAGAGTCATGATTCACTATAAACCTTTTTACCAGTCATCGGACAAGACTCACGTGACTTGATAGGGTCCAAGGCACTTCTCCTGCCTTGGACTATCTGGTGCAGAAGCAGGCTCTGCCAGCAAGGGGTTTTATGCAGTCTCAGTCACTTTTGTTATTATAAAAGTATAACTGAATATCAAATGGAAAAAGGTTACAGAAATTTTACTGCTGCTATTGGAAATCTGTTAACAATTTTAAAGGAATCAGTGATATTCAAGCTGTGAGTCGTACATAGAGTAGGTAAAATACTTAATTTAACAGTTTGCAATCTTACAACTTGATCTTGGTAAAATCAAATGGACTTGATAATTTTCAGCTTTGAAAAAATTTCTGTTTACACATTGTAACTTTTGCTTTTTGGTCACAATGTGCTAGTTCTAGCACAGTTGCATTAAGCTAGAAATATGAATGGCTCATGATATATTTTTGACTAAAATTTAGAAAAATACTGAATTGAGTTTCTTGCTGGTGATACTGTATTAAAAAAAATAACCATCACATGTTAAGTAACAGTGTCCTGTTTACCTTTAAACTAAAAACTTAAAAATGACTTGAGGAGAGATAATATATGCCTATAAGTAACTGTAACATATGGCTAAAAAATGGTAAGGACTTGACTTTAAATCCAGTTTGCATTAATAGTCATAGTCTGTTAGACAGTGTGGTGTTCCTATAGTGATATTCTTAGTAATAAATAAACTAATGACTTGGATAGTTTGTAAAGTATTAAGGATAAAGATATTAACCTTCATAGAATGACAAGGAATTTAAATACCATTTGTTGAAATCCTATTTGGATTTCAAATCCATCCTATAGGCTACTTTTTAAATTGTAGAACCTCGTTTAATTTCATAGTATTGTTTGCTGTCTCCATTTCCCTCTGTTATTTTGAATATGGAGGAATCTGAAGTTATAGACTGACTTATGTAAAGTTAGCCAGTTAATGACAGGACTGGAAATGGAATTCAGAGATTGGTCCCTTCAAGGCCCATTTTGTTTCTTCTGAGTGAAAGTCTCTCTCCTTGTAGTCAAATAGATAATGTCAAAGCTAAAAGCATCGTGACAGGGTATTACTCCTGCTGATGAAACTAGTTTTTTGACATGTTAGATGTGTTATTTGAGATGGGTAAGCTTTCTTCTGTATCCTGTAGTTGAGAATTGTGTATTGCCATAGTGTCCTTACTTCTAAAAGCATTTGTTATGACACATTCACTCTGCTTACTACTCAGTAATGTTAACTTTGCTCTCTGTTTTAGGAGTACTTCTCTTGACGTAGAGCCCATCTATACATTCAGGGCTCATAAGTAAGTGTGTGGTTTTTCTTTACTTTAAACCAGTATCATTGTATAAACAGTCTTAGGGTATTTTCTTTCCTTCACGTATGTATTTTGTCATTTATTTTTTGTACTTAATAGTGTTTTTTGTGACTATAGAAGGAATTAGCAGATACTATGCTAAAAAGTTTATTGCTCTGAAATTAGAGATCTTTGCTGAAATTTTTTATTTTCATGATGTTTAAATGGTGTATGTTGGTATATTTTAAAAATAATGTTGAAGCAGACTTTTTTCCCCCTTCACTTAAATATGACATAAATAACAATATTCAAAGTCTGGGTCTTTTTGTTTTCATCTTTTTGAGACAGGGTCGCTATGCATTCAGGCTGGCCTTGAGCTCACTTTGTAGCCCAGGCTGGTCTTGAACTTGGAACGGTCCTCCTGCCTCAGTCTCCCCAGTGTTGGGATTATGGGCATGGTCCACCATGCCCACCAAACTGGATGTTTAGCAAATGGATGTGTGCCCAGAATATATGCGGCCCTTGGTTCAGTCCATAGCATTACCCAAGGGTATTTTTGTAGTGATCACATTTTTTTATGAGTATAAGGGCCTACATGTCTGTTCGTTTGATTTAGCACAGAGATGGCATACTTCATACATAAATGAAGAGATAGTAGATTTTTTAGGCCATGTGCTTTCTGTTGCATATTCTTGGTTTATGTTGTGTTATACTGAGTTGTATTTTGTTTTTGTTCCTGGGATTGAACCCAGGTCCTTCTATAATATATTCTTGTTTTTTTGTGTTTCAACCCTTTAAAAACCATTCTTAATTGCAGAAACAGACTACTGGGTAAATTTGGCCTGCAGACAATAGTTTACAACCTCCGGTTTTATCAGAGGAAGAAAAATGAACAATGTTTTTTGGGTACCAGAAATCGAACTCAGGACCTTTTGCTTGCCAGGCAGGCACTTGTGCTGCTAAACTATATCTCTGGCCCTGTGAACAATGTTTTTATAATATTTTTATTCATTGTAAAGAGCAGAAAAATAGAAACCCATTTGAAGAAGCATTCTTATTTTTAACAAGTCATATATGGTATTGATTTTTGAGAATAGCAATTTACTTACTTACCTATTTACTGATTTCTTACCCTAGAGGCCCGGTGCTGTGTGTGGTACTGAGCAGCAGTGGTGAGCAGTGTTACAGTGGTGGTGCTGACGGGCTGATCCAGGGCTGGAACACCACTAACCCCAACATCGATCCCTATGATTCTTATGGTATATGATGTCTCAAAGTTGTGAAGGAGTGAAATATTTCCTGCTTACATGTTTCCATAGTATATAAAGGATAAATCAGATATTTTTGAGACTAGATAGGTAAAAGAGAATCTTATCTATTTTATTAAAAAGAACTCCTATATTCGGGAATCATTTTGACAAAAGGAAAAACATATTCTTTAGAAAACATTTCCCAGTCATCCAAAGTCTTATTGATCAGAAATATTGGCCTGATTGATAATTGTTTTCTTCATTTTAGACATTGTATGGTACTTGACACAAAATTACTAATCTGAAATCATATTTCATCACTATTTTTGACAGAAAACTAAAGGATAATTAATGTTGCCATTATTCCCTTGATCAATTATTAAGGAAGATGTAGGATAATAAGTTGTAAAGCCCATGCTACCAAAATATTTAGTAAAAGGCGAAAGATTTATATGATTTGAAGAGAAACCAGAGTGTAACTACCAAAATATTTAAAAGTCATCAGAAATTAAAGTGCCTGTTAGTCTTGTGAATAGTATTATAAGCCATAACTATACTGTAACCCATCACTAAATGTTACCTAAGGTCTCATATAAATATTGTTTAGGAATTGGCTGTTTTTGTTTTATGTTAAGTGGTTTTCTGTTAAAAGGTTTAGTGTTTTGTATTTGTCATAAAAGCCTGTTTTACTTTCATTATCACTTTAGATTGATAAATGTAAGAAATAAAAATTCCCCCAACTTTTTTTTTTCTTGTTTGGCAGGGGCAGGGGACAGTACTAAGGATTGAGCCCAGGGCCTTCACACTAGCTATATCCCCAGCACTTTTGTATTTTGAACAGGTCTTGCTAAGTTACTAAGTTGCCACAAGTTCAGGCTGAGCTTGAACTTGTGGGATCTTCCTGCCTCAGCCTCTCAAAGTGCTGAGATTATAGGTGTGTTACACCAGCAACACTTTCCCTGCTCTGCTCTTTCTTTATCCCCTCAGCGTCTAAGTGAATTCTGGGTGAGAGAATGGCGCGTACTTGACCCGATTTTCTTGACCCTGCTCCCCTCCCGCTTCTGTGTAGTCTCATTTCTTCATCATCCGTGTCTCTTTGATGGTGTTATCTAGAAAACATAATTACTAGTCAAGGAGTTCGTGTCCTCTCCCTGGGGTCATCTTTGTGCCTTATGGCTTCTAGGAATACCACTTAAATATAGCAGAATTTTCAGTGACTTTCTAATTACCCAGTCTAAGGATACTTGACAACTCTTATTTTTACTAGCTATATCAGGCATAATTGAAAATGTTCCACTCTTTTAGAGTTCCATTCTTAGTTCTACTTTAGACTTCTATTTTAGAAATTTATCTATATATTGGCTTAACAGTTGGTAATGATTTCTTTCTGTTTTGTGGAGTCCTTTTATGTTTCTTGCCTTAAACAGTGTCATTTTTCAAGACCTAAGCCTTAACTCATTCTTTGCAGTGTACATTCCTTGGTAGATTGAATCTACTTCTGTGGCTTTCTAGGTTATTGACTAATAAATCTTTTTAAGCTCCAGAATCTCTCTATGAATTTTTTTTTTTTTTTTTTTTTTGAGCCAGGCCTCACTATGCAGTTGAAACTGGCCTTAAATTCACTATGTAGCCCAGGCTGGCCTTGAGCTCCTGACAATCCTCCTGCCTCAGCCTCCCGAGTGCTGCGATTACAGGCGTACACCACCAAGCCCGGCAAGAAATTTCAATATGGTTGTCTCATTGTCCTTAAATCTCAGCATGTTCTGTGTTTCTTCTTGTTTAGTTGGTGGGACTATTAGAAACTACCCTAACCCAAATCAGAAATCTAAGTTTCCCTTGGTCCCTTGTCACACACTATCCATAGCTTATTCTCTAGTTTTTTTAGTACAACTCTCTCGGTATTTCTTGACTTTACTCCTACTGTGGCCCACAAACCCCTGCAGTGCCCTAGGTTTTTATCATCATTTTTCCATTTTACCAGCCAGTCCCTTTATCTCACTTCTGACTGTTTGTCTTCTGTACCACAGCCACATTACCTTATTAAAAACTCAAATGGCCTACGTACTGCTTCTGGGAAATTCTTAACCGAATCTCTAAGAGCTTTCAGGATAATTTCCAAGTCCCTTGGTGTATCATCTAGAAATCCTGCTATAAACTCATTGCCCTTAGCTCATCCTTTCCCTACCTCAAATGCCACAATACTGAGTTGCTCCTAAATTTTCTGGTATCATCAGACTACTTTTCCTTACATAATTTTGTAGATGCTGTCACCTTGGCAGGCATACCTTCCCTCTGTTCTCTGATTGATTGACGTCTGCATACTCTAGATGCCACTACCTTTGAGAGGTTTTCATCGTCCCATTTGCTTTCTATGGTAATTAGTATCTGTCAGTTCCTGTACTTTTAGTATTGTGTTTTGAGGACATGATAGCACTGTGTCTTAATCATGTGTGTGGCATCAGCATTGATCATGGTGTCTGATACACAGTCTTAAATAAATATTTTATGGTATTTTTGAGGATGTAAGACATATAATACCACTGGCGTTTCTATACTTAACACTTCTTGTGAGCCATCTTGAAATCATGACTTGATAGAATCTTTGTGAAGATTAATAAAGTTTCCAATTTAACTGTTATCATGAAACTATGCATAGTGACCTGTCCACCTGTCCCCATGTACATGTCCTCACACCTCAGTTATACTATGTGAGAATTTGGAGATTGCAATAGGTTTCAGTTCCTGTACTATAAATGTCATGCTCCCTGGGTACTCCCAGGAATAAGTACTGTCCATTGTACGACAGGAGAAGTAGCCAGAGAGAGGTAGGGTCAAAGTGCTGAAGAAATTCAGAGGGAGGCAGGACAGACCTCTGTTCACTATCTCAGGGAACACAAGTTGTGATTTCTGCAAAGGTAGATTAAATTCAAATGATTTGTGTTAACATACTTTTTAAAATCTGGATGAATGGGAGGACAAAAGAAAGAAGCAAGGATATACCTAATATTTTAGGAAGACAAGTATGTGCTTTTTATTTTTAGAACTTCAAGCTCTACATTTGTATATTTCTGTTTTTAATCACTGCATTTCAAAAGACAATCAAAACGAGGCAATGTATTTTGTACTGTTATCATGTACTTTTGTTTATGTGTTTTACCTTCCCTGGAACCTAAGTATCTTTACGATTTTTTCTCCAAATTTGGCATTTTTGCTCTTTCATACAGACCCTTCTGTTTTAAGAGGCGCTCTGCTGGGCCACACGGATGCGGTGTGGGGCTTGGCCTACAGTGCGGCACACCAGCGTTTGTTGTCCTGTTCCGCAGATGGCTCTCTTCGTGTGTGGAGCACAGCGGAGGCTGCGCCAGCGCTCGCGGTGTTTAATGATAATCAAGGTATATGCTTTAAAATTTTATTTTGCTGAATCTATTATTAAAAATCTCATTCTAAAGTAAAAAATTAATTAAACTCTTGCTGTTTAAATTTAATTTGAAGGTTTTTTTGAATGAACAAAAGTATATTTGTTTGAATTTCCAACTTACATGTGATTCTTAAAGGCACAGTACTTGGTGAGAATACAGATTTTATGTTTTTAAAAATTAAGGTATAATTATATGCAGTGGAAAATACAGATGTTAAGAGTACGTTTCAATATGTCTAATGAGGAGTGCAGCCCTGTAACTCACACAGATGAAGATGTAGAACAGTTTTCCCACTTCCCAGAGCTCCTTTGTGTCCTTCCCATTCAGTCCCCTCTCTTCCTTCCCAAGCAGAGGTGTGCATTGTTGTGATTCCTTTCATCACAGATTAGTTTATCTGTTCTAAAACTTCATACAAATGAAATAACCTAGTATGCACTCTTGTATCTAGTTTTTACAAATATTTCTGCAAACTATTGTCAGTTTCTCTTTCTATTTAATAATACTTTATTAAACCATAATTTATCTGTTATTTACCTATTGACAAAGATACTTGAGTTGGTTCACTTTTGAGCTGTGATGAGCACAGATGCTATTTTCAAAGTGATTATGGCACTTTCTACTGCTACATACAGTGTGTGAGAGTCCCAGTTTCCTCTGTGTGCTTGCCAGTATTGGTGAGATGCTGTCAGTTTAATTTTAGCTATTGTGATGGATGTGTAGTAGTATTTCATTTTAGCTTTAAGTTTTGCTTTTCTTTGATGGCTAATTATGTTGAGAATTTTTTTTGTTTTCTTATTGGTCATTTAACTTCTGCACTATACATATTTTTGAATTGTTAGCTTGTTTTAGATAGCCAAATAAAAGTCAGGTTATTATATTTATTTTATATATTATTCTATTTTCATGTTTATAAATAAGCTCTCAAGTTTTAACTATTCTAGATAGTAAATGAAAATACTTCTTTTACTGAGTTAGTATAATTTGTCTTTAGACTTTGATGAGTTGCTTGCATTAATATCATAACTTTTCTTGTGGTGCTAGGGATCAAACCCAGGACTTTATTTTTTTATTTTATTTTTTTTTTAAACCCAGGACTTTAATGCATGATAGGGTTGTCTAACTGTGAGCCACATTCCCAACCCAGAATGGATTTTTCTTCTTAGTCTTCTTCTTTTTGTGTGTGTGTGTGTGTGTGTGTGTGTGTGTGTGTGTGTGTGTGTTTGTGGATAGGTCTTGCCAGCTCTGTAGTTCAGGTTGGCCTTGAACTCAGGAGGATCACTGTGCCCAGGAACTCACAATGACCCTCCTGCCTCAGCCTCCTGTGTGCTAGGATTAAAGGCATGTGCCACTGTGTCTTGCTTATGCTTTTTTTTTTAAGTGAAGAATTTCCATGATATCACTCTGAGCCCCAGGTTAGGGTAGAAGCTTCAAAATTTGTTTTCTATTTGCTGTTTGAATTTAGGTTTGCACTCTATGAATATACTAGTAGAATAATAGAAGATAGACTAAACACATACAGATAGTAAAATAGAATAAGGCTAAACACTACCAAAAATATCTTTACTGAATGATTATTAGCTGATTCTTGTTCTAGTGGTAAGCTTTATTTACTTTTAAAGAAATCACGCCATTATATTTGTTCTGCTGTGTTTTTATCATATTTTCAAATAAACCTTTTTATTGCTATTCTCTGAATATGTTCTCTTTTAGAATTGGGAATCCCTGCCTCAGTGGATCTAGTGAGCAGTGACCCAAGCCATATGGTAGCATCATTCAGTAAAGGATATACGAGCATCTTTAATATGGAAACACAGCAACGTATTCTCACTTTAGAATCCAATCTAGATTCAAGTATGTATACTTTTATATTTGGATCAATTTTTAACTTAATCAGAATTACAACTACTATCCTTAAAATGTTCTACCTTTTAAATCTCAGAACACACTTATTTAGAAGAATATAATGACTTACAGTAGACTTTTAAGAGTGAGTTGTTTATGTACATTTATAACTGAAATTGAAAGGAGAGCAGTTCTCCCTAACTCATTCCTAGAGGCAAGTATTACCCTGATACCAAAACCAGAGAAAGACCTAACCAAAACAGAAAACTACAGGCCAATTTCCCTAAACAGAGATGCACATATCCTCAGTAAAGCACTAGCAAACAGAATGCAGCAAATCATCAAGAAGACTATAAACCATGACCAAGTGGGATTCATCTCCGGAATGCAGGGATGGTTCAGTGTATGCAAATCAGTCAGTGTAATTCACCGTGTCAGCAGAGCCAAAGACAGAAACCACGTGACCATCTCAGTGGATACACAAAGAGCTTCTGGTGAAGCCCAGCATTCACTCATGATGTGTCTTAGATTAGTGTTATCTTTGTCGGTTTTTCTTACAAAAATATCTTAGCAAAACCCCTAAACTTAAATTCTTCTTAATTATTGATTCTTTTTTAATGAAAGGCTTCCAGAGAAACTTGAGATAACTAGGAATCGGTTTTGATAATTATCTGATTTGCTGAGGCATCTGGTGGCAGTGAGGTTAGAATAGGTTATGGTTCATGGTTCATTGTATTAGTGAAATCTCATTATAGAGTTTTGTATATAAAAAGAGGTGAGATTTAAATGTGAAGATTATCTACATGCAAGTGATGATGGAACCCAAAAATACTAAGAGCAGTATAGAGTGAAAAATGTTATTGGGGTTAGGCAAGCCTTAGGTGGCATCCATAGGTGACAGTCAATAGAATAGAAAGTTCTAATTCTTACATACTGGTAGCTAAATTTGTCAGTATAGTGTAGCTCAGGCAATTCTCATTTCCTAAAATTGACATTATGGAAAGAATAAGAGACTAAATGAATTTAAAAGCAACCTAAAGTTTCCTTACTTCTTCATCGTTTTAGGTGAGTGTTTTACATGTGAAAAAATAGTTTGGATTAATTTTTAAGTTTATGGTACAGTTTAGGTATACATAACAATCACACTCATTATAGGGAATTTGTATCTGTACATGATACATCTTGAGTCCTCTTCTTTTTTTTTCTCATTCCCATCCCCCCCTTTCAAACCCCCTTCCACTCCCCATTCACAAAGCTGTGTTTTCATTTTAGTCTTCTTTTCTCATGATTTTCTTTTCCTTTTTTCTTTCTCCCTCGCCCCTCCCTAGTTCCCTTTTCCTTTTGAACAGTTTTTTTCCCACAAAATCTACTGTAGATTTTTGTTCTTTCAATTTCTCACACCAGAGAGATAATATATTTACACATGTCTGATTTATTTCACTTATAGTTTTGATCTCAAGGTCTAGCCATTCAGCTGTGTCTCAACTTTCTTATTTTTTAAAAATTTTATTTTAAAGGGAAAATACAAACAAAAAAACGCCAAAATAACAAAAAACAGTAAAAATGATACACAATTTCGAAACGATGATAGGAAACTAACAATGCTTGTTATAGTACATACTGTTATTTTCAAAGTAGTTGCTCAGATTACCAGATATAGGCATGCAAGATTGATCAAATAATTAAAACATTAACAGTTCTTTTCAATAAACCAACAGAAATTAGTAGTACAATTATGTTAGCCATGGTGTGTGTGTATCTCCTTCTTCTTTTCTCCTTTCCTCCATTCCAGTTGTTCTTTCCTTTAAAAACCATGATAAACAAAAAAACCACATCTTTTTTATCCATTTACTGGTTGATGGACATTTGGGTTGCTTTCAACACTGAGCTATTACAAACTATGCTGCTATAAACATAGATATGCATATATCACTGTAGTGTGATACTTTTAATTCTTCTGGGAAGATTCCCAGAAGAATAGGTAGGTCAACTTGAACCTCTTATCCTAGTTTTTTGAGGAATCTCTGCACTGATTTCCACAGAGGTTGCACCAATCTACACTCCCACAAACAGCAGAGAAAGGTTCCTTTTTCCCCACAGCCCCTCCAACATTTGTTAGTAGTTGTTTTCTTGATAATAGCCATTCTTTCTGAAATAAGATAGAATCTCAGCATTTTTTTTAAATTTGCATTTCTACAGTGATCAGTGATATTGGACTTTTTTCATATATTTATTTGCCACTTTGAGAAGTGTGTGTTCATCTGAGATACCCATTTTTGGATTGGGTCTTTGAATTTGGAGAGTCTGAATTTTTTTCTGTTCTTTATATGTTCTGGATAGTGGTCCTTTGTCTGAAGAACAGCTGGCATAAATTTTTTCCCACTCTGTGGATTGTCTTTTTACCCTGTTGGCGGTTTCTTTTGCTGTGCAAAAGCTTTTCTAAAAAGATGAGATCCCAGTTGTTGGTTCTTAATGATAATTCCTGTACAATTGGGATTTTTGTTCATAAAGTCTTTGCCTACACCTGTGTCTTCTAGAGTTCTACCTGTTCTATCTTACAGAAGATTTAGCTTCTGTTTCCATACTTAGCTCTTTGATCCATTTTGACATTAGTTTAGTATATGGAGGTAGACATAGGTCCAGTTTTAATCTTCAGCATGTGGAAAACCAATTTTTCCAGTACTATTTATTAAAGAGGCTATCCTTCTAGTGAACATGTTTGGCCCCTTTGTCAAAAAATAGTTTGAGTTAATTTTTATTTTAAAAATTAATTTCAAAAATTTTCCTTTTTAGTGTCTAGCACCTCCTGCCAAATAAATAGAGTCATCAGTCATCCCACTCTTCCAATCAGTATCACTGCTCACGAAGATAGACACATCAAATTCTATGACAACAATACAGGTAAAAATGTATTAAGAATTCATTTTTTATAAAATGCAAAAAAAAAAATTTCCCTCCTAAAAAGTAGCTTGTCTCTGTTGGTGACTTGATAGGCAGGAAGTAGGCCTTGAAAAACACTCTTCTGGCTCAGTGTCTGTTCCTTCCAGTCAGATGTGCTAAGACTGATCCTTATTATACAACATAGAATCATTGGGGCTTGTTTAATGGTGAGTAGATGTTGTATTTAGGCCTGAGAGCTAGAGTTATCACTAGGGTTGTTAGGAAAAATTTAATTCAAACGGTAATAAAAATGATCCATTCCTTTGATCTATTACAATACATGAGCAGAATGGAGAAATAGGTTGGAAATAGAGGTGTATGATTATAATACTTTGTTTAAAATACTTTAATTATGGAAGAGTGTTATTTAGTATATAGCCATTTTATTATTGATTGGCACTACCCAGTGTTGCAGATAGAAACCTGCAAAATCATTTGGTTTTATTTGTTTTCCTATGTACTTATTTTTTCTGTTTTATAATAAAAGTTTGGTCCTGGTTGATTTGAACTAGACATGGGGCTTCCCCATTCTTACTGGATTACACTTCTCCAGTGTAAAGGAGATTTCATGAAGAGCTGCACCAGGAAGAAAGCGCTCTGTATTAGCAGCGACATTTCCCTGATCATCTATTGATGGCCTTTGCAAAAATGGGGACTTTTGCTGACCATGCTTAACTGATGATAATTAGTAATGTTTGTCTCTTAATTTTGTATATGTTGTTTCCACCAAAATTGTGTACATATTTTCTATTTCTTTGTGTTTGTCTGTTTTCCTCTGCAATTGTATCCTCTAATCTCATCAAGCCATAATTTGTCTGAAGCTAATGAGATGAAAAGTAGGTGATTATTGGCCACATCCTTGTTAATGACCATATAAAAATTACTGAGTTCTATTTTGTGATTTAAAAGACAAAAGTATAATCTGAAAGTTGCGCTGGTTTTGTTCCTCGTCAGTACTGTGATTAGAGGCAGGAGGGCAATATGTACCGTTTTAACTGGTAGGAGAAGTTGCTGACACGGTAGAGACAGAGAAAAGATGACAGGGGCAATGAGTATAGCTGGTGGCCGGCATGTATTCGAGATGGGGACATTATCCATGAAGAGTAACAATTTCGTTTTCCAAAGGCAAACTGATCCACTCAATGGTAGCCCACCTAGAAGCCGTTACAAGTTTAGCAGTTGATCCTAATGGCCTCTACTTGATGTCTGGCAGTAAGTACATTAACTATGGATTCTTTATTTGGCCTTATCATTTTCATGTTAATATAATTATTCCTTTCAATTTGTTTTTCTGTGATATAGGTCATGACTGTTCAATACGTTTATGGAATCTAGAAAGTAAGACATGTATCCAAGAGTTCACAGCTCATCGGAAAAAATTTGAAGAATCAATTCATGATGTAGCTTTCCACCCATCCAAATGCTATATAGCCAGTGCTGGGGCTGATGCACTGGCTAAAGTCTTTGTATGACATGATGCATCATCTTCACCTTCTAGCTCTTCATAAATAACCAACTGCACAAAAGAGATACAGAAGACCAGGGAAAAATCAACTGTCCCTGCCCTTTTGTTCTGCTGAAGGAGCACAGAAAACTTTTGTTAAAGTATAGTTTTGCAATTCCTGTACTATTTTCTAAAATTGAGGTTTGTTCAGGTTGCTGCAAGCCCAGCTGAATCTGTGAGCCTGAAAACTGTTTCACATTTCCCCCAGAGACACTTACTTCTGAAATTCTAATTCACTAGGCAGACCTGAGCAAACACAGGTTTAGCTGGTCCTTATTGAGGAAAAAGGGCATGCTGTAGTATGGATAATTAAAAGTTGAATGGCTGGGAATGATAGAGGAAGAACAGGAACTTAGACCTTCTCCCTTGAGAAATCCTGTTAAACATATTAGGTAGTCAAAACAGTGATCTTTATTACCTGCTGTACTAACCCCATCATTTATAATGACCAGACCAGTGTTTAAAATGAGCTTTTAGTTTAGCTCCCCTTGAAACTATTTGCATAAAACACATGGCAAAGATTTCACCTATTAAGGCCAAAGATGCAATAATGTGTTATGTAAATCACTATTCAGAAATGCTGAACAAATGTTTCATTTGCAAACAGTTACTTACGGTTTTGAAAGTAGATTTGGTACCATTCTAAAGTTTAGCTGTTAAGCGGTCAACGTTTATGAAGAATAGCTGAGAGTCTACTTTTACTAAAGTATTTAATTAAAGGTTTTAAGGGTAAACAGGTCATTTCTTTACAATAATTTCTATTTTAAAATTTACCTTATTCATGATAGTACCAGAGTGATTACTTCAGACTGATACAATTTTACCTTTCTGTGAATAAAAATGGCAGAAGTTAACTGCTAGTATTCATGTGTTAACTCCACATAACTGTGCTTTCCACTTATTTTTCTTCCTTGTTTCTCACATTCATGTTGTCTGACACCTAATAAAAATAATTCATAATTATTATTTTTAAAAGTCCAAAGAGTATGGTTAGTGTCAGGCAGCTGCTTTTACAGCAGTGCCAAATAAAACAAAAGTTTGTACCCGGAAGTCCTCTGTTAGTATCTCTAAGAAGGATCTCCTGAAAATCTAGATGGAATAATTTAATACCTTATGTTGACTGAAAGGCCCTCTCTCTTTTTAATTAGAACGCACATTTTGATGTACAGTAAATTAATATTGTTTCTGAACCCACCTGACCTGTGACCCACTGGCTTTCGGATTCCCATGACTCTGTTATCTACAGTTAGTGCCCTGTCCTGCAGCTCTGATCCCTGCAACTGCTCTGCCCCTCTTCATACTGTTTTTTCCTTTGCCTCAAATGACAAAACCTAATCTAGCTATTAAAAGTAAATTCTCGGGGCTGGGGATATAGCTCAGTGGAATAAGCGCCTGCCTAGCAGGCGCAGGGTCCTGAGTTCAATCCCCAGTACCGCCAAAAAAAAAAAAAAAAAAAAGAATCAGGAAAAAAAAAAATAAAAGTAAATTCTCAGTGCCCCATTTTTCATAAAAATATTGGATACTGTAGGCTCTCAGTCTTCAAAAATATGTATATCCATAAGTATTTAACCCATTAAGATAACTCCTGAATTCTTTGCTCTACATATTTCATTGTCCTAGTAATGACATTTCTGATGATAAGTACATCCCCTTCTTGAAGTAGTATTCTTGTGATATGGATAATAATTGAAAATATTTTAACCTCGTGCTTTGGTTAATGAATGGGCTTGAAAGATTAATCAAGTGAGATAACCTGGACATAAGCTTGTATTTCCCTGCATATATAGAAGTCTACATTGTGTTTAGTAAATTCCTTTCTATTCTTCATGAAGTGAAGAAATGCAGTGTTAACATTTGTATGATACTGGGAAATCCCAATCAGATGCCCATACTTGGTACGTTTAAAATGGATACACACAAAGTTATTGTTCTGCCAGTTGCTTTAATTACCTTCAAAGTCTTCAGTGTCTGCTTTCCTTACATCACAGAAATTCTGAAAACCAAGATGGTCTCTTTCCCTGTTCGTTTTATACCCATGGTTGCAGTTTTTCTGTTAGTGAGTGGAAAATAACCTAGAGATATACTAACAGTGCAAATGATTGAACTGTTGAAAGTTCCTTAGGAAGCCAGTGCTCCACCCCTCAAGACTGAACATAGAAAGATTCTTACATACTAGCACTGTATCAACCCAGCCTAGAAATGAGCCAAAACTGTCTTCCAGTCAGATGGTAGCATACGTATGTGTCTGACTTTTCCTCCATCCTGCTGAAAATTCCATGGAAATTGACAAAATGAACAAATTGAAGATTCAGTTATTGAAATGCTTTCATAATGCTTGAATTGTAAATATTTTGGAGGAATGCATTGAGTATTATGAAAATCAGGTGGCATGGGTCCCTACCTTATTTTCATATGCTAAGGGTGCATCTCTGGGAGCTTGCAGTACCCTTTTCAAAACTCAGCTGTCATGTGGAGCTCATTTGCTACTCAAACCATAGACAAATATTTAACATGAGTGATATAATGACCTTCAGTATTTTTCTATTGAACAAATTTAGCAACTTTTGCCATTAAACAGATAATTAGTTATGCAAAGTATTTAGCTTTTATAATCATTTTAGTTATGACTAAAGGGGGGAAGTTAAGCTGCATCACTGATAATGAATTTTGTGAGAAATTTTTGTTTATCTGACACTCGTTCCTTCAGTATTCTTGCTATAAATTTCTTTTGGAGATAATGATGAAGATTTATTTGAAAATGTCTAAAATGTATGTATATTTTATAAATATATATTATATATATTATATGAATATATATAATATATAGACTATTATATATATATATATATATATATATATATATAAAACCATAGGTGCATTTTACTGTTCTGTCTTTTCATTTTGGGAGGCAGTGTACACAGCAGATAATGAGTATGACAAGTGTTGTGCTGTTGCAGTATAATATAGTTCTAAATGTTTAAATTACTGTATATACTCTAATTCATTATAGGCTAGCATGCTTGTTTTAAAAACTGTCATTCTAGTTTATTAAAATCTGAATGTAAGAAAACCTGGCTATTCAAATGTGAATTGAAAAATATTCCATTCTCAGTACTGAGCTATTTTCATTGAACATTCAGGCTTTTTAACAAAATATAAATCATCCAGAAGGCAATAGCTAGAAAATGAGAGGTGCCTTTAAAAAAAATGTACAAATGCAGCCTTACAAGTGAGGATGGAGATAGAGTTTGTGTCGGGGGTGGGAGGGAGAGAAGGGGGGAGAGAGAGCGCGTGTGCATGTGCTTGTGTGTGTGCCTGCCAGTCTGTGAAGGTCCTGATTTGTGACCGTCAATGTCTTTTTAATATATCTGCTCAACCTCTAGGACTTCAGGGGACATTTCATGCGCTGTCTTGATGCTCTTCTGAGCACCATGTATACTTTAGAAGAATTTTGAATGTGAATTACTAGAAATTTCAGTAGAGAATAAGTAGCTATTGTTTAATTATAGTCAAGTTCAGGTGAAAGAAATTATTAATTCACTTAAATTATGGCATCTCATTAACACTAATTTTTTAAAAGTCACTTTTTTAGTAGTCATGTATCTGTCTCCCTTTTAAACAAGAGCATATAAAATTCTTACGTGATGAAGAGTTAACTAGTAACAAATTATTTTTAAACACCTGAACTAGTTAAAATTCCACCTAAAAATAGTCTTAAGTATTTAAACGGCATCTCTCATATCTACCTCGTTGTCATTGCTGCCGTTTTAACTAAAGTAAAACTTTAGGACATCTGAAATGATGGTTGGATGCAATTTAAAATTCTATGTTGGTGCTTTTCTCAGGCTTTGTCATTTAAGTTGTATTGTCAGTCAGATTGAAAGACTTAAAATCAATTTTTGTTTTCATTGGAAAGAGTGGCTTAAAATTAACCATCAGTGTTTTTAATGAGTGGAAATAATCTCTGGTGTGTTATCTGTGTGATGTTTTCAACCAACAGACATTGTTAACTGAATTTACATGAAAAAAAGATTTAATTGTAATTTTATTCAACTTTTTGAAAGCTATTTCCAATCTATTAAGTATATAATCATTTGTTTTATTTGCTCAGAAGTTGCCTCCATTAATGTTACTTGTTTATTCATATAATAGCAGTGTTCAACACTGGGATTCTGGTTGTACAAAAGTAGTGGCTGACTAACATATGTATATTTTTGTGAAATGTACCAATTCCTAACCTCCATTTTAGGGCAAAGTCCAGAAAACTAACATACCTGTATTTGAAAGTGGAGAACATTTATTTGCATCATTTTTACCTTTGCCACTAAAAGCTTTTTATTGGCCACATCCATCATCCAACAGGTTGTCAATGTCAGTGTGACGGTCCAGGTTGACAAAGCATTTTACAGATTCTTTATAAATTTTTTAATCATAAAAATAGTCACAAATGTCAGACCAAAAGGATCCGGAGATTCTGTTTATTCTAGCAGTATTCCTGAACTGGTACATAAGGGACATAATTAAGGGACATAATTTTCTGGGATCTTTGCTAATCAGGCTTTAGGTTTGATTTAACTGGGACCACACCCTTGTTCATCCCATTGAAGCAAATTAGAAATTTTGTTTTAATTTAGATTGTCTGCCTGTGTATTTTAGCAGGCTGTGAACCAGTGAGTGCCTTGTTAATGTAGGATGACTTCTCCCCTGTTGTATGTTAGCTCTCTCTGAAAATGTCTCAAGAGAATGGTATGTTAATTGCCATGAAGAGAGCTGCTAAATTTGGCATTATCAGCATTAGAAAGTCTTGGGTCTACCACATATTTCCTCTTCTCCTTTCTCCTCATTGTTTGGCTGAAGTTGGCCTCTTCTGAGAAAACATACTTTTTCCATTCCAGGTTAAGAAATAGCCTCTAACCCCCACCCATCTGTATTATCTAATACCAGTTTTTAGGAGGAACTCCTTCTTTGTGATACTAAAATCTCTTGGTTATTTTATGTCTCCTCAACCTTAGTTTATTAGAGCTGATCTCAAGGTATCAGCAGTTTAAAATCCAAAGTAACATTGTCTCCACACCCAAGCCCGCAGCTGGTGAGCCCTGGGCCAGTGTTGATCTTCAGGTATTTTACATTTTAGTTATAATATTGATTAATGTAAATTAATCCAAATGCTAATTTTTGTGGTGTAAGAAGTTTCCTTTGTAAATTCAGGGTATGGATAAGCTAATTAAGATATACATTTTTGGTGGCTCTAAGTGTATTATTTGTTTTTAAATAAAGTGTACAAATATAGATAATGTGGTATAGGTGTCTCATGAATTGCAATATTGGTCAGATTTGGAATCTAGCTGTGACTTTATAATGAATGCATTGGGGATTTTTGTTGGAAGGACATTAGGGTGAGGGGTGCAGAGAAGTTGAAGGGTGTTAGACAAAGTAGATACGAATCCAAAATAATAAAGCAATCTTAATTGCTGATTATGTGGAAGGTAGACAAGTTAATCATTAAGTAAAATTTGGGGTTTGGAAAGCCAGTAAAATTAAAATACCCTTTAAGTTTGGATCAGTGACAATTTTGAGAGACAAATAGGTTTTGTATCTTTCAAAAGTTGCATTAAATGATTTTTCAAAATTAGATAAGCACATATAAATTTAATATTTTGATTTTTTTTTCTTTGTTCAACTACTTGGCAATCATGATCCCTCTGCACCCTCTACCTCTTCAATATTTGTCAAGGGCTTTGCCTGCTCAGAACTCAGAGTGTCTTTGTTTCAATTTGGAATTACAGTGCAATATGGAATCTAACAGGTACCTCTTCTTCTGTCATCTTGATGCTGGTAAAGTAGTGTTGGAAATGCCCCTTTGTCGTTTTCAGTAAGAACTGAGACGTCCGTTGGAGTAACTGTGGAATAATCGAGCTTAGAAAGGTAAAGGGAGGCAAAGGCATTCATGGACCGATGAGCCTCGGGGGCCAGTCTAAGAGAGTAAGCGCTCTGGCCTCCCTTGGGCTTCCCCAGGCTGTTGGGTTAAGTGTCTCCAGCATTGTTCTGGCACTGAGGGTAGCCTCAGACACCTTGACGTCTGTCAGACCATGTAGTACCAACGCCCTGCTCACGAAGCATCTCTTCACTTGTTACTTTCTCGGTTGCAATGACCAGAACGCTCCAGTTCCATAAAGAAGCATGACATACAGCTATGCAACTCAGAAACTGGAATCTAGTATTTTCTGAAACAAATTTTTAAGTGCTGAGATCAAACCCAGGCCCTCCCTCATTCATATAAATCAAGTGCTGTACCACTGAGCTACAACCCTAGTCCTCTAGAGCATAAAATTTAATTTTGTATACTTGCAACTTAATTTTGTATACTTGCAAAAACAGGATCTAAAGTCTACCAGTGACTGATTTTAAGTGTCACTTGGTCTGCATCTACCTTAAACCCTTCCTTATTCCTAAGGGTGAGGCAGCTTCCGTTAAACTTAAAGAAGGGTCTCATACTTGAGTAGAATCCATAAAATTCAGATAATAAGAAAGGCCTATTTTATAGAAAGGTCTGTCTTTGGCCATTTAGCAATTCACCGTACATGGAGACTGGTCCAAATGCTAGCTACACGTTGACTTTTCCTGTGTACTTTTTTAGAGAGCTATATTAGCCTGGTGATATAAGAACCCACAGTAAGAGATCTGTTGGTAGCACTAGAGTACTGGAGCTAGTGTTGTTAATTCATGTGCCATAGTTTTCTATGCCCTCAAAGATCCAGTATATGTGCAGTGTACAAAGTCCCAGTTATATAACCTCAAACTGAAGATGTAAAGATCTAGATAGGTAAGTAGGTAAATAGACACATACATAGGTAGTAAAATCGTAAAATTAAGGGCACTACTGGTAGGGAAACTCATCATTCACAAATACGAATTTGCAAGCAGGAAACTTTTAAGAAAATGCACAGAGAAAATTTTATGTTAGTCATTGGTTGTAGCAGTGAGCAGCGGGTGGTTCATATATAATACGCTGAGATAGTAAGTATCCTGGCTTTGAACTACTCCTTCCAGTGGAAGTGTGGAAAAGACAAGTGATTTTTCATATACAAACAAGACCTTTTTTTTTTGGCCCCCCGCCTCCCCCCAGTACTGGGATTGAACCTAAGGCCTTCACACTCAGCTACATCCCAGAACAGTTTGAATTTTGATGTGGTGTCTCACTAAGTTGCCAAGTTGGCCATTTGCCAAAGTAGGGCTCATCATTTGATTGTCCTGCCTCAGCCTCCCAGAGTGCTGGGATTACAGGTGTACACTACCACAACCACTTCGACAGAAATCTGTAGCAAAAGTAATTTCGTCACAAACACTTTACTTTGGGTGCTGGATAACTTGGGTGAGATTGTGGGGAAAGGAAACCAAAACAGAAAATCAGCCTGTGGCACAGGCTGTTACTGCCTTCTGTCCGTCCTGAAGTGAGCTGCACAGCACTTTCTACCTCGAGAAGTGAACAGCCCCAGAATTGGCCTGTTTGTCATTGGTTAAAGATTCTTAGGAAAGTTGTCCAGAGTATTTCAGAGCCCCCTAGTATAGTATCAGCCAATAGAGTTTGTTATATTTTAGGGAACTATTTAACATAAGCCCAGGTATGTTGTGTCTGTATGTCAGAAAGCTCAGACAAGAAACATGGTCAAGTAGTGTCATGAAAAAATACATTTTTACAAGAGGAGTTCTGTTTTGGGTGATTTTAACTGTATTTTTAAAAGCATCTTTTAAAATGTACTGAAACATTTTCCCACATACGAGTATCCATCCTATTAACAGAATAATTTCACTGAGTGCATATTTTAGAAAAAGGGAAACTCAGTGGTCTCACATACTTTTTGATTCATTTGTGAGTATCTCCTCCTTCTCCAATTCAGTACTCAGTTGCTGTGTAGCAGTGCTAATAGGGTAAATGATGCGGTATTTTGCTGGCCGAAAACCAGTACTTTTTCATTTGTTTTTGCAGATAAAGTGGAGGCTTGGTTACCTGATACGTGCTAAAATGAGGGGAACATTAAGCTCACAGCATGTATACGATGTGAAAAGTGTTAGCAGTGTCCTCTTGCAGCTAGCAAGGTTCGGGACTACTAATTTCTCTTCATATAGATTTTGAAAGTACACAGTTTGAGCTAAAGCAGCATTTAACTTAAATTCATTTTCATGAAGACTTTCGTTTTCAATGAAGTAGTACTGGCTTGGCTTCCTTATATATCTCAGGTCAGAAGGAAGCAGACTTCCAACTGTGAAACAGTCAGGCTTTCATTTCTCTTGTTCAGCCTTTTAGAAGTTAACATAATAACCATACACATTTATGAAGTATAATGTGATGTTTTGCCTCATGTACATTTTAGATAATGATCAACTCAGGGTAATTTGCATATATATCACCTTAAACTTACACCATTTCCTTCTAGTCAATGTGTTCAAAATCCTCTTTTATTGTGAGATACATAATGCATTGCTGTTAATTATATGCACCCTCTTGTGCCTGGACTACAACAGACTTGATCCTTCTTTCTGGATATAACGATCATTCATCAAGCTCTCTGCTGTCCTCCCCTGTACTCTGCCCATTCTCTGGTAAGCACTTTCTATGGGATCAACTCGTGGATTCCACAAGGTAGGATGATTCAGGGTTTGCCTTTTTGTGCCTGGGTGTTTCCCTGAATTTGTTCTCCAGGTCCCTCCATGCTCTTGGAAGTGACACAATGCTGTGCTTTGGTGTGGTTGAATAGTTTCCCCTTGAATTGGATAAGCTGTAGAAAAAGAGAAATTCTTAGTACATTGTGGAATTGTAGATTAGTACAGACATTTTGAAAAATATGGAGGTTCCTTTAAAAACTAAAAATAGAACGACCATATGATCCCGAAATCCCACTACTGATTATATATCAGAAGAAATGAAATTAGCGTCATGGAGAGACACCTGCATTCCCAGGGTCAGCCTTTTAAGCAAGCAAGATAATAATCTCTCTGTTTCTGTGGATTGTTTACTACACATCTACTGGTTAAGAGTCATTTGTTTTTTTAAAACTCACAGACTTCTTTCTCTTTAGAAACATTGTTTTCTGGAGGCACAAATGATTTTACTGTTGACCTTAATTGTAGATCCAGACCACTTCATGCCCCTGGTGTATGCAGTTGATAGACAGCTCTCATTTACTGATAAGTACACACAAATGTTATCTTGTGTGGTTTTTAGGAAGTCTTCTGGGAGCACAAAGTTTACAAGGAATCTATGATCAGTTTATTTTATACATTATCTTCCACAGTCTTGTGGGGTTTTTTCCCCTGAGGCATGAGGAACAGGTGGTGATTTTGTTGAATCTCTTGATTCACCGTCCTCAACCCAAATGTTCAGTGTATTAAGTACTGCTTATTTGTTACTTAACAAAATAACACAGATAATGATTACAGTAAGTCCCCAACTTATGAATGAGTTCCACTTCAGGAGAATGTTCATAAGACTGATTCATTCATAAGTCGAGCACCTTTGACACATACATAATCTAAAACAAAAAAAGAAACACAAAAATACTGTAAATCATATAGTTACCTTAAAAAAGCACTGTACTAGTGTACACTTTCACATGGTACAGGAAACAACACCACAACTGCAACAATGTCCCACAGACGCACAAGCTACTCCTGTTACTTGTTTGCATCTACTAATGTTTGTAATATGAGGTCCATTCATGTCTGGGAAAGTTGGCAATTTAAATATTTGTAAGGTAGGCACTTACAAAATTTGCTTCTGTCTTTGTAAGTTCCTTGAGGCAGAGACCACATTGATTTTTCTGCTGTTTTCCTTAGCACTTCTGGTGCCTTTCCATGTAGATGAAACTCAAATATTTTTTGCTTATCATCAACCCATTTATTTCAAAATTCAAAATCTGTTAAGCGTCAAAAAAAATGCTTGCTGGTCCCTAGGTAATGCTCAGAGCACTTCCATCTGTGGATCTGATCCTAAGTTTGAGGTCTATGCCCTGGTTGGGGAAGGATTTGAACCTTACAGGCACCCAAGGCAACAGAATACCCAAAACAGTGCCTTCATCATGCTGCACACTTCCAGTCCTGCCTGTCTGCAAAATGAACACTGCACGTGGGAGGAGGTGTCTGTAACCCCTGTTAATGGCACCCCTCCACCTGCATATTTGAGTACCTGCTGTAGGCTGAAAGTTTTAGGTGCTGGCAGTTAGTAGAGAACAGACACAAACCTTTCTAATGTGGCCTATGTTCCAGTGGAAGGGAACAAACAAGTAAAATGGATAAAATATTATTGGTAAATGTTGAAGAAAAAATAAGGCATGAGGATGATTGACTGTTTTTGAATTGTAAGAGTGATACAAATGAAGAGTAATACAATTGAAATTACTACTAAAATAATACAGAGAAAATAATGAAATGAACATATATAGCGGCAAAACCCATCATCTCCCATCGTACGTACCCCTTCATTCGTAGCTCCCCGAGTACATATCTGATTGTTCTTTGGAGTGTGCGTACATAACAGCTACATATGGGGCTTTGTCTTATTGTACGTGTTACTCTGGAACTTGTTTTTGCTGATTCAGCGTGTCATGGGCACCCTATAATTCTGTACATAAGTCACTTTTAAATTTGTTACCACACGATTTTATGTAAGTAAGATGAGGTGTTGTTTTTTTTTTTTGGTGGGTCAATTTGCTTTAAATAAATGAAATTTTATATATTCTCTGCATCTCACTTTTCTCCATGAACAGTCTAATGTAAATCCTATTTTACAGCTGTACTTTGTTCTTTTTAATGGCTGTGTAATAGTGATGACATACCACAATTTATTCAGTCTCTTCCGTATTGATGAGTTTTTACTTTGTTACCAGATTTTTTACTATTGTAATAAACATTCCTGTATATGTGATTATGATGGTTTTACTTCTGTGTAATGGAGTCCTTGAGTAGCTGGACTGAGGGATGTGTATATTTTAATGTTTAATACATGTTGCAAGATTGTTTAAAAAAAAAGTCTGGAGCAATGTATATTTCTATCAGTAAAT
Source organism: Dinomys branickii (assembly GCA_004027595.1). Classification (NCBI taxonomy): domain Eukaryota; kingdom Metazoa; phylum Chordata; class Mammalia; order Rodentia; family Dinomyidae; genus Dinomys; species Dinomys branickii. The sequence continues at coordinate 500,837 of PVLD010000019.1, read as the reverse complement.
GTGTAAGACACTTTTCCCTTTATACCCACTGGCAATAGATGCTATAATATTTTTAAAAAGAAAAGAAAAGAAAAGAAAGAGAACAAAAAATCCTCATGGGTGTAGTGATTTTTCAGTGTTATGTTAATTTCCCGTTTCCTGACTACTATAAATTTTGGTGTTTTGCATACACTTGCTGGTCATTTGGATTGCTTCATAAGTGAATAGTTTCTATTGCTGCATAACAATTCACCGCAAATTTAGTGGCTTAGAGCAACACCCATTTGGTACAATTCTGAAGTACAAGCAGGCTCGACTGGGCTCCATTCAGTGCCTGACAGGGCTGAAACGAAGCAGTCGGATGGGGCAGCCTCTTAGCTGAAAACCCTGGAGAAGAATTCACTTTCAGACTCACTAAGCCCGTAGGATGGAGATCCTTGTTACCTTGCTGGTTGTCATATGGCTCCTAGGGTTGCTCAGTGGTACTTGCTTGTGGCCCTCCATTTGCAAACCTACCAAGGTTGTCAAATCTCATACTGACTGCTTTCTCATCTGTTACCAGCTAGAGAAAAATGCTCTTGGACTTTTGAGGCTGGCTCTTACAGCTCAGGCTGGCCTCGTACTCGAAATCCTTGCCTCCACCTCCCTAGTGCTGGGATTTTTTGTGTTTTTGAGATAGGGTCTCGCTAAATTGTCCAGGCTGAGCTTAACCTTGTGCCTTAGCCGTCAGTAGCTGGATTACAGGAATGCATAACCATGCACACCAATGCTCTGTAAAGAGCTCTTGTAACTTGCATAAGGACGCCCAGTCTGTCTGCATTGTCACCTGGTTAGTAAACTTAATTATATCTGAGAAGCCTCTTTGCCCTGTCATGTAGCCTTATGGGAGTGGCAGCAGGGGTAAAGTTTATGGTTACCATCTCCTGCCTGCCACAAGTGTTCATCGTTATACCTTTACATTTACTTTTCATTTATTCTCGTGTTTGTCTTTTTAAGTCTATGGCCATACCACGCTGAATGTGCCCAATCTCATCTGTCTTTATTTAACTACCTTTAAGTTCTTTTTATATTATCTAACATATTAAGCCTGCTTTCTCTTGGTTGCAAGCAGTTTTCTCCAATTTTCTTTTTTCTCCTTTGAAAAGTACCTTTTCCATATAGAACTTAGCCATTTGGATTTGACTTCGGATTTTACTCTTAGGTAAATTGCATATTTGTTTTGCTTTGTGCCATTAGGGATTGTACCCAGAACCTTTGCACTGAGCTACATTCTCAGCACTTTTCATTTTTTACTTTGAGATATGTTTTAAGTTACTAAGTTGTCCAGGCTGAGCTCAGACTTGCGCTCCTCCTGTCTCAGCCTCCCAGAATGCTGGTATTACAGGCTCGCGCCACCATGCCTGGTATACCTGCATTTTAGGTCTTTTTGCTTTTTGTTTTGGTGCTGGAATCAAACTTGGCCTTGCATTTGCCAGGTTTGAAACTCACATGTTAAACTCTTACTCACTTTGTGTTTATATTAAAATTTTGCCCATGTTTCTACATTTTAAAAAATTTGTACGTGTTCTTTTTATATATGTAAACCTTCCTTATTTTCAGGGTTTTCCTCCAAGTCTTCATCTGTTGAACATTTATGATACCTGTTACCATTCAAAACTATATTAATATACACATATCTATATTGCTTTATAAAATACAGACATTTCGAAAGATGTCTATAAAATTTTGAAGTATTCTGTATTAAAGACTTGAGTGGTATGTATTATCTTTTACAGTGTAAATGTTTTATTAGTATATGTTAGCGATACATCATAAACAGTCATGGGGAATTGTATATATGCATACCACATCTTCATCAGTTTTTTTTTTTTTTTGAGAGTGGGCTTCATCATGCAGTTCAAGCTGGCCTTGAACTCTCTGTATGACCCAAGTTGGCCTCAAATTCATGGCCATCCTCATGCCTCAGCCTCCTGAGTGCGTTTAGGTCTTTAGTCCATTTGAAATACTTCTTTACGTAGAATGCAAACAATGGATCTTTTATTTTTTTCCTGGTTGCCCTTCCAGCACACTTTATTACAGTACCTTTTCTCTCAATGAATTGAAGTATCAACTGTCTTACAAAATTTTCATGAGATCTATTTCTCAATGTGGTATTTTTTTGCTTACATTTCTCTTTTCATACGGCAATATCATATTGTGGCAAGGCTTTTTCTCATCTCACCCTACCCTGTTCTTATTGTCTTGTCTATTCTTGGGCATTTGAAGTTTGTGATCATTTAATCCTACGTTGTCCAATTAGGGGTGAAATGACCTTAAATTTATGTATTAATATTGGAAGTTTGATATATATTGTCTTCCCATCTAAGAACAGTGTATCATTTTGTTTGTATCTTATTAATATGTAATAAGATTTGAGAGGAATTTTAAAAATTTAAGCCCTGTAGTCATTATGAATTTTTTTCTCATTCCGTTTCTAAGGGTTCATAACAAAGAAGAGACCTATTGTTGCTGTATGCCTACGTGCAACAAATGTATATGGAGCTTAGTAAATCTCATTCTGGGTTTTTCACTAGTATCTCCTGGAATTTTTAGACATGTAATTGTGACATCCATACAAATTTTATCATGTCTTTTCCAATGTTTGACAGGTTTCTTTTCTGAAATCTTGTCTAAAAATGCCACAACAGTGTTGGATAATAATGACAATGGCAGGGATCCAATCTGTTCGTCACTCACTTTAGTGAAAATGATTCTGGTATTTCGTTATTTACAGTGTTTATGTTATTGTTTAGTAAGTTATGTTTAAATAAGTTCTTTCTCATTTTGTCAGATTTTACAAAGAACAGCCGCTGAATTTCATCAAATGCCTTCTCAGCATTTTTATGTGGTCATGTGTTAATCTTTAATCTTACTAGATGAAATTATGTATATAAATAGTTTCACATTAAAACCCTTTTGCCTCCTTGGAATAAAACATACTTGGTCATTTGTTTGTTTGTTTTGGTACTGGGAATTGAACTCAGGAAATTGTGTTTGCCAGGCAGGCAGTTGTGCCTCTGAGCTATATCCCCAGCCATACTTGGTCATAATGTGTTATTCTTTTCTTAAAAATCTGTATTTTGTTTGCTAATCTATTTAGAGCTTTGGTTTGCGCACCTATGACATTGATCTTCAGTTTTCTTTAGTGAACTATTAGGTGTAAAAATTACAGCTTGGCCAGTATGTGAGAAGCCATTGATGAGAATGTAAATTGATTTAAACATGTTGGGAAACCATCTGGCGGGATCTATTAACACTGAAAATATTCATACCATGGTATCTAGTAATTGTGTTCCTAGATTTACACCTTGTAAAATACATGTATATGTTCACTAAGCATATGTTCTAGAATGTTTACAGCAACACTATTAGCCAAAAGCCCATCAGCTGTAGAATTAATACATTTTCTATATTAATACTACATTGTCTATAATACTAATAGTTCTTCTGTATGAAATATTATACAGCAGTGACAGCTTAAACCCCATTCAATATATGAATAAATCTCACAAACATAAAAAATAAAAAGCCAAGTATAGTGAGTCCTGTGTGCTTCTATTCTTATAAGTGCAAAAGTGGACACAACTAGTGTATGCTGTTACAAACCAGGAAGGTGATAATCCCTGGTGGCAGGGAGGGGAGGGGCTCTGTCTAGAAAAGATAATATGAGAGACCGTCTTCAGGACTAGTAATCAGATTGGTTGGTTCATAAAAATGCATCCACTTTCCATTTACATGTGTAATTTTCCCTATGTAAAATTATATCTTAGTAAAAAGCTGTTATACTTGTTTCATAAAATGAGTTGGGAGTTTTTCATCTTTTTCTGCAGTTTAGAATTACTTAAGATGTAATTTTTAAAAAGATGTAATTAAAATTATCTGTTCAAGATTAGTTGGAACTTTGCTGAGAAATTCTCGGATTCTGAAGACTTCTCTTTTAAGATAAACTCTAATTACCTTTCCAATAATGTTGGTTCCAGATAGCCACGTCTTGAAATAACTGTGCTAATTTATATTTTTTACAAGTAATTTCTTCTAGGTTTTTACTTTTTTTCTATAGGACTGCATGTACTTTTGCAACTTTTTCTGCAGATGACATGACTTTCATCTGAATTGTCTATATGTTTCCTCATCTTCAAGGGCTGAAGGACTCTCAAAACATCAATTTTGTTATTCTTATTTTAGTTTTCTATGATCACAGAATGATCCTGCAACATGGTTACACTTTTTATAATTTAAGGTTTTCTCACCAAGTGCAATGTATTGTAGCATTTTGTAAATAACTTTTTACTTGATGAATTTAAGTTTGTGTAAATATTAATGAAATAGTTATTGATTTTTTAAAATTCTGTATCTGTGGTCATTTTTTTTCTTTGAGTTGTCCAGTTATGAAAGAAATCTGCTGAAATATTCCATGATATTTTTGTCAGATTTTTCTTACCTTATTCTTTTCTATAGTTTTTAGCACATGCAGATTTATGGATCACATCACGTCATTAATTATGCCCTTCGTTTTTACTTTCATCTTTATCTTATGATTTAAATTTGTCTGATACAATTCTCAGTTCACTTTAGTTTCAGGCCCCTCCCCCTTTTTGTTGCATTATCTCACTGTCTCCTTCAGGCTGGCCTTGGACTTGCTCATATAGCCCAGGCTGGCCTCACGTTCACACTGATCCTCCTGCCTCAGCCTCCTGAGTGCTGGTATTATGGGTGTGCACCACTACACCTGGCCAGTTTCAGCCCTTCTTTATCCCTTTTTAAAGGGTGTTTCCTGTAAGCTGCCCATTTCTAGGTATTTTTTTTTAATTAGTGCGTGTGACAGAATAGTGATGTTCATTTGGGGAAATTGGTACATGCACATAACATTTTGCTCCCAATTTCAATCCCTTTACCCCTTAGGTTTTGGGTTTAACTGATAGTTCCTTTCATTGAGTATATTCAGCTATTCATTGTATACACTGGTTGGTTTTTTTTTTTTACTTCTTGCTTCCTTTTTTTTCTTTTGTACTGGAAATTGAGCCCAGGGCCCTTACACTGAGCGACATGCGCAGCCTTTGTAAAATTCTGACACGGAGCCTTGCTGAGTTACTAAGTTGCACAGGCAGTATCTGTACTGGTGGTTCTACTGCCTCAGTCTCCCAGAGTGCTGGGATTATGGATGATTTTGTTTTCTGATCTGTTCCTTATTTGTTTTATTTAACTGTTTCCTTTATTTTTTCATTCATGCTAATGTGAAATTTCTACTGCACCTTCTCTTCTGACAATTACCTTCCCTTTGCAAGCCTTGATAATCATATTTACCTGCTGCTGTCTGAAGAAAAAGCATTTTCTAATCCTTTACTACCCCTCAGTCTTACCAAAAACAATTTTGAGAAGATTTTCCCTTCCCCAAATATTTACTTTTCCTTTTGTCCATCCTCTGTACACTTCTTAGGTTTTGCTAATACAACTTCATTTTGACAGTTGTAGATTATTAGGGTTTCCATTTTAGTAAGTACCTCCACAACAGTAACAAATACTTTCAGATAACCTAACAGAATTATTTATATCAGTATTTCTTAAGGGAGTATCGGGGCATTTCCGGTGGCACACTGTGTCACATAGAACTCTCATGCACTTGAGTTTGCCTGTGTGGCTCTTAGAAATACAGTGGTACCTCAGTTCACAAGCACTTTTGATTGTGAACAGTTTGGTTCACCAACAGAGGCATTTGGCAAAATTTTGTTTTTTGAACTCTGCATCAGGTGACAAACATGACTGCAGCCACCTTTCCCTCACAAATACGAGCCATCTTTTCCAGCATCGTGTAAAGAATTAAGTTAATGAACCAAGGCGTTGCTGTGTGTGTAGGTGAGTACGATACCAGGGTTTATTGCATCACTGTTTTCCTCTGCTTGCTTTAATCTTCCTCTGCTTTGTAGTCTGTTCTAATTCATTTCCTTTTTGGATCTCACTGTTTTCCTTAGATGGCATAGAATAGTTTCTGAACTCTTTATTAGCTACAACTCTTTTTTTCCCACCCTAATAAGTGATATCTGGATTGGGGTTATGTTTGGTAGCCTGAAAAATACCCATCATACTCTAGTCTCCTGTATTGCAAATGAAAAGGGTGATTCTGGCTAGAACCCGCCTTTTCCCTCTATCACTTAGGAAGGGATTATTTTTGATCCATGATTTGAAATATTTTTCCACTTTCAGGCCAGTAATTCAAAACTCATGCATGACTTTCCTTTTCAAAGTTTTATGAAATTCTTTTTGTTTTTGCTATAATTGAATGTCTTGGTTACTTTTTTCTCATTGCTGAGACAAAATACCCAACACCCAAAATGAAGGAAGGAGAAGTTAATTTAGCTTAGTTCGTGGAGGTCTCAGTCCATACTTGGCTGATTCAGAGGCAGAGTGGCATATGGCAGAGGGCAAACTGTTCATGGCAGCAGAGCATAGCAAAAGGGAGGAATGGCTGCAAGCAGCCTCTTTTTCTCCCTTACATTGTAAACAGCCTACCCCCCTCTCACACAATCTCCATGCCCTCCTCTTCCACAGGCTCAGGATGTATACAAAGTAAGCACCCTGGCTTCCTGCTGAATCAGTTAAACCTCCAGATTCCCCAAGTTGACACAATGTATCAACCATAACAGTGGTCCTACCTATTTTTTCAATTTCTGTATCACACACACTGTTTTATGGGAAAGCCTTTAGTGGATTTTCTCCTTGGATAACCTGCCCCTTGTGTGTTACTGCCTTTACTTACTATGGCTAACCTGCTGGAACTGTTCGCGTTGGCATTTCTGAAAGTGGGTAGGGAGGCGATCTGTGGAGACACTTGTCAGTGTGCAGTGAGCTACAAATGTGGCTCTTTGTCCAGGTTTCTCTGTAGTCCTCTGCTTTAAAGACTGAATTCAGTTGCCTTCTCAGCTCCTTAGCAGCTAGTAAGATTAGTTACACTCAAGCTGATCCATGTTGCTTGTCACTCAAATTACAATTTGTGTAAGTGCCCTGGATATAAACGAGAGGTTCAGTGTTGTAAGGAAGCAGGATGAAGCAAAATATCAGAGGATAGCCTGCTCAGTGTTGAGCTCAGTGCTCATAAGTGGTGAGCAATTCATACAAAACAAATACTAATTTTTTACATGCAACCTCCAGTAGCCAGTTGAAGGATTTAGGAGGAGCAGAAATTTGCACCAAATATCAGACTCAGTAACAGGATAAATAATACAAGCTTCTCCATTGCCTGCTTTGAGGCATTGGTTTTTGGTTGTTTTTTTTTTTTGTTTATGTTTTTGGTTTTTTGTAGTTGGTTTTTTGAGACAGGGTCTTGTGTAGCCCAGGCTGCCCTCGAACTTGCAGTAGCCCACCTGCCTCAGCCTCCTTAGTGCTGAGACTATATAGGCTTGAACCACCACCCCGAGCTTAGAAATTCCTTTTACCCCTCACGGCAATTCTCATTGCTTTACTCCAACTCATCATTTTTTCATGTCATTGAGAAGGGTTCACAAAGTATTTTAATTTTTGACATTATAGTCAGTAGACAAGTTTCCCACTGGCTTAGAAACTCCCCTAGGTACGAACAAAAATGAGTGGCAAAGAATAATCTAGAATGGGCCACAGGTATTAGTCACATTGCTTATCCTGTTCTCTGTGTGTTTGGTCATTGTTGATGGAGACCACTACAAACCAGCCCTGAGCAGGACTTACATTAACTGATGGGCTTTTCATGTTTCCTTGTGAATCTGTCCAAAGCCTAGGCTGCTTGCCTGGAAATGGGCAGCAGACTCATAGTAAGTGAGCCTCTGTGAGTCACTGAATGGCCAGTGAAGCTGGAAAGCCACAAAGGATAAGACAAAATCACAGCCAAGGACACCTGGATCCAACCTCAGCTAGATAAAGATTGTAGCCTTAGGCATCTCACTCCTGGCTGGATTAATTTAATACCTTACTTGGAGAAGTTCTTGAGGGGTTCTGCCCTTCTAGAGTACTCCCCTCCCTTCTGATAGCTAAGTAAATAGGGGCCACCCAGAGAAGGCCTTGGTCTTAGTCCTGAGAGAATCTCAGATTCTGTGTGAGGGCTGTGATCCTCCTGGAGCCCTGAAATCATTCACCTGTTTTTAGTTAGCCTTCATTATACACTCATTCGGGAGATTATGGATCTGATCAGTCTGCAGTAACTAAGGGGTGCCCTACTACTTTTCAGTGCAGCCCTGCCACTGCAGTTAGCCTGAAATTGGAGAGAGCTTGACAGTGAGAGTGAGTGTGAGTGTGAGTGTGAGAGAGAGAGAGAGAGAGAGAGTGTGTGTGTGTGTGTTTTACTGGACCCCAGGGCCTTTGCACGGAGTGACAGCCACAGCTTCCTTTCCCCGGTGGAATTTCACTTAGCTTCGAAACTGTCCAGCCTGGGCTTACACTTGCAGTCTTGTCTCACCCTCCCTGAGTGCTTTGGCACAGTGAGGTGCCATAGCTCATAATGGCCTTTTAAACAGCTACTGCTGCCGCTTCTCCCCATCCTCCTCCTCTCCCTTTCTTCCCCTCTGTCCTCCTTTCTTCTTCCACAGAAGTCCCAGGAGACAACTGTTAGTGTTGGCTGCACAGTTGAAAACTGTCAAGCAGGGTGCAGGGTCTATCTGTGTTTCTTTTCTGCTATCTGTGGAGTTTTTCATCTCTTGTTTGGCTACCACGGGGCCAGTCATTCAAAAGGGCAGCAGTGTAAAGGAAGAAGGGCATAGTATTTAGAGCTTTTCTGTATTTGACAGTGCCATGGACTGAATTAGATCTCCCATCTAATTTGCATGTTGAAATCCTCATCCCTAACACGATGGTATTTAGAGATGGGGCCTTTGCGAAGTAAATGAAAAAGAAAAATTGTGAATCTGCACAACTCTTCCGGCACCAGGTGCTTTGTTTCCCCTTTCCCCACCAGAGCAATTCTCCATATTCCCTGAGGAGAGTAATTGAATGTTCTACAATTCCACTCTACCCCACTCTACGCCACTCTGCTCCACTCTATTCCAGTTCAATTCCAGTTCAATTCGTTTTCAATTCTGACATTTTCTACCTGGAATTAGCATCAGGGCGCATAAGTTACAGGGCCTGGGCCCACAAGACTTCCCGCATAACAGATGCCAGGCTCCTGTGACCTGCTCTTAAGGTTTGACAATTTACTAGAGTGATAACAGATTTTAGTCACATTTTCCCATTGCATTATAAAGGATAATGTAACTCAGGAATAGTCAAGTGGAAGTAATGTACTGTACAAGCAGTGGGGTTGGGGGGTAGAACTCACACCTTTTTAAAACCCCTCCAGTTTGAAGTATCCAACCCAGAAGTGCTCTGAACCCCATCATTAGAGGTTTTATGGAAGTTCCAATATATAAACATAACAGTTAAATAATTGGCCCTTGGTAATTGTACCTGATCTCCATCTAGTTCCTCTTGATGGAGATCAGGGGTTGGAACTGAAATCCCAAACTTCTGTGCACATGAGTGTTCCCTTTCATAACCAGCCCCAGTCACCTCAGTAGTACAAACTCAGATATGTTTGGAAAAGGCTTCTTAGGAATAACTAAAGGTTCTCATGCCTGGCACTCAGGAAATTTTAAGATTTTGCAAGAATTGGGACAGCAGAGGGGAGACGAGGAAAAAAAGAAAATATAGAGAGAGAGACAAAGATACTGGCAGTATCACAGGTAGTAACTGAGTTTAGGTGAGGTCATAATCAGGTAAATGCTGATGACTGAGTAAAGAACACAGCCTGAATTTGAGGTTCTGGATGGAAACTCTTGGAATAAATAAACTGTGTTCAGTTTATTGAGCTAATTTTTTAAAAAATCTTTTGAGACAGGGTTCCACTGTGCAATTCAGGCTGTCCTGGAACTCGCTTTGTAGCCCTGGCTGTCTTTGAACTCGTGGCGACCCTTCTGCCTCAGCCTTCTAGGTGCTGGAATTACAGGTGTGTGCCACCATGCCCGGCTTTTCTTTTATAGATGGAGTAGGGAGGTTAGTGGGGCAGGGTGAGGTGGGGGAGCAGGAAAGGGGCATGTGTGAGATAGCACACGGCTGAAGCAACAGGTGCTGCGCCCTAGCAGCTGGGCAGGTGTGTCAGGTCCTAGCCGAGCGGGCATTGTTCCTGGGCGCACGCAAGGGGCCGCAGGCGTAGGAATGGGCTGTAATTGTTCCAGCTCAGGAACTCAGGTGGCTGGGAGGGCAGGCAGCTGAGGCTCAGGCTTCTCAGTCATCGGGGTGGGGCCTGGGGCATTAGTGCCTTTGGAAGAAAAGACACCGAGAGAGTTGCATTCCTTCTCCGTCCCCTCCCTCTGCCCGCCTCCCTTTTCCCCCCTTCCTCCTCCCTCTTCTTTCTCCTCTTCCTCCTTTGCTCCTCCTCCCTTCTTCTCTTGTCCCCCTCCTCCTTTTCCCATGGCTGTTCCTTTGCCTTCCCCTTCCCTTTTACAGCCTCCTCCTCCTCCTCCTCCTCGTCCTCTTTTTCTGCTCCCCTTCCTTCTTTCCGTACTCTCCTTTCCCTCTACCCCTCTTGCCTTCCTTTCCTCCTTCCCCCGGTATATGAGAACACAGCATTTGTAACTCAATGTAATTCACTCCACCAACAGATCACAGTTGAAAAACCACATACTTAATGGATGCAAGAGAAGGCGTGTAGCCAAGATACAGAGCATGAATGCCTTCATGAGTGTCTGCAATTCAGCTCAAAGTGTTCATGTCCCACAGTGACCTGTTAGGTGCTCAGAATAAGAAGAGATGTACAAATTATTGTCAGGTTGACCCTAATTGCCCCCTCCCATGTACAGTATTTATACAGTGGGTGTTGTCCCTAGTGCTTGCTAGTTCTCTCCCTGCTGACACATCAGACTGTTACCAAGTTCTGGGGTCCTGTAGACTCTTTTCAGGGATTCCTTCCACGTCCTTGAGTTCTAGAGAAAGCACTGGACAAGACACGTGAAAAAGGTAGTGAGGTTTTACGTTACTGAAGGTGGGAAGAGAAGTGTGTCCTGCAGAGTGAGCATGGGCCAGTTAGGGATAGGAAAACGGTACATTCTGCAAAGTACGTGTAAGCTACTGAGGAAGTTCACGGTGGCCCCAAGGCTAATGGTGGTTGCCTTCTGTGTCCCCCATTCCTTAGGCTGATCTCAGATCTAAGCCATCTTATCAAAAACCCACGTGATTTCACAGCAGAAGAATTGAAGCTAGCACTTTCTGATTAGTCCCAGGTGCGGGTCTAGGGCGCTGTTTTCCGCATGTGTTTTTGATCTCTATGATTGGCAGGTCACGCCCACTTGCTCAACCAGTTGCCCACACTCTAATCTGCCTCAAAACTGTGGCAGTCATTTTCTTATCTGAGTTGAAGACAACTCTTTACTGCATAGAGGTACACTCCTGAGGTCTGTTCTGGTAGGTTCTCCAGTCAAACTTCTGCAGAGGAAAGCAAATCTGGAGGAAACTTGAAATGCCTCCTCCTACCTAGGAAAAGCTTTTAAGAGATCTGTGGGTAATGAGAAGTTCTTTCCCAGATGCTAGTGAAAAACAAAGAAGATCTAATATGTTCTCAAGCAAGGAAAAACACAAGTTTCATGTCTAAAGAGTTTTTTTTTTTTTTTAACCTGTGGGCTTGAAGCCAGGGCCTTCACACTGAGCTATTAATTTTTTAGTTTTGAGACAGGATGATGCTAAATTGCTAAGCTGTCCAGGCTGGGCTAGAACTTGTGATTCTCCCAGCTCAGCTTCCTACAGTGCTGGAATCATAGGTGTACAACACCATGCCTGGTTTAGGAAATTTATTCTTACCTAGTCACTTGAGAAGTCTCTATGAATGTAATGAACTATGAAAATGTTTTATGTTTCTGTTTTTGAAAGCTAAGAAAATTCCCTTGTAAAACATCATTTCTTTAAACACTTCCATATTTTTTTCACATTTCAGACATCCTTTCATTTTACTTCCCATTATTAAAAAATTATTAATTCACCTTCATCACTTCATGTTATTTATTTTTCTGTCTGTCACTTTTTAGCTTTTTGGTTGTCTGCATGTTCTATGAAGAGCACACCTTAGACAACATGTTAGCATATAATTTTATTGTATTTACTGTTAAACTAAATTTGGCCTGATGAAGCCTCTGTACATGAGTCCTTATACAATGGACTACAACCTAACTTGAAGTAAATGAAAGCCTAACTTAACTTTTGTTACATTTTGTAATATATGGCTGAGTCTGCTCCTGTCACAGAGCTTCATTCACTTGCATGGACCCTTCCAACCAAGTTCAAATAAGGCAAATGCTGAATAGTTGAGCTGTTCTCTGCCACGTTTCCATTTCCAACCCATAAATGTCTGACCATATTGCAGCTGTAGAGTTTCTCTGAACCTGTTCTGGTTCTGAGGGCTGTCTGATTCTTGAATTGTTCTTTTTCAATTAAATTCTGCTAAATGTAATGTGTCAAAAAGTTTCTTTTAACATCACTGAAAGAATTTTTCTGAGACAAAGTTTATTTTGAATCTGACTTTTAATGCATGTGAGCCCCTGACACAAGCTATATAACCTCTCTGTTTTCTCCTTTATAAAATGGTACCCAGAGGTGTCATTGTGGAACTTAATTGGGCTAATAGTTGGGAACACAACCAAGATAGTGCTGTGTGCATGAAACCCATCTGGAAGGGCCAGCGTCTGTCTCAGTTCCCTCCTCTATCCTGAGCCCCTGAAGTGTAGGGCGTTTGCTAACTGCCTGGCCCTCAGCAGGAAACTTCACTGTGGAGAACTCTGGACAAGGTGACCAAAAGCAACACATTACAAAGACCTCTTGGTTTGTAAATGTTTATAACTTGAATGTTTCCAGTTGCTTTATTTAGAAAAAGAATCAAACTGAAGTAAAACTAATGCTCTCCATCGCTAATATTTTCCAGAAAATGAAGAGATCTATTTGAGAGAATTTGTAGGTGAGGCCATATTCCGAAAGAGCACAGAAAGCTCCCATTCAGCTGCCCATGTGTGTCGCCAAACTGCCGCCTTGCTCATTAGGCCGCAGTGAGGGGGCAGCACCGAGTAAGAACTGGCCCTGCCCGTCCCTCTCCGTGAGGTGAGCCATTGACTTCAGCGTCTCTTTCAGAGGTCTCCAGAATCTGTCTTCATTTAGTCCTTACGGTAGTTGGACTGATCTGCCACCATAAAGGTTACACAGCATCACAGCCAAGGGCTTCCAGGGCATACCTGCACACAGTCACAGATCCGAAGAGGCAATTCATTGTTGGGCACTTTCCTTCTCAGGAAGAAAAGTTCCCCAGTCACAGGCACACCATCTGTAGCTATGGAAGGTGAATGCTTTGCAGGCTGAGGGGATTTAGAAACCTCCCAGGAGACAGTGTGCTGTGGAGGGCTTCCTAGGGCCTTGGAGAAAATAGCTGCTGTCACACGGACAAGAAGTCCCCATGAAGCAGTGGTTACTGCTGCAGCAGGGAGGCTTGTCACTCTGCCGTAGGTTTTGAATGTAAAGACACAAAGGAGTTGGTGGATTCAGTTTATTATGTACACAGCACACCCAAGGCCGGCACGATGTTAGCTCCCTTGTGCCACAGGGCAACAGAAAACCAAGGAGTTGGGTGGTAGGGGTCATGAGGAGAGGGGCGCCAGTTCTGGAAGGAGAGAATTTAATCTACAGCCTGAAGTGGATCCTAAAGAGGGATGTGGTGTACAGTCCCAGGCTTCACTGAAACCAGGGGGGCAGAAAAGTGCTTCGTGGAAGCCTTTCATCCTCCTAGAAGATGAAAGGGTGCGGAGGGCGACTGGGCAACTGTCCTTGAAGGAGGAGCGATTGTGTCTATTTTGGCTGAACCTGGCCCGATTTCCAGAGCTGGCCGGGACTTTTCCTTGTCTCTTCAGTTGGCTTTAGGCACTGCACATCAGTCCAGCCACGGTGCTGATGGCAGTCTTTGAAAAAGGCAGATGTGTTTCCCAGGTCTCCCGTTGTTCCCACGTGTGAGGCGGATGAAGGGCCAGCGCTCTACACTGTCGGCTGGGATGGAGCCTAGAGATAGAGGCTAGAGCTTCCTGGAACTTGGAAGATCACACATCAGAGCTGAAGCACCGCCCCAAAACATTAGCTACTCTCTCAGTTGTGTTAGGAGATTACTCTTTCTGCATATCCTTCTCTCTGCATTTGCAGAGGTGATCTCAGACTTCCTACCTAGTCCAGCTCACAGCACTCACCTACTTCCCACGGTTCTCACAGTCACTCATCCTCAAGCCACTCCCTTCTTGAATGAATAAAACCCTGGTTGGCCTTGGGTTGGGGCCTTTGTTCCACATAGCCCTTATCGTTATCGTGGCTGGACTTAGAACCCTTTGGCTCCCCATAATTATAAATATACCTTAGTGTCTTTATGCTTGCCATGGGTTGCATTGGAAGTGGTAGATGGAAATTAACTCACTACAATTCCTATAACTTTTCCATGAGGTTACACATATAAACTTCCTGGTCCCTGACAAGGACAGGAAGGGCTCTTTATAAAAAAGGCCTTGTGACAGTTCCTCATATACCACCCACTTTGCATGTCTCTGGGATTACCTCAGGTCCTTCTGACTGGGCTGGGTGAGACTGCAGTTGAACTCTTCCATGTGGCCTGAGTGCTCAGAGGTGTGAGGTTTCTGGGTTCCAGCAAAGAGCCACTTCCCTGCAGCTCCCTCTGGTGTGCTCTGGGGAAGGACCTGGGCATGGGAAAGGTTTTAATGGGGAAACTGCTTTGGAGGGTGCCTCACAGTCCTGTTTTGCACTGCAGGAATTATCCTGAGACACAGTCAGAGTATGATCAGGAAAAAGTTCTCAAAGCGACTTGTTTCTATTCTGCTCAGCTTTTGTAAATGTTGAGTCCTTTGAAATTCAAAAAGTTCATTAATCAAGCACCTTTTCTTTAAAAATTAAGAGAGGTGAAATTCCACACCAGGGCTCCTGTGTTCCCTTTTCCCCTCTCAGCTGCCCAAAGCATTCTGGTCTCTGCTACTTCTGGAAGGTCCTGCTGGCCAATGGATCAGTTTTATCTGAGCTAGTGAGCAATCCTCAGGTCATAATCAGCAAGATAAGAAAAGGGAAACAAACAGAAGGCAAAAGGCAACGAACAACTTTCAAGTGGCCTCTCAGGCTCGCATAATCTGGGCTTCTGTGTGGCAGGGCAGAAGCTTGAGGTATTGCAAGAACACAGGCGCTTGATATGTGGAGGAGGGGAGATAGTTGTCTGTTACAGGGCTGGAAAGAGGGCAGCAAGAGGAAGCAAAAAAGGGCAGGCGAAGGCAAACTGGTGGTGCTTGGTGACATGAAGAAGGGAAAAATCAAAAGTGACAGAGTAGCTGTTTTGTAATAAAGGGGGCACTGAATCTGCACTCAGAATACCTGGCTTTGGATGAGGTATGGTGGCACACACCTGCAATTCCAGCCCTTGGGAAGCTGAGGCAGGAGGATAGCCATGAGTTCAAGGCCAGCCTAAACTACATAGTGGGGTGGGGGAAGAAGGCCAGACTTCAATGGCCTACTAGCTGTGTGAACTTTAGAAACTCCTTAACTTCCCTCTGTCTGTCTGACCTTCCCGGAAGGCAGGGAACGCTAGCTGAAAATATAATGAACTATGACAATATGTTTGACACATGGTGGACTCCCAGTTGTGGTTCTTCTTGCAAAGCCAGTGAAGAAGAGTGCCTTTCAAATACACTTACTCAACAAGATAAATGATGTGCGTATTCAATGACAAAGGATGAAACTGCTTGTTTGGCTCATGGCACATTGGGACTTCATCGTGGATGTCAATGATTGGCCTTGTTGTCCCCAGATTTCCCTAGGCTTCTCTAGTCTGAGGATGCAAACAAAGGTGTACGAGTGATCACTGCTCAGTGGTGGTGGTTGTCCTCACTGGCATACTGCAGGCTCAGACATTTCAGGGGTCCTCTGCAGGCCGCCTTGGACCTGCTCAGGAACAACCCTCTGGGCCCTGCAAGGACACCTCTGGCTGCTGCCACATGGCATGTTTCCCTGAGGCTGCCTTACCTCCACCAGTGTTTGCCTTCCAGAAATCCTTGCTGATGGCTTCTCCGAGATGAAAAGTAGATTTTCCACTTCTGCAGAACAGCACCTCTCTGAAGGTAGAAATGGGAATGTGGGTGTTTCAGGCCTTGAGTTTGGGTTGCAGAGCTGGAAAACCACAGTCCCCTGCGGTTTCCACCCTCTTGTTGCCCCCGCAGTTCAAGGGTGTTTTCTTAGGCAAAAACACATTATACTTTTGCTTTGCTCTTCAGCAAATTCCAGCTGCTCATTTATTTTACTAAGCGTATGTATAACTTAAGACGGTCACTGCCACAGCGACTGGCAATGTTTTGACTTGTCCAAGTTCCATCTTTGGCTTTAAAATGCTGCACAACCTCCCTACTGAGGCTGGAAAGAGACCCTCTTTCATCAGAGCTCTGAGAGGCACTTGTAGAGTTTTAAAGTAATTGACAAAAATCAGTATCATGATTTTGGGATACAAGTTTACAGATGCCTTGGGGATGTCAGACCAACAACAAATGAAATTGCTCTCAGGTCTTGTTTTGGCATTTGCACAGTTTCTATGGTTTCTGGACCCTCTGGGTTTCTGTGCCCTGCGCAGTCATGTAAAGGGTCTTTGAGGGGAGCCCGGATTCCAGCTGCCATTAACCTTAACACATCCTGCTTACCTCAAGCAAGTGTGAGGCTGGAGGAATCATAGAAAGGAGCTATTCAGCAGGGGTTGTGTTTTTTAGCACAGTCTCAACTGCCAAGCCAAGTATAGTATTTGCTTATTTGGGCAGCTCACTGCCTACAGGCCCTGTTTGTGTAGAGGGATGGCAGGGATAACGTTCAACTCAATATTTTTTAATCAAAGGACGTTTTAATATAAAGGCAAATCCCACCTTGAAATTTCAGTCTTCCAGTCTTCTTTAGTTTCCATGTCCAGGTCATTTAAATAGAACATTTCTCCTCAGCTAGGACTTGCTAAGTGGATCCCAGAAGCATCCAGCCTGCCTCCCTGGCCATCTGAACAGCTTTTCAATAGTTAATGGTATTTAGCAAGCAACATCTTGCAGTCTCTGGGGCTAAGAGGGATGAAAAAGAATCTTAGAGAGACAATCATTGGCTTCTAAGCAAAACAAGGGAGGACTGCAGAGCTAGAAGACTACCCTGCAGTCTCTGGTTTTCCAAACTTGGGGACTTGTAGACATGCATTAATTGGCATTAAACACAACTTGATGCTTCAAGGAAGTTAAAACGCTTGTTAATTGTAGGTGATCAGACAGAAGGATGTGAATGCTCATTTCCTACCAGCTTCACCAGCTTGGACTGCAGGGTTACTCTGCTGAATGAGAGGGTTTGTCCCTAAGGACAGACAGTTGCACTCTCTTCTCTGTCTACAGAGCTATTCACTAATTTGCCGATGAATATCATTCTGGAGGAGAGGAGGCTGAGAGGATTACCTGATTTCCTGTCCTACTTCTGCTCTATGTCCCACTTCTGAGGCTCTGCTGTCTCCCTGACTTTGGAATTATTCCAGTTTCCTTGCAAAAATGCTCTCTTTACTTGAGCTACTGCAAATTGAGTTTAACCAACGCAGCCTTCCCCTGGCCTGGCCTCTGCTTGTCTTTCCCGCCGCATCCCTAATGCCCTGGCCTTAATTCTGTGCTGACAGTCGGCTGTGCTCCACACTGCTTGCTGCCTCTTCCTCTGTGCTCCTGTCATTCCCTCCACGGGGAACAACTTTCCATTTCCCTTGGCCGGGCAGAAAGGGGCTCTTCCTGGAGAACCACTCTAGGAAGCCTTCCCTGTCTCTTCTCCTTCAGGGAGATTTTATCTCTGTGTTTGTGTGTCTCTTGAGCTCCTTGGACAGGGAACAAGTCTCTCTCACCTTTACACCTCAGGGCCTGTCCCAGTGCCTGGCACTTCACAGGTACTTCAAATGTCTCTTAAATAAAACTAAAGAAAGTATAAAGGATTTTCATTTCTGCAGGAGAAATGAAAGAAGCTGAGGAACAGAATCACCCAATGGGTAGATACTCAAAGAACATTCTAGAAAAACAGTGCTCATAATGTACAGTAAGGGAGCTGAGAAGGACAGTGGAGGGAGTGGGGCAGTTGGGATGGAATTAGATCCTCCCTTCTTCTTGCCATCACATCTTTGCCTCCCATTCGACCATTGCCATTCCTTTTGGGGCACCAACATCAGCTGCCATTATCAGGTGACTTAAATTCAAAGGTTTCATCCTCTGGATCCCTTGTCTGTGTGTGGTGATGCTCCTTAATGAGAAGGGACCATGAAAACCACTGGAAAACAAGTAGGCCAGGCTTCTGCAGCCAGAGAGCAGAAGTCTATCTGAGCTAGTCGAGACAAGTCCCTAAAGAGGAGACAGCATTGGGTGTGAGACTTGGAGGATGCATGGGAATTACCAAGGCGACAGTGGAGCCCACTGTGTTCAGGACTCTACAGAGCCTGCAAATTAAAGTGGCTCATTTTAAGCTACAGCAGGACGACTATCCAGAGAAGGGGGTGCATGATGGGGAAAGTGGCGTTCATGTTGGACACTTCACGGACTCCATTTACATTGCATATTTGCCCTGGGAATACACTTGGGTAGAATTCTATGTATATTTTAAATAGTCCAGCTTACAAGAGAACTCCCTAACTAGCCACTTGGATTATTTTCTGTGCCACTCTTATAAGCAGCAAGGTGGTTAGGCATACAGACTCTGGGGCTGGGTGCATGGGCTTAATGTTTAGATCTATGTCCTGCCAACTCTGTGACCCGGTGTCAGCCACCTGACCTCTGTGCTGTACAGGCATGATCTGTGACATGAGAATATGATGAGTGTCTCTCAGCAAATCACAGGGGTGAGTGAGTTAATATATGTGCAGCCTCAGGGCAGTATCCAGTTATGACAAACATCACCCTTGGGCTAACTACAATTTCATTTCCCTGGAGCTTTCTGCAATTGCCTGTCCTGCCTTTGTGCATATTCCCATGATAGTAATTACATGATTTCAATTTTTCATTTGTTTGTGGTTTCCCACTGGACTGTGAATCCCACAGAGGCATTAGTTGAATAAATGTCTTTTTCCAAACCAAATGAATTCATGCTTTCAAGCGTGTTTCCTACTTAATACATTTATATATTGTAACCTAAGGGGAGATCTCCTCTTAGGATTTTGACTGGAAAGAATCCTTGGACACAGAAATATTGTCTTTTCTATAAACCCATGCTGGCCTCCTGAGACAGCTTTGGAAAGTTGTTTTATGAAGGCTTTTGTTCTGTTCAAAGGGGTTATTTAAAGAGCCCAGAGAAGTAGGAAATATCTGAATCTTGTTGGTTTGGCCAGAAATTTTTAGCAGAGCCTTGCTGCGAAATGTTGAGCCTTAGCAAAGAAACTTCTGCCAAAGGGCCTTAATGCCTGAGAAGTAGAAAAATTAAACTCCGTGGAGTTTAGACATCACAAACACCCAGAGAGGCCGGCTTGATGGTCCTTGCCCACTTGTGCTGGCTGACTTTGAGGAGATGGGGCATAGAAGCGATTTTTCCTTCGAGAGTACTGAAGGAAAGACAGAGTTGTCTTCGGAGACTGGCCCCAGAGATTAGCCAGTGCTCAGAGTGTGCAGAACCAGGGGGCGTGGGGATGGGAGTAAGGTGGGTGTTCTGACCCAGTAGGAGGAGGTCAAATGAATGAAGGGATCGTCAGATCCAGATCCAGCTCTGTGCCTCCCAGTCTGCACAAGCTTCTGGCATGGGTTTCCTCTTTTGCAGTTTGAGGGCTTAACACAGATAGTCCTTAAGGGACTAATTTGAGGTTTGAGATTGTCGTCTTGGCTCAGCGGTGCTGAGCACAGTTGGCGTCACTTGAGGGGCACTGTGGCCAAGCCTCCATGTCATCCATCGTCTTCAGAACCTACTCTGTGCAAACTCCTTCTGCCTGCCCCGCCCCCCCTCAGCCTTTCCACTGGGACCCGGGGCACACCTCCGCTGTCAGGCGGATCCCCGCAGCTTCTGCTCCCTCACGTTCTTGCCCACGATTCCACTTTATCTCTTGCATCTTCCTAAGTGGAGGCTGTTTGTTCTCTCTCCAGCCTGGAACGGGGACAGTTCTGCTCTTTGTCCCCACTGTCCTTCCACACCATCCCCTTCCTTCTTCCCTTAGCGCCCTGGAGGATGTGGCCTGGGGTTATTTGCAGCCACATCTGGGTCACTCATATCTCCTGTCACCCTCCCAGTCACTTTCTCTCCTCTGTCAAAGATATCAGAGCTTGGCCCACTAATATTCCCTCCTCCTGACGCCTGCGTCTGGTAACTTGAACATCCACACAGATGATTCTAAAGCCCCAGAGGCTCTGAGGTCCTCCACCCCTCACTTCCTGGGCTGCTTCCTCCACCCAGCACACACACAAATGCTTGTCAGCAGTGTGTGGACTGTGGGCCCACTGGTGGCCACGTCACTTATTGTCCAAGATGGATTGGTTTTGTGAATGAAAGAGGGCACCGAAATAATTAAAATTACATTATTTTTAGAAAAATGTGCTTAATGATAATAAATTGGTTTTTGTATTAAGGCCCTTACAAAATACTGTTGTCTTCCCACATGCTTGTATTCAACCAACCTCAGATTAAGAATATTTTTTTTAAATGTCCACCCTGAACATCTGCAAGACGTTTTTCCCTATCACCACTCCTTAAATGAGGTAGTAAAACACCCACTCACTTAGCATTTACATTGCACACCTTAAGCTATTGTGAACACAATACCATTAATACAAGGAACTTGGACATCTGAGGACACAGAGGATCTTGGAGTCAATCCACTGTGGAGCCTGAGAGGGGACTGAAATTACATTAAAAACCATTTTCCTAAATATAATCAGAAAATTAAAATAGCCCTATATGTATGAATGAAGCAATGCTGAAAACTCCTTTGTATGAATTATTGTCATAGTCGAACACATTAGCCAAATAATTATTCCTAGTACTTAAGTTTTTAAATTCGTTTCTTAGCTGGGTCTGCCACCCGGACAGTGCCACTGGTACCTTTCTGAAGAATTTCCTTTCCAAAAATTTATTTTCCTGTTTTGAAGTTTTGAAGCAAAAATGTTTGCAGTTGTCTTCAAAATAAATTATAGGGTTATCAAATTTGAAGTGGCAGACATCTTTAATTGATTCTTTCCTGTAGACCACCATATTTTTAATTGACAATATTTCCTCTCCAGCCCTCTCTAGGTGCTAAGAGATTTGGTAGGCTCGGTGCAAATTCTGCTCAGTAAGTGATATCTCAATTTTATTTTTTATGTAAATATTTTGTCCTAGTTATTGACACAAGTGCTGTCCTTTTTCCTCCTTTTGAAGTAGCACTCTTCACATTTTTATAAAGTGTGATTTACCCACTAAATCATCTCTACTTAAGAGTCTTTTAAACATGCCCCTGTTGCACATATATTTCACATTCTGACAGGTGAGTCCTCAGCAGAGGAAGTAAACTCATCAACCAAACTCCTCCCAGCATATTTGAATGCCAAAAATCAATAATAAATGATATCTAGTTACCACTGAAATATCCAGGGCAAATGCTAAGTTGGGTGGACCCAAGACAACTGGCACAGGGATTCTGCCAGGAAGCTGTTTAACACTAAACCCTCACTGGTTCTCAGTCCAGGCATACAAGAATCACCAGGGAGGCCATCAAACATGCCAGTCTTCAGGCTCCAATCTCAGTGGCTCAAGTTTTACTAGTATGGGGACAGGGCCTAAGAATGAGGATTTTGGTCCCTCAGCAATTCTATAGTGCACTGCCTTTGAGCAAGAGCAACTTGGTCTGAGCTTCAGAAAATAGAGGGAGGCGAATCAGGAGAATCATTGCCACCTCACTCTCTACGCCCCTCCAGGTGTGTGGTTTGGTCATCATGGGCCAGGAAGATCAGAGGGTGGCCTCTCCACAAATCATGTGAATGCTACACACACATCAGAAAAGTTGTAGGTAATCCTTTTATATGTTTAATTAAGCAACTTCTACATCATCATGACAAAATGAAACTTGAGGGTTAAAGGTTCTAATGAGAACTAAAAGTTTGAAAATGTCCACAAGAGCTGCATCCTCTTCTGAGCATATATTCTGAAAGCAGCTCTCAGAAAGTACAGATGTGAGCCTGCTCAAAATGATGTACAACTTTGGCTTACTCTACACACTGGAAGCCATCTTTCTAACTTCAAACTTTGAAGTGTGGCAACCACGATAGCAAAGAGTGATAACAATGCATTTGTTCTGCAAGCCCAGCCCAAGCCTTGCCAGCCTGCATGTGCCCTGGAATGTAACCTGGGCAAGGTCCATAGCGCCACTCAGTAAGGCAGCACTTGCCATGTTTTGCCTGCTCTCAATTCAGTTTCGAGGCTGTGAGTTGAACTCTGTACAGATGTTCTGGATGATCTTGGGGACAGATTTGTAGAGGTTGTCAAACTCATCCACAAAGAAGGAGTGGTCCCTGGCAGGGTGAGTGGCGATGATGTCCAGTTCGTCCTGGGCAGCCCACGCAACGCCTATTGCATAGGTGATCACTCCTGTGGGGAGAAAGATGAGATGAAGCAAATGTGCCCAAAACAGTACTTTTAATGAATCTTGTCCTTCTTACCCCTCTGTCCTCTGTCAGCACAACCAGACCCACAATCAAAAATGTGCTTGACAAAACAAAGTAGCACACCAACCTCTGTGTCCTAAAATTAAGACTAAGTATGGCCATTCATTCTTCCATTTAACAAATACTTTTGAGCATCCACTCTGCCAAGAGAACACAGCAGATATAGTTGCTCTATCAGGAGCTTATAGTCTTCTGGAGAGAAAAAGGATACCAAAAAATGGAGTAAATACATGATAAGGATTACGTGTATGGGGCAGAAGAAGGGAAGATGGTTTGGGACAAATGAAACTTTTGCTTCTGTGTACATCACACCGTAGGTACATGCCTGCTTTTATGTGGTGAGCCAAACAAAACCTCAGAGAGCCTTTGAGGCATCAAAATTCAGTTCATGATCTTTTTAACTACAAAGATTACTGTTTTTTATTTGACTTCTTTTTACTTTTCTTGAGACAGATTCTCACTAAATTGCCCAGGCTGAGCTCAAATTTATGATCTTCCTGCCTCAGCCTCCTAAATAGCTGGGATTAGAGACACACTTAATCATAACCTGATTGAGATTACTGTTTTGATTGAATTGAATCACTTTAGGCTGGAGCATGACTTTATAAATTATCATTTTCAACCTCATTCCAAGTGCAGAAATGCTGTCCCCAGGTCCCCAGCATCTGCTCCATCACCATAGTGAAGAGAGGGCTTCAAGATAAGAAAGAGGGTGACCAACAATCTTGCCTACTGCAGGGAGGTCAGATAAAAACAGAACCAAGCCATCGGTAGGTGAGTGAAGGCAATTTCAGGGGTGGAGATGCCAAAGGAACTAAATGACTTGCTGTGAATTGCAAGTGAGAAAGAAGGGACACACTGGGGTAGCACGTGTAGCTAATCCTTTCCAGAAGTTTGGCAGTGGAGGGCAGAGGCAAGTAGTAACCAGAACGTGGGGTAAGGGAGGCACTTGAGTGTATCTAAAGGTGAACAGGCAAGAGCATAGTGGAATACAGCAGGTGCTTGACTTTACAAAGCCCTAAATTCATACTGCGTTCTGCTGGCCAGAGCAGGTACGCAAGATAGCCATGAAACAGAGGGCACGGTTTGGTGTGGCACCTGCCCCTTCCCCCCAACCCAACACGCAAACACTAGCCCATCCTTTTCCAACGTGCTCTGGGTGCCCTCTCCTCCTGACTGGAGAGCCACCCACCCTCACTTGGCCGTGGTTTACATGCTTTGCAACTGTGGTCCATTAAGCTGCATGGAAGCTACTTCCTCATCTCTCCACTTTCTCTCCTCTGAATACTGCCTGGCTTGGTCATGGGGAGTGTGCCAATTCTGAGCATTACAATGCTGTCATGGGTGGTGGGAGCAGCTTTGCTGCAGAGGTGGGCTTGAGCTGACTGAGCCCTCTCTTCTGCCCAAGGGTGGAAAGATTGCCCCCTAATAGATCACACAGCAGTATTAGAAATTCAGCTTTTCAGATCTTTGAGACCATACTTGTGGTAGAGAACCTTTTCCTGGCAGTTCTGACAGGCAGCTGCCCAACCTGTACTTGATACTTCCAGGAACACAATATTCACTACATTTTTAGATGAATCGTAGTAGTAGGCATTTGCATCCATTGGCCCCAGTTCTTAAAAGCCGGCCAGCCTATGAGACCCTGATAGCTCCCATTTTCTTCCTCCTTGTGAGTAAGCCAAGGGTGCCCTCAGGACGAGGTCCAAGGAAGGCAGAGTACATTATAGGAATAAGTGATGCTGAAACTGAACACAAGCACGGCACAGGTGTGCCAGAGACAGGGTGGGGGGTTGTAGTCAGGAGCTGGCCCGCGCCTCTCCCTCTCTTACTCTGGGGCTTTGGGTAGGTTTTGAAGCAGTTCTCAAGAATACAGAAAATCCCCCAAAATGTCCCCAATTAAAGGAAAAGAAGATCAGGGACACCGGTAGTGAGCTCTGGCACTAAAGGCCTCCGGGGGCTCACTGACCACCCAGTTTACATCTATTATTATTTCTGTTGCCGCCATCATCACTTGGGGTTTTCTGCAGGTTGTTATGTTTCTGTGGTGCTTTACGGCACTTTTAGACCAGTGATTATTTTATATATTTATATTCTACAATAAAGGCCTAAACGCAACAGATTTTTCAAAAATGCTTGGCATTCGTTAATAAAAATACACTCTTCATTTTTCATGTTTTTAAACTTTCTATGGATTTAGAAATTTTTGTACAGAAATATTGCTTGAATCATTTGGAATCAAAATGTGTTTGATTCCCCAAACTGCCCAAAGTGGGTAGCAGCTAAAATCATTATTCTTTAAACATCACCAACACAATTTTGTGCCTTCAACTGAGCTAGAGATACGATGCGTTTCACAGAGATAAACTAATGAACCAAATTCCCTTTCCTAATGTATCAGCCCTCCGGGGAAAAGCTTCAGGGTGCAGGGTATGGAGGAAAGGGTCACTGTTCCCAGCAACCCACAGCCTTGAATTTCCGAGGACATTCAGGGAACCACTCTGCTGTCCTCTCCTCCTCCCTTCTGGATACTCCACAAGGGCCAGGGTTCACTTTCCTAATAGTCTCCGTATGATTTTAAACAGTTTCTTAAGTCATAGACAAACCAGTGCATGAAAGGCCAGTACCTTCCTTGTGCCCTAAGCCCAGAGAGGCGCCTGAGCGCCCGGCTGAGGGCTGGACCCGCTTACCCTTCTGATGGGCAGCCATGGCTGGTATCCGAATGTCGTCGTAGGACCTGCCATCTGTGATAAGGATCATTAACTTCCGCTTGTGGGGCTTGGACTTCTTGAAGAGCTGCTCCAGGGCATAGTGGATGGCAGCTCCTGTGCTGGTACCGCCACTCCAGTACCCCACACTCTTGATGGCGTTCAGGATGTCAGCCTTGTTATGGTACTTGTCAAAGCCAAACTCCAGCCGCTGTTCATAGGTATACTGCACTGCCCCGATGCGGGTGTCCGTGTCTGAGATCTCAAACTCCTTGCTGAGGTTGGCCACGAACTGCAGAACTGTGCGGAAGTTGCCTGTCCCCACGCTACTGGAGCCATCGATGACGAAGCCAATGTCGGCCGAGTTGAGGCAGGTCTTGCTGCAGGCCAGGCGGTCTGTGTCACAGATCCGCTTCACCAGGGGCTGCACGGTCTTGCGGAGGCCGAACCAGCTCTGCACATTGAATGAGTAGTAGCCATTTGTTCTGCACACGGCCTGGAAGACAGACAGGAGAGAAACTTGGCAGGTCAGGGGTCAAGTCCTCTAATCTGCCCCCATTACCCATGGCCGGCCACCAGGCGGGTAACAAGGCATGCTCTTGTTTCTTGTGCTTAATTTTGTAGTATGGCTTCTCCCATCTCTTCACCTGGTGGGGCACTCATGGGGGCAAAGGCCCCTCTAGCAATATCTGCAACCCCTCACTTGGGTCTTTGCTCAGTGTCTCCTAGGGAGATGAAAACCACGTACTTCGGCCTCATCTTTATGCCTCTCCAGGCTCCTCAGTTCGTTTGTCCAGGCAGCCAGCCATAGGAGCAGCATGGGCGGGCACCAGTGCGTGAGAGGACTAAAGAAAGCTTTTGTTCTATTTGGGAAAACAGAAGAGACACACAGGGAATGATGGAAGGAATGTTTCCAGGGCAGCCCTGCACCCAGCAGGAAAGGAACCCCACAGATGCTCAGTGGCCTAATCTATCAGACCCGGTTCCTTCTTAAATCCCCACTCTGACCCTGCAAGAGAGAATAAACTGAGGGCCAGTGGTGAAGGAACATCTCAGAGTCCTGGGACTGGAACTCTGGTCTGTCTGCCTTCAGAACTCAAGCTCTGCCCTCTGGACAGCTCTCCTTCCAGGAAAATGAACATTTATTTACTTGTGGTCAAGCTCATTCCAGATTTGAGCAAGCTGCAAATAAAAACTGAGCAAACAAGTTAGGGTGACCTTGGAAGAGACTGGGTCAGTGTTTCTAAGGAGGGTATTTCTTACCTGCTCCTGCATTGGAGGTCAGAAAGGGTGCCCGACCTGATGGCTACCGATGAACTTGTGTAATTAAAAAAACTATTTTAAAATAAGACATGGTTTAAAACTTTCCTAGTAAATATTTTTGTTGTTAATTTGCAGAAACCCTAACGGAGGTCACAAAACTTTCCATGAACTAGACAGATGAGAGTGCTGGGACTGAGCTGAGTTCGGGCTATGGCAGGACAGAGTGGTGGTGCTGGCCATGAAGAGGACACCAGTTGACTGCTGTGTGGGGCCAGGAAGGTGGGCTGGAACCACACTGCCCAAGGCCTCAAAAGCAATAAGGAAGAGTGAAGGATTTGAAGCAAGGACCCCCTAGGACTGGAAGAATGCTTCATAAACACAAGTTGGGTTTTGCTGAGAAATCGAAACTAAACTGGGGAGACTTAAGAGGGAGACAGATGTAAATTATTGGCCCGACCTAGGGAGTTGGCATCAGGCATGGGAAAAAGCACACAGACAAGACATGTGATGTGGGAGTGGATGTGACCTGAGGCAGATTCTGGAGGAAGCAAGCTTCCTAAAAGAAGAGGGAGACCCAACCCAAAGTTGGGTCCTGGGGAAGTCGGTGTTCAGGGCACCAATTGGAAAAAAGAAGAGAGCAAATGCAGTAAGAGTCATAGGTGTCTTAGCAGTCAGGGGAGAACTTCAAGGAGCAAGAAGTGGCTGGCAATTGGCTAGGGTGCCCTGTTACCTCTGAACACAGGCTATTAGAGCTGGAGCAAAGAAAGAAAAGAAAGAAAGAACACTGAATGATGTTCAAGATTTTCTTTCTTTCTTTCTTTCAAGCTGGAGCATTTTTTTTCAGAAGTAGATTTACACAGAGTGCAATTGTATAAAATTGCAAAGATGACATTTGTAGAAAAGTGAGCAGGGAGCCTCATCTCCCCCCTGGATATTTTCTTGTTCCGTCTCCCGGTGGGCCTCTCCGCAGAATCCGGGAGTTTCCCTGGAAACACGATCTCCCTGCGCTGTTCAGTAGCTCCCTTGTCTTATTGATCAGATGAATTAATCAGTGGTCTGGGTGTGTGAGAGAGTGCATTGTGTTTGCATCCGTGTAAGAGATGGGGTGCATACAAACGTGGGCATGTTTGTGTGCTTGTGTGAAGCCACCCTACTTGGGCCTCCTGCTCAGGTTACCCAGGTGTTGTAGGAGAACAAGCTTGAGCTCCCAGGTGAGATGTTGGGGTCTCTGCCCCATCTCCTGCTTCTAAGCTTCTGGCCTCAGGGCTGGTGTGGGGATTTGCTTTGAGAAGTTAATCCGGGTTCTAGACTTATTTGTCCCTCACTGGAGGTCCTACTACCCAGAGAGCTTCACACCCACTTACTGGACTGAGAAAAGTCTTGATGGCACTTAACTTTTCAGGGTACAGAGGGTCCTTCCACTGGGTGAGTCTGTGGGCAGTTATTATACCTTGTTGGCAAAGTTGGGCTCCACCACATACTGCTTCTCGTTTTCATTAGCAGCTTCAATGGTGATGAAGAAAATGTTGATTCCTGACTCTCTTGCGAGTCTTGAGGCCTCTTCTACTTTGTCTGTGGGCCAGCCATCCAGTACCACGACAGCCACATTGGGAACACCTCTTCTGTTTCCATTGGCTTTGGAAAAGAAGTTCTTGGTCACAAAAGAGATGGCCCGGCCTGGAAGAAAAAGAAAACTTGTGCTCAGAATAATCATGCTAATTAGAATTACAGGCACAGGCCACAGCAGCACAAAGAGGTCCAGAAAAGCACATTCAGTCCCTCCCCAGTTTTTGTTTGCTTCTTTTAAACTATTTTTAGGTGTCCACTTAGTAGCATTTAGCACATTCACAATGTGTCCACATATCCCCTGAAATTATGCACAGTATTTTGGGTACATGAGTATCCATTTGGATAGCTGGGCCATAGTTTTCCAGAGACTCTCAAATGAATTAAGAGCTACATTCTTTGAACTTTAGCATTAATAGCCTTACACTGAGAGCGTTTCAAGTTTTGATCAGCATTCTGGTTCTGCTAGCTGGTTTAATCTTATCTTTCAAATGCAAGCATCACATGGTTATGTAGGAAGTTGCTAGAGAAAGTCTTCATGAACCCATGTAAAGTGACTGCACAGAACTTGCTAAGGGGAAACCATGGCAACTAAGAAGTGCTTTCATGGCCAAGGGATCATTTCCCTCAAGGCACCAAACACCCAGCATTTCTCTCTGTCTTAATATTAGGTGCCTGTAGGCAGAGCACAGGGACCCATACATTCTCCTTTATCTCATCTAACCTTAAGTCTGGAGGCTACAAGGAATCAATGGTCAACACGCCATCCACCTTACAGTGGGCTTAAAACTAGAGGCTGGAAATTTGAAAATTGCTTTGTCCCCTGCATTTAGATTTCTAACTTTCTTTTAGATCCACGAATTGATACCTTTGTATGAGATTTAGAAGACAAAAGTGAGGCAGAGGCTGTACTTCTTGTTCTAGTTCCACTGGCAAGGATCTGTAGAGTATTTGATTTCTCTAGGACACTGCTGGCAGAGGTGCTGGTGATTGTTTGCTACCTTCAGTGGTCTTGAAGTAGCGGAATGTGCAGTGTTCCCTTTGCAGGTGTGAATGAGACAGGTAGGGCATAGGTCTTGAGCTGGCTACTGTAGAAGCAGCTCCATGATCATAGTGGCTCACTGGATGTTCTGGCTTGTATCTAGATGTCCCCCCAAAGCCTCATGCACTCATAGGTGGGGGCTTTTGGGTGTGTGATACTGGATTATGGGTATGATAACTGGATTAGTCCACTGATTGGTTTAGCATAGTACTAAGTATGGATAATGGGAAGACTCACCCTTAGTGTGGGTGGGACCAATGAATGGGCTTTAGCCTGAATGGAATTAAAAGGAAAAGGAACGCCTTCAGCCTGCACACCCTGAACTTTTTCTCCTCTGCCATGCCCTTGTGCCATGCTGCCCTGCCTTGGAGCCAGCTGACTATGGACTGAAACTACACGCTGTGAGCTTTAACTTGTGCGTGCCAGATATTTTGTCCCAGCAAGAAAATAACTAAGACACTGGCTGTAGTGGTTGATACATTGTGTCAACTTAAGAAGTTTAAAAGCTTAACTAACTGGGCAGTTCTACATCCTAGGGTGTAGAGGACATACCATAGGGCCGCTGTTTACACCATAGAATGTGGTAATGGTTCATTCATTATGTCAACTTAAGTTTAGAAGTTTACTAAGTAACTCAGCAGGGGGCCAGGGTCCTCACTTTGTAAACATCCTCAGCCTGTGCAAGAACATCACTGGAGATGGTGTGAGTGCTACACCTGCCCAAGGGCAGATAGCCTGCATACAATGTAAAGGAGGAAAAGAGGCCTGTCCCCCCCACCCCTTTTTTGTGCCATGGCTTTTGCTGTCTTCTGCCTCCATGAACTTGCCCTCTGCCATGCCACCCTGTCTTGGAGGTAGCTGATTATGGACTGAAACCTCTACGAACTGTGAGCTAAATAAACCTTTCCTTCCTTAATTTGGGTGTCAGGTATTTTGTCTCAGCAATGAGAGAAAAGTAACTAAGACAGAAGCTGAAGCAGGTTTCAGTAGAGGGTACAGTAGCAAAATTCAGGAAATACTTTCCTGATCTTCAAAGAAATAGCAACTCCCATATAGACCCTGTTCTGTAAGAAGCCTTTAGAAGTTATCTCTGAAAGTTCAGCCTATAGTCTGCTTCTTCAGCTCTCTCCATAATTCTCAAAATATTTAATGCCCTAAAATACATGCCTCTGTGCTTGAATCAGATGGATAAATTCTATTCTCTGAACCCAAACATTGAACAATTCAGGGGCAAGTTAGAACATGCCATCTACTGAAAAATATATGCCACTTGGGTTAAGGTGCTTCCTCAGGAAAGCTGAGTGCCTCTAAAGGCTTCCTCTTTGGCCTTTTGCTAATGTAAACATTAAGTAGAAAACAAGGCAGAAATCAACTCTGTCATTTGCAATGAAGGCAGCATGAATTTGGGGGCACAGAGGTCAGTATTTTGGCTAGTGTTTACTATTGTTCAAACATGTAAGACTCTGTATTTACCAGTCACTAATGTTCTGGTCACTACAGAGATGTGTAGGGAGTTGGGAAGGGAACTAACTAATCAGATTGGCTGTAACTCCAAGGATGATCCCTCAGAGACAGCTCTGCTTCCTGCATGCGCTCAAGGCCAAGCAACTGTTTTCTCCCCTTTGGACACTGATGGTAGAAACAGATTCCTGAGAAGCAGATAATCAGTCACCTACGCCATTGTCCCCAAAGCCAGCTTACTATTTATGCATTAACAATATATCAGCATGGGCTCTTTGACAGTCTTTGACTATGGTTAGTGTAAATATACTAAATATTTCCTAATATTTCCTACCGTTTAATACTAAATATACTTTCCTAATCTCCAGTCACCTCCAGGTGAATCAAGAGAATGGAGGTGCCCCACTGAGGACTAGACCTGAGATTGCCCAACCTGTGCAAAGACTCAGACAGCACAGGAAACTCTTCTTGAAGCAGAGAATGTGCCTCTCTGCATAGTCTTCACTACAATAGTACCTGAGAGGAGCAAGACCCCCAAGAGTCACTGAGGGCCTTCCTGAAAGGAAGTAGTCACAGAAATTAACGTTAAATGGTTAGTGACTTAGAGGCTCACCAGTAAACAGTCACAACAGCAGTCTTGCTTCTCCGGAAGATTGTTGCCACCCTGAGGACCCAAGTAGGACTGAGCTCTGCAGTATATGTGGTTTAATGATTCTTGCTACCTGAATCCGTGATAACACTTTGGAAAAGGTACAGATGTTACGCGAGTCATTCTTGATGGATTGTTACTTTTTTCCTCCTTTTATATAGAATGTTAAAAGACAACCACGTAGAAAGAGAACCATGGTAATGAGCTAGAATTATCTGGGTCACGTACCTGCGTTAGAAAGCCCTCCTCTCAGGGTAATTTTTTCTATGGCTGCCATCAGATCTCGAGAATTCATGTGAGTTTTGAGGTTAAACTGAGTAGCAGCATTGTCTCTGAGGAGTCAGAACAAGACATAAAAATTAGCTGGAAAGTTATTACTTTGGCAGGAAGGCAGAAATCATGCTTGATTTTTTTTAAACATACAAATAGAAGCTGCTTCAAAGCCTTAAGATATGGTTCATAAAACATGCCAGGATGCACAGTGATAGCAAACAGGAAGACTGGACCCTCCACACTGCAGACAGAGAAGAGTGGCCTGTTTCAGGTCTTGGAAGCCATGTGCCCTACTTTCGGTGGTGTCACCTCCTCTGTCTGTGTAACCTGGAGAAGTCATTTCACTTCTCTGGAGTTCAGCTTCCTCATAGAGATAAACACATTGCCATGACAGCCAGGGCTGTTGTAAGTGAGATTCTGCAAAAGTAAGGATCCCATCTACTGAGCATCCAATGTCCCTAAGGTTGCCTGGGACTCTCCTCTCCAGGAAGACAATCTCAGCTGTTCGCCACTTCTGGGGTTATCCCTGGCACTGAAGAGTGTGCCAGAAAGACCACTCTAGAAGTGGCCTCATCCTGTGGCTCTTGTGGCTGGCCAAGACTGCTGAAATCTCAGCCAGAAGGTCAACATCCATTTTACTGAAGGCTGAAAAAGATGAACTGGAGAGAAGTGGGAGTGAGTCCAACGCAGAGACAGAAGACCCTTTCTCTAGAGAGAAGCCTCCACAGCTGAGCCATGTGAATGGATTCAGGAGCTGCCAGGCAGAAGGTGTGAAAAACCTTTTCCAACCCAGTAGAGGGGCAGCAGCGGGCTGCAGCCTCGGCAGCACAGGCAGAGTGCAGTGGGATGTGGAGTGAGTCACGTCTCATGAAGTGCTGTCACTCGGCCGCAGGCAGCACTGAGTTTGTGGGGGCATCCTGTGCAGTCACACTGGGCACCTACACTCAGCAAGAGCTATGCTTGCTTGGTTAAGTACTCTGCTGACTCCATCTTGAAATCCTTAGTCATTTCTGAGCAAGAGGACCTGCAAATTATGTAGCTAATCCAGGCTGCAGGTTACTAAGACCTCAAGATGGGGGAGACTTTTATAAAGCAGCCCCCCCCAACACCACAAATAATTCCATTGGGAAGCTGCTTTGTCCTGTTTTAGGTGGCAACCCATGGTTTTAGTGGATTCTGAGCAGGTCCCCAAGGACAGTGCCGTCACCAGGAAACCAGTCGCCAGGACCTAAGACAGAGGACATGCACTTCGCCTGCCTCCAATCCTCACTATGTCCCTACTTTCCAATCTTTCTGTCTCAAGGTGGCCTGAGTTTTGCCCAGAGGAGGGCTTATCTAAATGTCACGTAGAATAAACCAGGCAGGGCCAGCACTTTCAGGGAAGATGGGAAATGTGTAACAAATGCAACAAGGCGGGGCAAAGCCCAGTCAGATGAAGTCCCACCCGCTGAAAAGTAAGCTCTGTAGTTAGGCTTGAATAAAAAGCAAACAAGCAAACAGCAAAGGGCAGTCAGCAGCCGGCGGAAGTATGGGCCTCTGAGCTGAGCGTGAAATGTGCTGATCTGAGGCTGCGGGGAAGGAGCACTGGAGCTACCCTGTCACACTTTCCCTGGAGGCTCGGGAGCCAAGGCTTCCTATTCTTCCTGAGGAGTTCCACAGTGGCTGCATTTGCCCCGTGGTACCAGGCTCAGACCCCGCGCTGACTCACTCATCAAGCTCCCCCGTCCATCAGGTCCTGGCAGCCCTGTCGATCTTTATTCATTTTGTTCCCCTGTCCCTGTATTTCTAGAATGACCTCCAGTTCGAATTCCCTTATTTCTGGCGGATTGTACTATAAAATTCTCTGCAATCCCAGAGGTATGCTATCTGCCGATGGTTCTTTTGTTCTGATTTCCGGCTCTATCAAATTCCCCTATTCAGAAATCATCAGAAGCTGCTGTGGTTTGGGTGCCATGTGCATGTGTCCCCCGAAGAGTTCATGTGCCTCCAGGAGACACACGTCCCTGGTGTGAGGGACCTTTAGAAGGTGAGGCTAGTGGGGGCCTCTCAGGCCATTGAGGGAGCAGCCCTCAGGGGGATTAATTAAGGTGGTTCCTGTGTTCTGAGGAGCGAGCTCTGCCCTGACTTGCTTTCTGGCTTTCAGTTTGGCAGTGTTGCTCCTCCTGCCGTAAACTGATCCTCCACCAAAGCTGAGCCGATCCTGGCAGTGCTCCCTTAAACTTCCACAGCTGTGGCTGAAACTATCCTCTTTTCTTTATAAAATTAACCTGTTGAGGTATTTCACTGTAGTCACAGAAAAATCCACTAATCCACTCCCATTGTTAGACTTTCTGTCTTGGCTTTCAGTGTATCCATAACTTAAGGCCTTCCCTCTTTTCTGTCTCTTTTCTTCTTGGCTTTTTCCCTCTCCCAGAATATCCCACATTCTAATAAAAATGAATTTCCCTCCCTGTCCTATACTCTCTGTACGGGTGAGTCTTATTGCTGGTAGTTTTTTTTTTTTTTTTTTTTGCGGTACTGGGGATCGAACTCAGGACCCTGCGCTTGCTAGGCAAGCGCTTATTCCACTGAGCTATATCCCCAGCCCTGCTGGTAGTTATATTCTATGAAGTCACCACAGCACTGAATTAGGGAATGGCGAACCTTTCTCCCGTGAAAACACAGGGCTGGGCTCCTCTGGGACTGTAATCTCAGTGTTTTCACCAGAGATCCAAGCATAACCTTGTATTATTGGTATTTTTCTTTGAAGATACCAAATTTAACTCTAGAGGTGAGTGAAAAATACAGAGGATGTTTAAATTCTTAAAACTTTATGATATCAAAGGACACACTGCCGCTAATTCCCCTCAGAATATTCCCTTTCTCTTTGAACATACTTATCCCATGTTCTTGCCACTTCCTGAAGCTGCTCTGAAAGTCCTCTTTCTTGAGTACCTTTTGTTGCACTGCTGTGGTGGCCTCGATGTCCTGAACCCATTTAAAATATTTACTTCTCATGGTCCCCGTGACTTGGGACAAGAGCCAGAAGTCGCGTGGTGTCAGATCTGGTGAACAGGGTGGATGAGGACACACTGTAATGTGTTGTGTTTTGTCTTTGTTTTTTTGGTACTGGAAATTGAACTCAGGACCTTAGGTTTGCCAGGCAGGGGCTTGTGCCACTGAGCCAATCCCAGGCCCCTGTAATTTTTTTTTTTTTTAAACAAGACTGACTGTCTTCCTAATGTATGACACTTAGCAGTACCATTCGCTGTACTTTTTATTACACCTTATAAAGATACTGACAAAAGAGGACTTCCAGAACTGTTTCAAAAAATGGCAAGGATGCTTGGATAAGTGTGTTCGAAGCAAGGTGGAGTCTTTTTGTTTTTGGAGACACGATCTCCCTATGTAGTTCAGACTGGCCTCCAACTTGCAGCGGTTCTCCTGCTTCAGCCTCTTGAATGCTGGGATTACAGGCATGTGTCACCACACCCTACTACAAAAGGAAGTATTTCGAAGATTAATGGCAAAGTATTTTTCATGTAGTAAATTTTTAAAATTTAAATGTTCATAATATATTTTGATCATGTCCTTGTACATTAATTATATGCAGTATTCCTTTTATAATAAAATATTAGCTAATAGGGGATTAACATTTTTCTTGACCTCAGGTAATATGAATTTTATACTCATAAAAATTCTGACCATAAGCTTTTTTTTTAATCAGTGGTTATCTCACGAATCTGTAAGTTAAGTTTCTTTTCTATTTTTAGAAAAGTGTTACTTTAGCTCTTTATGGATCAGATTTAAATACAGATCAGCACATTTTTCCTCCTTTTTCCAAATGTACAGATTATTGATTCGTTAACACTGAACTCACAGCCAACGGTGCTGTACATCAGGCCTAAGAGAAGCTTATCTAACACGGCCACTGCAGAGCCTTCTCGCAGACAGAACACCGGGCAGAATTTCAGCACTGATCTGGAGCCCATTTTAAGTAGTGAAAGCACCAAAGCAAAGCACAGAAATGCAAAGGCTGTAACGCTAAGTCGGCTGTGGAAAGGACCCTTGGGAACCCCTGAAAGGGCGAGGCCGCGCTATCTGGTTTGACCCCAGCTGGGGAGGGGGCACGGGGTGACTCAAACGTTTTCCCACCTTTGGACTTGCAGATGCACCAAGTTACAAGTTTCGGGTTACAAATAAACTTGAATTGTAGTGAGCGGGCCAACTGGCAAATAACTGAATGCACAAAGCCCAGGGACCAACTGGTGAGCGTGGTGCTTCTCCTGGCTTCTAATCCCTAGTGCCTAGCAGTCAGGAGGCAACCAGTAGTGCAGAGTGTGTATGTGAAAGAAGCTCACACCTCCTTTCTCACTGTCCCCAAGGAAGCTGCCACTGTGCCCGCAGCCCCGCACCGATGCCCCTGTCCCTGTTACACCACACAGATGGACAAGCCCATGGCCAGCAGCACACAGCTGGGCTATTCACACACCATGAATAGGTGCTTTTAATTTTACTTACTGTCATTTTTTTTTAATGGCCTCCATTACTAGACCATGAAATTTTAAAGAACAGAATCTCCATTTTATTTATTTATTACTTATTTATTTGTTTGTTTTTAATGGATTAAAAACTCGAAATGCGGACCTCTGAAACGCTTTCCAGTTGATCAGTTGGTGATTGTTATGATGCTAGGGAAAGGCATGGACTCATCCACCAAGGGTCTCACAGGCAAATGAAACCAAACCTGAATCCTGGGAACAAATGCTAAATTATTCATCTGTAGACTGCGGCAGCTCTCAGGACCAGAGCACATGAACACAGAGGTACATTTGTCCCTTTTCAGGATGTGCACGTGGTGGCCTGACACTCTAGCCTCGTTACTTTTCAGACAGGACGCTGTTGTGCTTTGGGTTTGCCCCCTAGCAGTTCATGTGCTTGAAGCTTGGTCTCCAGTGTGGAGGTCTTGAGGTGGTGGAAACTTTTAAAGGTGAGATCTCATGGAAGGGTACTAGACCTTGAGGTCGCTGTCCTCCAAAGACATGAATGCAGGTCTTATGTGACTGGACTGGCTTTTTTGCAAGAATGGCCTGTTTCCAGGATACCTGGCACCTCCTCTGCATCCTTCCACATGCATCTCCATGCACTTTTGCTACTCTCACAGGGCTCCAGAGCTGAGCAGAAGCTGGTGCCATGCTCTTCCACTCCCCTTGTCAGCTACATAAAACTCTTTTCTTCACAGAGTGCCCAGCTTCAGGTATTTTGCAATAGCAACTGAAACTGAAATAAGATGGGAACTATTTTAACAGGTATGCCACTATTTTTTTTTATGTAAGTAGTCTTTGAATTTGTAATTTTATTGCAAGTTCTTATGAAAGGAAAACACATTTTTTCCTTAGCCATATCAAATATTTCCTTTAAAAACAAGGGAAGCAAATAAACAAAATGTTTTATAGCTGAAGGAAAAAATATAAAATCATTCCATGTTTGGAAAAGAGCTAGAAATAACAAAGAGAAGTTACAGAGAGCCTGGTGTCGGCCATGCACAGAGAAGGGTGATCTGTGTAGGAGGAGATGGTCACCTGGCTTGAAGAAACAGGGAAACCAGTCAGAGATGGGCACAAGTAATTCCTGAGAAAGCCTGGGGACCGGGAACAGAGAACTGAGATGGGTCATCAGCACTTACCACCTCACTGATGACGAAGTCAGTAGAGGCACTTATTAAACAGCATAGGTGACCCTCCAACACACACTGAAGAAACTCAGTGAGGCTGGGAGGTTTTAAAACAGGGAATTCAGGTGATCGTCATTTCAGGCAAATTTGGAAAGCACTGCATTCTAGAGGCCTTCTGCATTTGTCAGTTCTTATATTCCCAATCTGTTAGAGTCCCAGAGTCTGCTGATTTGATTCAGTCACTTGGAGTGAGCCTCTGAGGCAATTTTTATGCCTGTAGAGAAATGTGAGCTAACCGTATTCCCTCCAGGAAGAACCTCTCAAAACCATTGTAAGTCATGGCCTTCAGGTTACAATCAAACAACATAACTGTATTTGGCCATTTAATTTTTATTACTGGCTAAAATGTGTTGTCTTATGAACTCAATCAGTGAGATTAAGCATGTCTGTGAGAACAAGAAGATGTTCCAGGGGAACATCGTCTAGCGGCTATGAGGTTTGGGGGGCAGACTTGGCCCTTGAGGGCACCAGTTAGCTCAGTCTGGAAATGATTTGCCTCCACTGAACAGGTATGAGGTCTGCCAGAGCAGCTACAGTAGCCCAGGGGCAGCAGGGGATGTTGTACAAGCTGCTGGGGGACATTGTACAACTAGCCCTTATTGACTAGACACTGGCTTTTTGGACATTTCCTGGCATTGGAGAAGGGGGAGCAGAGTCTTAGTCTTTAGATATTTTGGTTTTGGTAATTAGTAGCAATATTTCCACTCATCTACTAAAAGGAGTAGGAAGCCAACCTGCATGACCCTCTTCCTGCTGGGGGAAAGCGGGCTCTCGAGCTGCCGATCAGTCTCTCCTGAACCCACCACTCCAGCCACTGAACTAAAGCACACCAAAGGGCCTCTCCCAGTGGGTGCAGGGATGTCTTGGCAACGGAGCTTCTCAAGCTCAGATGTGCATCAAATCACCTGAAGATCTTGTTAAAATACAGATTCTGGTGCCTGCAGGACCAGACTGAGGTTCCGTATTTTAACAACTTCCCAGATGATATCTGTGAGTCACACTTTGAGTAGCAATGTCTTAGCAGATGCTTTAAGAAACAAGAAAATCAGCACTGGGGCTGTTAGGGATAAAAGGGAGGAGGGATAATAAATATGCACTCTAGAGAAGGGGAGACAAAGAGCGAGAGCGCTCCCGCAGACTCTGTTCACCTGCAGGGAGGTGACAGGGGCCAGGGGCCAAGGGCTGCACAGGCTCACAGGAATGTCCACGTCTTCATTCTCTGGTTGCACAAAAGAATCAGCTGGAGAGCTCTCAAAATAACAATGCCTGGGTTCCACATGCAGGAATTCTTCCTTTCTGGTATCAGGAATTGAACTCAGGACCTTGTGCTTGCCAGGCAGGTGCTTGTGCCACTGAGCTGTATCACCAGCCCCACATGCAGGAATTCTGATGTCTTGGTTCTGAGGTTTGGTCTGGGTGTTGGGATTTTCCAAGAGCTCCCCAGGTGGTTCTTACATGCATCGGGATGGTCCTCTGCTTCTCAAGAGGGAGAATGATCTCAGAGGAACCCTGGGTAAGCCCAGCAGGTGCGATGGGAGTTCATGGGGAATTGTGGGTGGGAGTCAAGTGCTGTCATGTTGTATGTACCTCAACAGAGCTGCATAAAAGGGGGCAGAAAAACCCAAGATTCCTGTGCGTGTCTTCCTATGGCTTGACCGGCTCGCCCGCTGTCTCTCAGAGGGACATGGCTGGAGGTGGGGGTGGTGGTCTTTGCAAGAGGCAAAAGACGCCAGATACTCTGGCCAGGGAGATGGCCGGTAGCTGTTCTGGGCTCCTGTTAATTGCTGGAAAGGCTTTATTGCCAAGGGGGCTAAAGAGCAGGGGGGCAAAATTGAGAGACCCTAGTCTGACAGGTACTGCCACCTATACCTGGGAGGCTGGGCTGTCTTCCCTCCCTGGGAGGTGGCCATTCTCAATCTTGGCCATGCATTGGAATAGGAGATTAAAGCACCGACTTCTGGGTCTCACCCCTTTGCCTGATTCTGGTTTCATAGGTCTGGAGAGAGGCCCGGGCGTCAGTATCCTTTACGTTTCCCTGGGTAATGGTGATATGAAGTCAGGGCCCACACAGTCCCTTGCTGTTTAGAAGCCTCTCAGGGTGCTGCGGTTCTTAACTGCCGGGCTATTCCAGCTGTCTCTTGGGCCCTAGCCTCTCATTCCTTTACTCAAAGAATGTGACAGGGGCCCTCGTTGCCAGCTATATTTGTTTGTGATTTCTGCTGTCACAGAAGACCGTACATTTCATGGCTTAAAC
Organism: Dinomys branickii; assembly: GCA_004027595.1. Classification (NCBI taxonomy): domain Eukaryota; kingdom Metazoa; phylum Chordata; class Mammalia; order Rodentia; family Dinomyidae; genus Dinomys; species Dinomys branickii. Next base: position 461,229 of record PVLD010000019.1, on the reverse strand, counting down.
AACACACATTAGTTTACAGTTCTCGGGGTCTGAAATCCAACTTGGGTTTCCATGGACTTCACTCAAGGTGTTGGCAGGGCCATGAAGGCTCTAGGGAGAATCTGTTTCCTTCCGCAAGCTTCTCAGTGACACGGTGTCCTTGCCAACAGCCCCTTCCATCTTCCGAGTCAGCAGTCTCCCCCCTCTCTGACTACTCTGTAGTCGCATTGCCCTCTGACTGCCAGCAGCGGGGCAGGCCCTCCACTTCTAAGGACTTGTGCTTAGACTGGGAGAGCCTGAAGACAATCTATCAGCAAGGTCCCTTTCATTCAGGGACTTGGGTGTGGAGTTTTCAGGATCATTATTCTGCCAGACACATGAGCCCTGACCCTTTGCTTTTCCCTTCAGTCTTGCTGTCTTGTCATCTACAGGAGGCTCTGGGCATCCTTCCTGCTTGGGGGCAGGAAAGGGCTCTATGAGTTCTTGTCTGCGAGTTGTTCTCATCAATTAGAACATGGAGGAGATGCACCCCAAGTCAAGGCTTCTCCTTAAAACAAAGGACAACTGTCACAGACCTGTGAGAAAAGGAAAGTCAATTTCATTTTTAAAAAATTTTTTGTCTTTTTTAAAAATTTAAAGACAAAAGAATGGAGACATATAAACCAGAAAAACACAAAAACAATTCAAGCAATACAAAATTATAGAGAAGATAGTAGGGAATTAGCCCTGGATGCTGTATTATATAATGTTATCTTCACATCTGCTACTCAGTTATACAGATGATGCCTTGTTTGATTAATTAGTCTTCTCCACCCTCATTTCCATTGTTCTACCACCCAATCAGTCATCTTTTCTCTGATAATAACTGTACTTTTTGGTTTATTTACTCCCTCGGGCTCTCACATTGGGAAGAGACATGGCTGCTTCATATTATGTTGTAACAAATATGGGTGTACACAAATTGCTATGGCAGGAGATAGAAAAGCACCCATCCTCAAAGACAGTAGATAGACAGGGAACCAGGTTCACTATGGTCAAGCCCCCATTGACAAGCCCTCAAGGCCATCCGGGATCAGGTTGAGTCGGCAGGGTTACCCAGCAAACTGCCAGGCTTTGCCTGAATACAGTGCATCTAGAGGCCCAGTCAGGTCCTCAGGGTTGCCCAAGAGGATGGCCATGCTCCGCCCTGGAAAGGCTCTGCTGAGGGCCTGGTTGAGTCCAAGGGGTCACCCCCATGGGCTGCCAGGCTCTTCCCTGTCGCTGCACTGCTGGTGGCCCAGTCCAGGTCTTCAGGGTTCTCATGTAGCCTGGAGGGAGCCCCCTCCCCGCTCAGGCTACTGAGCTCCCTGTCAAGGCCTCCAGGGTCCTCTTACAGGCCACTAGTGTCTCCCTGCAGGCCGCCTATGACTCTTTGGAGGCTGTCCCCACCCAGCTAGAGAACCAGGTCTTCATCCTAGTTCCAGGTCTTCACCTCCTCCCACTTCTTGATCTCCAGTGTTGCCATTCCTCACCCCTTGCGGCTGGGCATTGGGCGCACTTACGATGCTGGGCACAAGTGGTGTGAGGTCTGCCCCACCCGTGCTCACTGAGATAGTCCAGGGTGTGTACTAAGTTTAGTTATTAGTTCTAGAAGCAAATTGGAGGATTTTCTTGGATTTGCTGTGTAGAGTATATTGTTGTCTCTTGGACTCCAGGACTGCTGCTTTTCATGTAATTTGTCACTATAGGTTCATACAAGGTTCATGTATGCTAGCAGTATGAAGTCCCTCTTGGTGCTCATACTAGCAGTGTAGGGTGAGTCCTGAAGCCCGTGAACTCAGCCTGTTGCTGTCAGGGACACATGTTGATTGCTTGGACCACCAAGACTCAAGGTGCTCAGAGAGGGAGTTCAGGGTGGGAGCTGAAGCCCTGTATCTCAGCTCGTGCTTCCTGCTTGGTGTTGGAGTGAGAAGGGTGTGGGGCTGTGTGGTCCACCTCCATCTGCAGCTCTCGCTGTTGTGCTCCAGTTCCCATTTGTTCTTTGGCTGGATCCCTGGGAACTGCTGTGGCCCTGGGGTTGCTACCACTGCTCTCTGCTGCTCTCTGTGGGTAGTTGCTCACACAGTGGAGGGGTAGGAGGCCACAGCCTCAGGGCAGGCATAGAGCTGGGTGTGGTGGGCTGTGTACTAGTTGCTTGGACTCTGCCTTGCCTCTGGGTGCTGATTAGAAAGGTTGCTGCAGAGTGGGGATTCTGTTTCAGTGGTTGTTGTAACTTCTCACCCTCACACTGGGTTCGACAACACCTCCCAACCACTGCTGCCTCTTTTCCAGGCTGTGCTTTCTCCTCTCCAATCCTGGACCAGCTCTCAGAACACTGCTCTCCCCTGGCCAAGTTGGGAGGCTCCCATGAGCACGGGCCTCTAAAGCTGCAGCTGTGAGTGCCGGAATGAGGGAGCAGGCCAATGGTGTGTTTGGAGCAGTGATTCCCTCCTTTTCCTACTCCTCTTCCTCCAACTGTGCTATGGCGGCCCTCCAAGTCTTTCCTCCAGGAGAGGTCTTGTTTGCTCTTTCTTAGGGCTTCAATCCTCATTTCAGATTCTTCCTGGGTTCAGGGTACCCATTTCTCTCCTTCCTGTCTTTCTCATGTTGCTATATTCCAGTGTCTGGGTGGCAATCCTCCCAGAGATCTTTCTCTGCTGCTTACCTGGTTGCCATCTTCCCGGAAGTGCCAATTTCATTTTTAAATGAAGAAAACCCAACATTTTCCTTTATTCAAACACTGTTTTCTGGTTTTGTTTTCTATGGTTGGTATCAAAAGGACGTCTGGGGTTCTGTTCCATCTACATTGAAATGGGGGCCTAAAACTAAAGCAATCCTGAAAATCTGGAGGGCACTTGGTACCTGTGGGTGTGGCTGCAGCTCAATCAGGCCTGTCTTGGTTACTTTTTTCTCATTGCAGAGACAAAATTCCTGACACCCAAAATGAAGGAAGGAAAGGTTTATTTAACTCAGTTTGTGGAAGTTCAGTCCATACTTGGGTGGCTCCAAGGCAGAGTAGCATGTAGCACAGGGCAAACATTCATGGCAGAACACAGCAAAAGCAGCAAGCATAAAAGGGAGGAGGGGCTGCAAGCAGCCTCTTTCTCTCCCTTACACTGTATGGAAGCTAACTGCCCCAGGGTGGGTGTAGTCCTCACAACTATAATCCCAGCTTTGGATCAAGGATAAATCATAAACTCTTTAAGCCTGCTCCATGACTGTGTGAGGCTTTGGGGGGACATCTGGACACAAACTACAACAAGGCCATTTGGCTGCCTCTGTTTGCTAGACTTCACCGAAGAACAACTTGCCGTTGCTGTTCTTTCACTTAGTCTTTTAGTGTTTCTGTTGGTAAGAAGTGCAGTTCCAACCCACTGGTTGTACAGTTTTAACCAGAATACATGTACAAGATGGGGGCCTGATTCTTGGCATTTGGTTCAAGTTCAGTGTCCCAGTCTTCAGTTTGGTGGGGTCAATTATCTTCAGATATTTTCAGATGAGCGACATTTCCTCCTTGAAGTCCGTTTTGTTTGACATTTTGGGGATTGACTCAAGATTGATATTTGCCTCTTCCTGTGGTCAGGTGGTTAGCTGGTATTCTTGGGGAAGACCTGAGTGTCTCTGAGTCTGTACAGAATCCCACCTGTCTTCCTGGAGGCTCGTGATAATCATGACAAACACGCCATGGTTGCTGACAGGTTGATGTGGGCATGGGTTACGAGCTGCCACGGGCAGCAGGTAATGGAGCGTAAACATGTCAGTGTCACAGGGGTGGAGACCTCGCCTGGGCCTGGCCCAGAGGTGGAAGCTCTGCCAGAGCCAGGTCAAATACTGCAGGAGCAGAAACCAAGAGCCAGGCAGCAGATGATGTGGACAAGCAGAAAGCCGGAGGTGTTTGGGGACAAGGGACAGAAGGAGCGAGGGCTCCTCACCATAAATCTCCCTCTCCCTGGGCCCCCTGGGATGGTTTTCAATTCCTTACACCTGAAGGATCACTAGTAAGATATCTGAAGGAATCAAGATGTGTTGCACTTTGTAAATCAGACCATTCTTATACATTCTGAATTTTTATTTCTTGTTTCCTGTTGATATTTCCTGTCTTCTAAATTTTAAATGTAAGATTTTTAAAAGAGATTCAACTCTCCTGAGGAAGAATAAGGAAAGGCCTTGTCTGGGGAGCTGTGTGGCACAGGGGCCATCATGACGGAGGCGTTGGCCTGAGCAGGAACAAATTCAGGGTTGTGGGGCTCCCCTTGGGTCCTTTTCCACTTCTGCCTCTCCTTCAAGTGCTTGTGCTTGATGGCAATTTGTTTCTTTGTAGGCCCTCACCTCCTCACTATTCTATGAAAAGGCAGAACCACTTGTTCTCCAAGGCCCCCAGGTCCCACCATTCAGTGACGCAGGGTTGGTGCCGAGGGGCAGTAGAGAGAGTGTGATGGTTCATTTTGGTTGTCAGCTTCACTGGATGAGGAGATGCCTTGGAAACTGGCAAAGCGTACTTCCGGTGTGTCTTCAGACAGGATTGGCCTGCGAGTCTGTGCACTGCATGGGGAAGACTGGCCCTGAGCATGAGCAGCACCGGCCTAGAGGCCGGAAGTCACAAACAAGCAGATAGGTCACCAACCCACAGGCCGGAAGTCACAAACAAGCAGACGGGGGAAGGGGGTGCGTGCACACGAGTAGGAGCAGTTTTTGCTGCTGCCATCCCTCACTGACATCTGACCCCAGATTCTTCGGCCTTTGAACATGAACTTGAACCAGCAGCAACCCAGGGACTTTCAGGCCTTCATCCTTGGGCTGGCGCTATAGGATGAGCCTCCTTCTCTTGTTCTGAGGCTTGCATCTTCTTGGATTGAGCACCTACAGGTCTCTGTAGCTCTCCAGCTTGCAGGGGGCCATTGCAGAGCTATTCAGCCACTGGTCATGTAAGCTGATTAATAACTCCTGTCTTATAAGTATATATGTTGTGTTGGTTCTGTTTCTCTGGAGAATCCTAACACATGAGCTTTAGAATCTGGTGAGAACCCCAAACACTGTGAGAAGACTCAGATTCCCAGATTCCCAGCATGCATGTCCCTTTCCAGAAACACAGACTCTGGGTCTGCATCTGCCTCGTACCCTTTGCTGCCAGACCCCCTTCTTCTGCATGTGACGGATGCAGAAACCAGTGAGGGCTGCTGTCCACCTGGGAGTGCTCATCACCTGACCCCAAAAGCAACTACAGCTGCATGACCGTGTCACCCTTCAGCCCCGTCAGGCTGCACTCTAATTTAGTTTGTTTCTCTCTTCCCTCAGGTGGGGTGATAACTTCCCTGCACCTCACCATTTTATTTTAGATCGCCCTGCCTAGTTGGGACCCTGAGGCTGGAACGAAGTGGGAAGTAACTCAGTACTCTGTCAGTCTAACATGCATCGACTGGATGTCTTCTGGACACAAAGCCCATCAGTGAATCACAGAACGCCAGGCTGACAGAGCCCCCATAAATCATCGGCTGACTGCTGTGCTGCACAGGTGGCCCCTCTTACGTGGAGAGGTTAAGTGACTTGCTTAAGGTCACACGGCAGGGCTAAGGTCAGAATCTAGATCACCGGTCAGCAGTGCGCTGTGCGTCCTCTCCACCCTGTTGCCAAAGCAAAGTGAAGATGATGGATTGGTTCATGTCATTATGAAAAGGAGGAAGGCACATTTGCATTAGTGCTTGGACTTAATAGGGAGCTGGAAAGAAAAAAGGCAGATATGAAGGAACATTTAGAAAGTGAAGTCGGAAAGCATGAAAGTAATCTTTTTCTTGCCTATGGTAACCATGTTAGGAAAGTGTAGGAGAACATGTTTTGGAGTGTGTGTATGTGTGTGTGTATGTGTGTGTGTGTGCACATGTGCTTGCACATGCATGTATGCGCTCATGTGACTCATGTGTCTGTTTTGCATACTATAACAATACTGCATAATTTATTAAGGAAAGAAATACTTATTTATCTTTATTTGTTATTTATTTAGTTTTGAGACAGGGTCTCACTATATAGTACATAGTCCAGGCTGGCTTTGAACTCACTTTGTAGCCCAGGTTGGCCTCAAACTCATGGCAATTCTCCTGCCTCAACCTCCGAGTGCTGGGATTACAGGTGTGTGGCACCATGCCAGGCTAAGAAACATTTCTTACTACAGTTCTGGAGGCTATAAAGATCAAGGCTGGGACACCCACATCTGGCACACACCTTCAATCAGGCATCCATGGCAGAAGGCAGAAGGGCAACAGTGCTTGAGCAAGCTAAAGTAACACAGGCCAAACTCACGTCAATAGTGAACCCACCCTCTCGGTAACTACCCAGGCCCCTGATAACATGAGTCAATTCCTAATCACCACATAAAGGTCCCGACTCCCCACACTGCTGCACTGGGGAATTCATTTCCAACACTCAAACACCGGCGGGACACATTCAAGCCACAGCAGAGAGAAGGAATGTTTATTGGTTTTTCTTCCCTGCTACATTTGTTCTCTAATCCGTGTTCTCATTGGCACACAGCATTATCCTAGGGCCATTTTTCTTTTCCTTGACATATTCATCACTTTAGTTTCATATCTTGCTATAAACCTTGGTATACACAATTCTGAAAGCAGCTATTTTTAATGCATGACAACACACCAAGCTTTGAACCCTCTCATAAAATGGACTAGGGACATCTGTTACTAAAATACTTGTATTTCCTCCTTATAGAAATGCTGACTATTTTTTTGCTATCTTAAAAACTAATAAAGGAATGAAAATGGGTTAGCATTTTCAAAACAACAAAATAATAATTTTTTTAAAACCTTATTTCCCATCAGAAGCCTTAAGATAAATTATTCCACATCCAGATACAGCATTGGCAGCAATTAGCTATTTTTGTACAATTTGACTTGGACTGCATGTAAGTGTCAATTAACTAATCTACTAATTTTTCTCCATAAGAAGATAAATGTCTCATTGGAATTTAATTCTCAAAATGCAAATGTTATAAGTTCTTCTGAAAAAAAGAAGCATTTATGCTTGTTTCTCTCGATAACTTGAAAATAAGTATTCTCACTTCCTTTGATAGAACTATTTCAGTTAAAAGGCTGCTTCATGAAATCCTTGGGAAACCTCTGCAGGGCCTTGGAGACCCCGTGGATGTTGCCATCACCCCTGCTTTGCAGAAGGAGTGTATGAGCCACGGCCACAGCTAAGGCACCAAGGTCTACACTGGTTTCCACTTCGGAAGGCTCAATGGTAGGTACTGGGGGAGGAAGGGGACTCTGGAGCTCAGTGGTCCTTCGTGAAAGGTGGCAGAGTCATCTTGGCCCCAACCATTGTTGGTCAAAAAACCCCACCAATTTGAGATACAAATTTGAGATGTGTGCCTGTTTTCTCTTTTGATTGTCTATTATCTGTCAGAAATCTACTCATATCTGAGGTGAGATTGATTTATTATCCTGAACAATAAAAAAAAAAGAAGGCTGCATTTGGAACAGTAATCGGACTCCTTCATTTTGTTTTGTTTTGTTTTTGGTGGTACTGGGGATCGAACTCAGGATGCTTATTCCACTGAGCTATATCCTCAGCCCCAGACTCCTTCATTTTGAACCTTAGTAAAATAATAAAACAGACCGGGGACAGTCACTTCAGGGACCAGCTCACTGCTGGGGCCTCTGTCTCAGTCTTCCTGTTGCCTCTTGAGCGTTTTGGGTAGCAGTGCAGAGGCCCGTGGTTACTTCGAGAATATGGAAATGCAACTTAAGCACCCTCTAGGTGTCTCTCCTGTAAGTGGGTAGATGGTAGCTCAGGGTAACAAACACAAGTCCTAATAGTCGAGGATGAAAGTGGAGTTGGCCCACTGCATCTACAGGTGAGTGAGGAACTGGTGATCTGAGAGCAAAGGCCTGGGCCCAGGCCACACAGTAAGTGGCTAAACTAAGATTTGCACCCAGTTCTCCTAATTCTCAGACAAATAATCACTTTACCAGTCCTATTGCAAATGCCACTTGCAAGCATGTATTAAGCTCTCTGTCCCTTCAGAAAGGCTCACATTTCTTGACTGGCATCCCATCACACAGATTGTTCCAGTTTTTCTCACTTGTGTCACACAGGACGTGCTGGTATTATGTGTAGCATAAAATTAAGCAGAGGCCAGCACTTTGTTCCTAAATTCAGAACATTAACTGCACTCACCCGTACTGAACAACACCCATCAGAGGACCGGAGGGGCCGACGTCCAGAGCCCGGACAACATCAGCCAAGAACTGCTTCTGGATTCGGAACCGCCGCTTGCCAAGGCTGGAGCTCCCGTCGATTAAAAATGACAAGTCCACTTGGCAGTCTGAGGGATGGAGGAAAGACTGTATTACTCCAGTTATCCCCCTTCGCATTCCCGGGGTGCCTCTCGTTCCTCTCTTTCTCTGCCAGCACGAGATGGCAAGGAGGAGAAAGTCAGAAAGAGGTTCAGGGTATGTTCATTGCTTACTCCCTAACTTATACCCCAGCCATTTTGATTTTTATTTTGAGAGGTCTCGCTACATTGCCCAGGCTGGGATCCTCCTGGCTCAGTCTTCAGAGGAGCTAGGATACAGGTGTGTGCCACTGTGTGCAGTACGTCTTGGCTCTTCAGCGGGACTCAAAGCTTTCACCCATCATCTGCCTGGACTGGTCATTCAGTGACTACCAGTTCTTCCTGTCTGCTGGCTTCCCCTGTTATTTTCTTTGCTGCCCCCAAAACTGCCAATCGCCAAGCATAATCCTTGAGATGAGGATTGGAAGAAGCAAATAAAATCAAGAGCTGGGAGTTTAAAGATGTCACTAACGCCTGGCATGGAGCAGAAGAAGGCAGAACTGCTCCCCAAACTGACCAACTCGGTTTTTTTCCTGAGTCTGGCCTTGCGGTGTGAAGTGCTGCCAGCAGGTGGCAGTGATGTTCTGTAGGGATTGCCACCAACGCCTACTCTGCTAGGCATGTGGGATCTCGGGCTCCACTCAAACCTACAGAATGAGATCTGCATTTTAATAAGGGGCTCAACTGATTCATGTACACAGTCAAGTTGGAGAAGCAGTCCTGAGTAAGATGGGTTTTACTTCCAGATGTCAGCAGATTAGTTCAATATGCATTTTTAAATAGCTTTTTTGTGGAGGGGGGATGTTAGAGTAGGGGCTAAAGATTTTCTTTCATTCATTTGTTCTAAGTACAAAATAGTACAGTATACTGCATTTGTAGCAGCTATTTGGGTTTCTCTTGTGACAGTTCTTTTTCCTCATTTTTTATATCTTTAACATTTTTTATATCTTCAGGAAGGACACATTCATTTCTTAGCTAGGCTTTGTAAAAGAAAGTTAGGTGTTTCTCTATTCACCTATTTCTCTTTATTCAGTGCCATGATGGCTGTTGAGATCACTTTTGATTCCCTTTGCCTAGGATATTTCAATGACAATGGCTCCAGCTCAGGGCACATGATGTCTAAGACTTGGTGGCTTTCTCATATCGAGATGAAAACATGCTGATCTGAAGATGGCGTGGACACTGATAGGTAGAATTGGGTGGTGAAATGTTCAGCATGAGAAATTTCATGTGGTCACAGAAGACAGATGTGGGAGGACAAAGAAGAAAAGGAGAGATATGGTGTCAATGGGAAGCAATCCACTTTAATTTCCTTGGTTTTCTGCAACATGGTACAATTCTGTAGATTAATGCTTTGTGTTGTCCAATATGTCAGGCCATTGTTTCTTAACCCTGGACGCAGAGCAGAGTTATGCACCTATCAGAGTTGCTTGTGCCACTTTTGCTAATAAAGAACCTTAGAATTTACTCTAGGTAGTGCTTCTCAAGGGGACCAAAGACTGCATTTGTAACAAATTTCCAGGTGATCCTGATGCTGCTGGACCCCAGACAACATCTGGCATAGCCCGGTGCAAGGAGAATCTGAAACATGTATGTATTAGGTAGGACGTGGGCATCTTTAATGCTGAGAATGTCTTCAGGCTGGGCATAGTCTTTGAGGCAGGAGGATTGCCATGAGTTCAAGGCCAACCTGGACTACATAGTGAGTTCAAGACCAGCCTGAACTATATAGCAATACCCTTTCTCAAGAAAAAAATGTCTTCAGGTAATTCTCACATGCAGTGGAATTGAAAGTCATAGCCCATTGATGGCTGACCTGTAGCTGCTTTCTACAGAAATGTGTATGTGCTTTCTTTCTGTACTTTGCAGATGACCACGTCTTTCCTGTTTTCTTCTTGCTCTGTCCCTCCTCCAATATCCTTAGGTAGCTTTTCCTCTACCTACTATGGTTCTTCAGGTTCAACTCCTCTGTTTTCTCTGATTCTGCTCTATCTTGCAAGGTCATATTTTCTGTTCTCATAGTTGCAGTACAGAGCTATTGCTTGTTATTTTCCAACTCTAATTTTTTCATTTTTGGATATATTTTAGTACCCATTTAAGATTAATTTAGAGAAAAGACAGAAGGCTATATGACAGCCTTTTTTCCTTAGGTTTTGTGTGGGTAGTTTGGTGTACCCGTGCAACTTGGTGTGGACGTGGGGAAACAGGTTCCAGGCAAGTTTCTCAGCCACCTGGGTGGTTCTGTCCGAATATCAGATCTGAGCAGTCATCTTTATGAAACCAGACAGCTCATGGAAGATGATCGACATAAATGTCTCACCCTGTCCCCGAACCTGCGTTCCTCACTGAAGTACTATTTACCAGTTGCTCAAATCATTTTCCTGCTTCCTCTCTTAAGCCTCTAGCCCAATCCCGTAGATTCCTTCTCCTCTATATCTCTTGAACTTGCCTATTTCTCTCCATTTCCACTTCCAACTCCAGGCCCTGGCCACCATCACCTGCATGGTACCCCTGTCCCTGCTGAATGGCCTGTCTGTCCCTTTCATCTGCCATTGTGTCCTCATTCCTTCCCATTCGTCACCCTGTTGCCATAGTGATATTTAAAAACCTGATCTTTTTCCTCCTCATGTGCAGTCTAAACCCTTCAAAGCTCCTTTTTCTCCTTAGAACAATGTGACAGAAGAGAAGAGATAAATAGATCCAGGGCAGGAGAGGAGAGAGACAGCCTTGGGCGGGAGTGAGTGGGTAGAGAAGAGAAAGAGCGGGATCAGATGTCGAAACCACCGCGGGATTTTAGTTGTCAATTAACTTACTCGGATCTCCCTGGGATACTGGCTCCAAAGCCCGTGTGCTTAATTCTTCTTTTGGAACGAATCCTGGAAAGAGCAGTAAAACTTTTGGTGACTTACAAGTACAGGAAGCATCTGGTCTTCCCCCAGGGAAGGGGACTCAGTGGTATTCGCACCTCGCTCAGGGGCTTGGCTTATCCCTTTTCTGTATCACTCCTACACTTAGAAAAATAAGAGTAAATTGCTGACAGTCTGCTAAGGATAATGCTCTGCTGGGTACTTGGGGAGATTTGAAAGCAGGAGACTTGAGTTCTCATTTTAAGTGTTCAATCCGAGCCTTAGTTTCCTCATCTGAAAGCAGGAAGAACTTTGCCAGTGTAAATGCCTCATCTTAAAATTCTGAAAATCTTGAGGTCAGGCAATAAGTCTGGTTCACATAAACCTGCACTGTGCTTAGCACGTGGTGGTCGTCAGCCATTTACACTTAAGGCATTGTAGGAAGATGAAGGAGACAACTGAAAGAGAGCTGGATGTAGACCTGGGGAGAAGGGCTCAGATAAAAGTAACTCAAAAGGTAGAGAGGCGAAAGCGTTCGTGTTGGCAGAAGTTGTGTGGGAGGTGAGTTTTAGCCTGGCAGGGGTGGGCACAGTTCCTTAGAGACATTTGCACGCCGGGTTCACAAATATGCCGTTTACGGAAATGAAGACAATGCATGAGAATTCTGTTAGGCTGGGTAAGACCACCGGGTTTCCCAAGCAGAGCTCTACCGGAAGTGAGCCTCCAATTCTCAGGACGCCCGGAAGTTCAGGAGTTCGGCAGGGTGAACGAAGGAGGTGCTGGGATCCGACCTCACTCTGGCTGCAGTGCGCTTTCTCCTGGCACTCCGGCTTATTTTTTTTCCAGTTTGCAAAGCACATGATTTCATCTTCCCATCAAAGGTCAGCTAGCTCACCCCACTTCCTCACATCATTAAAAAGCTCGCTTTGGGTGTTGCATAGCATTTCTCAGCCAGAACGCCTCTCAGGGACACGCCTCAAAGTTGTAGGTTTGAGAGAGGGGGAGCGAAGCGAGCTCCAGGCTGAGTCCTCTCCATCTTGCTGAACCACCCATCCCGTTTCCCCCACCAGTACAAGGCCTGGCTGGTTTGTTGGAATTTCAAACATCCAATGTAGCAAACAACCGGGATAAAGTTTTGCAAACAAGAAGAGAAAGCAGGATGTCAAAGTGCTGCCAAATGGAGTCTAATACAACCCATTTGGCATGGAGAACTAACTCATTTCTGGCTTTTTGTCTTCACATTTCCTTTCTCTCTTTTGTTAATCTTGTGTTCCCCTCGACTCCGCGTCTCCTTATAGAACTTTCCATGTGCCGGTTGCAGGACCTGAATGTCTCAGTCATTAGAAAGCATGGAAACGCTAGAGGTTTGGCTTTGCAGCCACCAGCTAGATTATCAGATCCTCTTAGGTCTCTGCTTCCTGTGCGTCCTGATCTGGCCGGGACTGAGAGGTTGGCTGTATAAGTACCTGCGTCTAAAAGGACTGGTTGCAGCTTCCACCAGTCCATTTCTCCTGATTTTCAAAATTAAAAAAGAAACTTGTTACTTAAACCAAGCCAGCAGAACCTCTGAAGTGAACTGCTAGAATCATGTTTCCTAACTGTGAAAGAAGGTCAGTAAAGGAGCATGGGACCATAATTTTGGATGAAGTAACTGTAAATGTGTGTGATCTTCTCATCTAAAACTCTTAAAGCCAACGGCATAATTATTGTTGCCTGTTTCTTTCACTGGATACCAAGAATAATGGATACTAAGATGCTAAAGGATCCAAAATTTCCTCTAGTCCAAAGCCTCTCTCAGGCTGCTTTTACAACATTGCTGTCAAGTGAGTACCTGGTTGGTGCTTTAATACCTCCAGAGACAAGGAATTCATCACAAGTCCAACCAAAGTAGCATTTATGTCTACTTCTTGGATTATTGAGACTGAAAAAATTTCATTGTAGGGATCTGACATTTTAAACCTACATCTGTCTTCATCAGCTAATTCACCCGTCTGTCTGTCCATCCGCCCCCTACCCATTCTTACTCATTTAGCACTCGGTGTTCAGTATCACTCTAGACTCATCAGTGCCATCTGTTCAGATTGTCTTCTGTGGACCCACACAGCACAAATCTGGCCCCTCCAGGGAGCAGCGACCACTCAGTTCCCGAGCTTCTGCTTCCGTGTGCCTTAAGCAGAATAAAGCAGCATGGCCCCTGGATTCTACATGCAGTGAGATGTTAGCATCCTTTGTCACATGCAGTGGAAAGAGTGCTGGTGAAGTGGAGATTCTTACCCAACAATTCATGGTCTCTTTGGGGGACTCATAGTTGGGAGGGGCTCTGAAGGAGCACAAACATGTTAGGAAACCTTGTAAGAGCACAAGCATGGCTGCTGCCCTCTCTCCCTTTCTCTCTCTCTCCTCCTCTGCCTTCTTCCCTCTCTTAGAAGGTTGAGAGTGTGATTAACTGTTTCATTTCATACAGGCTTTGTGCTTTGCTGTGAACTGGAATTATTCACACACTCAAGAGCAGTGGTGGGGCTGGGGATATAGCTCAGTGGAATAAGCACTTGCCTAGCAAGCGCAGGGTCCTGAGTTCGATCCCCAGTACCGCAAAAAAAAAAAAAAAAAAGAGCAGTGGTATTTTTTGTGTATGTGATTAAGAGCCAGCTAATTTTAAAAGGCAGTTCATGCTCTTGCACATCCTGATTTAATGGGGAGAAGTGGGTTCAATCTAGCTCAGCCAGATGAACCAGTTGTGTGACCTTGAGTAAGTTAGGTAGCTTCTGGAGACCTTGATTTCTTAGTACATAATAGTATGTAGTAAATAACTGTATCATGGAGATGAGACAGTCTCCATGTTCAGAATGTTTAGGATTTATCTTTAAACATTTTGCCTCTTTAGCCTTATTACTCTGTTGCCACCTACTGGTAAAAATATGCATTTTGCTCTACCACTGAAAACAAGATGTTGACATTTTCCGCTGTTTGCCCCCCCCCTTTTTCCTGCCTAAGCACCCTTGAATGCAATGAAGATTAGAATGCTGGGTGCTGTATTATGTTAATAGGAGATAAACAGTTCCCTGGCATCAGGGATTTCCAAACCTCTTATTTCTCTCCTGGAAGTTTGTCCTTCTGTTAATGCCACTTTCATCTTTTTTTGGGACAGGTTTGAACCAACACATTCATCTAAAAGTCAAGGGTTGAAAAATATTTGTACAGCTGAGACCTGGTGTTTTTGGACTTGGTAGTAATGAGAAGTAAGTTTGTGAGGACATTTCTGTTCTGTTGTCAAGGAGGAACAGCATGGTATGGGAAAAGAGAAGTCAAAAGATCCCTCTGGGGCTGCCAAACCCAGGGGGCCCAGCCTTACCCCCCTTCACCGCAGTTCACCTGCAGTTTTCTCCTGCACAAGCTGAGACTGTAAAGACTATGAGGCCCTGTCTCACGTGGAAGAGACTCCAAAAAGGTCAATGTATAGGATCACCCTGAAGAGTGTAAGTTACCATTTTTTTTTTTGGTACTGGGAATCAAACTCAGGACCTTGTGCTTGCCAAGCAGGCACTTGTGCCACTGAGCTACAGTCACTCTTGAAAAGCAAAACAAAACAGAGCATTATTTTTGTGACCATCTCTGCTTAGCCACCTCCTGGATACAGTCAGAGCTTAAAGAAGTATTGATTCTGAGTGATTTCCATGGTAAAAATTTAGACACCATTAACATTTATCTGGAGCTTGTTTGGTTTCCCACAGAAGCACTTTATAAGTGGTAAGTCACAACGAGCCTGTGGATTAGGTATGACTTTGGCGCTGTTTTACCAGTGAGAAAGCTGTTGCTCAGGGAGCAGCAGAGCTGAGGCAGGTTCCAGAGCCTGTGCTTAACCCCTGTCCATATAGCACAGGTGAGGAAGGGCTGTTGCTTCAGCATCTCAGGGCACTCAGGCCACTGAAGAGCTGGGCTGGGCACAGCCACCAGTAACTCCCATTAATGTGGCTGACTTCAAAAAGGCCTGCTTCCTCTGACCCCCATGATCTTTGCATTGGTTTCATCTCCTTCTGTTTCTCTGCATGCCTGGAAGTCACTAGCTTAGAACTCAAGTGGGAGCTGTAACTTCTGGTCCTTAGGGTGCTAAAGTTTTGTGAGACAGAGCTCAGAACACCCTTCAGCTCCTGAGTCCGTCCCCATGCCTCCGCTGGCTGGGGCGCCGTGTTGGGAGGAGGTG
The DNA here is from genome assembly GCA_004027595.1 of Dinomys branickii. Taxonomy (NCBI): domain Eukaryota; kingdom Metazoa; phylum Chordata; class Mammalia; order Rodentia; family Dinomyidae; genus Dinomys; species Dinomys branickii. Next base: position 445,841 of record PVLD010000019.1, on the reverse strand, counting down.
GATGTCTAGAAAACCACAGGCCTCTGGAGCGAGAGACGCCCTGAGCCTCTCATTCCTTTTCCTAGCCCCGTGGTGCCAGAGCCTCGCAGCTGTACCCGAGGAATTGCCACATCAGCAGCCCATTGCGTGGGACATTCAGAGAAGGCTGGGAACAGTCTGAAGTCCTGGGCACCGGCTGTCATGCCAGTCCTTCATCCGTAGTACTGCACTTCTAATGGGTTACCCTCCAAGACTCCGCCTGGGGTTCTCATTTGGGACCTGGCAGCTTTTTCTCATGGAAACATTAACCTTGTAAATGTGGGTTTCCAGGCCAGCAAAGTTTGCTTGACTCAAACGGAGCTCACAGTCCATGAAGCCATCAAGGTGAAGGGTGGTTCTCAGGGGGTTACTACATTCTCATTTGACTTACTAGGATCCTGCTACACCAGGGGCTGGAGCTACAGCAAACCCTCCTGTTCCAATTCTGAGGGACCTTTAGGAGGGTAGGGGTGGGCACTGGGAAACTGCCCCATGTATAAGAGGCAGAGGAATCCCTAGGGCAGGGAGACCTGGGACCTGTGAAGGAAAAACTCCAGCAGCAGAATTCCAGAATTAGGAAAAATTTCATCTCTATTTGTACTTCTAAGAAAGATGCTGAAAAAAGCCTTTTAAATGAAATAAGTTTTCCTGCAATGAGAATGGTGGCTTCAATCAGGGGCGTGTGATGTTACATCTGTGGGTAGGAGCGCAAGAACCGCTCATGAGCCGTAAGTCTGGGGTCCTGCAGAGGAGGAGACAAAATGCAGAGGCTGGTGACAATATCATCAGACCCTGTGTAGTTGCTGGTGTCTGTTCATGGACTGACCTAACATTGAAGAGGTGGGGCTTACAGGACTCAGTCCCATGGGATGTGCCTATATTTTTGTCAGTGATTGGAATGGATGCAGGTGGCATGTTTACCAATTTTGCAGAAGACACAAAGATTAGAGGGATAGCCAGCACATTAAATGACAGAAATAAGACTCAGGAAGACTACAACAGTCTAAGGGAAAAATTGTAGTAGTCCAACTTGGGTTACAAACTCAGCTGTACACAGAGGCTGGGTGTGACTTGCTTCTATAGAAGTTCAAGAAAAAAAAATCCTGGAGATTTTAGTAATTGTAAGTATAGTATGAGGTAAATCAATAGCGAGGCAGAGCTGCCCCCACATGTACCCTGGGATGATTTAGGGGGACTGCATTTTCCTGGCACACAAGCGCTGTGTTGTGCTCTGGGTGCCTTGTATCACAAACCATTAACAGACTGTAACTAGAACATGTGCTGCCAAATCGTGTAAAGACCATTGGAAGGATTGGAGAAATTTATTCTAGAAAAGATGAGACATGAAGAAAGACATAAAATCTAGTTTCATATATCTGAAAGGCTCTCACATTTAAGGGCTTCTCAGTGCCTCAGCCTCTTCTGTACACTCTTAAAATAGTATTGAAGACTCCAAAGAGCTTTTGTTTGTGTGGCTAATAGCTGCTCATTTTTAACATTTAGAAATTAAAATTGTATTCTCTCACTTGAAATAGAATGTTAAGTAGCAATATATTTAGCTATCAGAACTAATACACCTCTTCTATTTTTCCATAAATCTTATTTTTAATGAAAACTAGCTGTTTTCCAAAATATAAGAGCTCACTGAGAAGAGTGGCAAATTTCTTCAATGTCTGTCATATTGGAAAGCAGCAGGGATCTGATATCTTTCCCTATAATCAATTTGTTGTGATGTGTTATTTTTGTTGACATATGTGAAGAATATCAGTCCTCATGAACATGTATTCTAAAGGACCTCATAGGCTCCCTGGACCACACTTTGAGAAGCACTGGCTTAGACAAACTATGGTTTGAAGTTCTGAAGGGGGATATTTGGCAGAGCAATCCTCCAAATGAAGGGGATGGGGAAATCTTTCCCCCCTGAAATTACCCAATAGGGGGAAAACTTCTGCATGGCATGTCATAAGGGATTCAGTTTTTGATAGGAAATTATACCAGATGCATTTTGTATCATTCTTCTCAATTCTGTGATCTGAGTTTTGTAGCTGATGAACTGGGCAACTGGCCTGAAACACAAACCTCTATCCACAGTGAAAGCTGGTTGAGGAACACCTAAGAACCCCAGGTGATCTCACCTGCTTTGCTCAGTGTTCGACTACAACCCCCTCACCACCTGCCGGAGCTCTAACAAGGTCTGGTGACTAGTTGAGGTCTGAGCACCTTTGCTGTAAGAGATTCTTCCAAAGCGAGGGCACTTTGAGAGTTTGAGGAAGGGTCTCAGGAGCTCAGAGCAAAGTTGTAGGGAGGAAGAGACGAACAGCAGAAATGTGTGGCATGTGCCAGAAGCTAGGAACATCTGTGTGGGTCAGGGAGACCAAGGGCAATTCCTGAGAGCATAAAAGAGACTGGAGAGGCTGAAGGACTCACAGAGCTCAAGAACTGGGGGACAATAAGGTTCAGTAAAAGGGAATGGGGCCAACTGCCTTTGGCGGGCTACAGCCCCCAAACAACGTCGAGGTGGTCAGGCAATGGGAAACGACAAATGGACACTGGGAACGTGGTTCGCGGCCACCCACTCCCCATGCCACATCCCATTCTCATGGTGTGCTTGGGTGTCCATGCTTTATCCCAGAGGCCAGAGGGGGATGGGCCCCGGGGGAGGTGAGCTGCTCAGGTAGAGAACCGCTCCAGAGGGCAGAGGGTAGCAAGAGCCCTGGGCATCTGAGCTGACCGAGACTTTCTCTCTGACGCCCTGAGAACAGGCAACGTGAAGGCAACACGCGGACCTGGAGCTGCGCCGCGGAGTCCAAGAGTGAGCGTGCATGGAGGTCCGCAGGCGCAGACGCAGCAGAGTGCGTTCTGGGCTGCATGGGGGTGGTAGGCAGGAGGCGGCTTCCCGAGGCTCACACCTGCCCCCGTGAGTTCCTGGAAAGCAGCTCTGGAGGAATTTTGCCTTTGGATGCATGCCAGGTTACACAGTTGATTTACACACAACTCAGAACTACTTTTCCCCTTCATTCTGTGCCCCGAAGGTGACTTGCCCAGAAATCCTGGCCAAGGGAACAAGAGATGAGAGTGCCCCAGGGCGTGGCCTTCTGAACAGCCCCATGGGCCTTTTAGGCCTGTGCTGGTCTCGGAGTCCATGCTCTGATTCCTAATTCCTGCTGTCCGGGATGACAGAGTACACATGGCAAAGGGGCCTTTGTGAAGCTCATGGAAGCTGCTAGCCCCGACCAGGGGATGCAGGGGCCCCTCCTCCAATCCCACATCCCAACAAAACAGAATCTAGACTTTTCGGGACCCTTCTACCATGGGAAGGGCAGATGGGTATCCTCCCCCACAGACGGAAAAAGCAGAACACCTCTCCACTGCAGTCCTGCACTCTCAGCCTTGTCCCCTGTGACTTTCCCACCCAGGCGATCTGCTCAAGGAGCAGCCCCGGGGCAGAGATTGTGGAAAACAACTCACCCTGCCTGACTTTCCTTTCTAACCTCTGCAGGCCTAGGCAGTGTCTCAGAGAAGAGAATTTGCTGCAATCCAGGTTCTTAGCCACTAAGCGGCACACAGAAGTGAAGAGCTGAACCCGAGTCACGATTCAGAGGCAAATTCCCGGAGCAGAGAGAATGTGCTTCACCTCCCTGTCGCAGAGTACCCGAGCACAATCCACTCTGCCCCTTCCTAGGAGATGATAAAAATTTCCTCACTCTTTTAACCAAGTTCTCAAACATAAACACCAGAGAGTATTGCTTTTCAGGTTTATAAGAGCTGGGTTATAAATCTTCAGGAATTTCTTTCAAAACCTGCGCAAACCTGCCTCAAAGGAACAGAGACTAGGAATAGGCCTTGCTTGTTTAACGGCTTCCTGACGCGTTTCTTCACAAACCTGAGGTCTGGGGCAGTACCTCCTATTGGCTCAATTAGTTTAATGTTCTGTCCAACTCTAAATACGTGGCAAGGATTTGGGAAATAAGGACCCCTTGAAGTGAAGAAGCTGGGACAGTTGAGGGTCTTACCTGGGTTGGCACTGGGCCTGTTTTGGCTGCCAGTGTGGGCGGCAGTGGACCAGAGATCTGTAATTACACTGGACTGGTCAGAGCATGAATGTGAATCTAACCTCTCTCATTCTTTCCATGATCCAACCTAGCAAAACTTTACCGAGGTGGAAGCAAGGTAAGGTTCTGTCCCTGGGCGGTCAGAACCTGCCCCATAGGAGGCGTTGAAATGGAAAAAGAGAAGCAATGGGTTCCGCTCACAACATTGACTGGAAATTCCAGGTGCTAATAACACCTTGTGTTTCACAATTGTCAAAGTAAGTTTCTCTTACTCAAGGGCCATTTTTTAAAACACTTTATTATTCTTAAAATAATTCTTTTCAACTGTGCCACTTGTGGGGAAGTTAAAGTAATCCTTCCATAGAAATGTCCCTGAACAGTTAGCATTTTGCTGAAAATGCATGAACACAGCATTGCTGCAAATAGCAGTAGCTTTCAGTCATCTTTAGGGGAACACAATGAGTTATCATTAATGATTGTGAGAAAATCAAATATATTTCTGCATTCATTATTTATTGGAGAAATTTCTCTGAAGCAAGGTTTTAAGAGGAAAGAGGGCCATTAGGATTGAGGGTTCTGTAAAAAGAAATGCAAAGATCCTTTTGGGGAAAAGAGGGCCGTGTAAAGACGAGCTGAGGGAAATGACCAAGTTTCATAGAAGAGAAGAGGTAAGAGTGGTGGTAAAATATCAGTTTCTCTTAGAACAGGATCTGTCTAGAGTCAATTTTGACTCCTTTTGTTTTTGTGCCAATTAGGTGACATAAACTCAAAGTAGTTTTATTTTCTAATTAAAAAGACAATATGGCTCACTATAAAAAAGTTATATACTCTGCATAGTAGGAAATCATGTTTTATCCTCTACCCAATTTTTGGTATGTAGAGTTGTACCCTCTTTCCATGCACATTTTCATGTACAGCACACAGTTACAAGGCTGGTACTGGGCCCCATGCTATTTTGTAGAAGGTGTGATGGAAACGTACAGTGAATGTTTAGAAAACTTATTACAGGAACAGATACATTACCGTTATCCCCTTGCTTTTGACACACTTATTTCATCATTCTTTTACTTTTTGAGGCAATTCTGAAGTCCTCTTTCATAAGTATCTTTACAAGGTGGGATAAAAAATTCAATGAATAGCCAGATGTGGTGGCACACACCTGTAATCCCAGCGCTCGGGAGGCTGAGGCAGGAGGATCGTTGCGAGTCCAAGACCAGCCTGGGCTACAAAGTGAGCTCAAGGCCAGCCTGAACTGCATAGCAAGACCCTGTCTCAAAAAGACCAAAAAAAAAGCAATGAATAGCTGGGCATGGTGGTGCATGCCTGTAATCCCAGCACTTGGGAGGCTGAGACAGGAGGATCACCATGCATTTGGAGGCCAGCATGGGCTACATAGTAAGATCCGGTCTCCAAAAAAAAATGCAGTGAGTATAGAGTGCCATCTAACAGAAAGGGAGGCTGGTAAAAATATTACAGTGTGTCCTCATTCATCTATTCATCAGATCTGGTACTTTGGAACTTCTAGATCTTTCCCAAGTCAAAATGACCATGAAAAGTAAACAGTTTGCACTGACTCACAACTTTGAGGCAGCCCTGACAGCGTAACTACAGGCATCACAAAAGAGGGTCTCAGAAAGAGGCAAGAATATGGGGTAAGTATGTTCAGAGTGAGGAGTAGCATTTCGAGGGGGTTTAATGGCAACGTCTTTCACTGTAACAAAGGTTTAAAACTTTAAACCTGTACCATGTCTCGGTCACACCCCATGGGGCCACTGCTTTGATGGGAGAATGTGCCCCGGGGCGGTCTTGTCTGTCGCTAAGTGCACAGGGGCACCAGCAGGTTCACAGTCCCAGGGTCACTTCAACTGCTCTTCTAACCATGGACAAATACAGCATCTGCATTAAGTTTTTCTGTAGGAACAACACCTGTATCCAAGCTTCTTTTCACCCTGGGCTAATAACTACCTTAGAATATATTTTTGAATGTTGGAATTCTAAGTCAGCTCACCAGACTCGTGCCCAAATTGAATTATCACTTTGCAGTGTAAATTGGGGGGAAATGAAATTTTGTTGTTTAATCTGCACTTATTTGATTCCCGGTGTTGTTTAAACAATGTATTTATTGGCCATCTGTAGTTCCACTGTAGCTTGCCTCACCGTGACTTTTCCCCATTTTTCATTTGTAATGCCTGTGGTTTTCTTTCCCACCTGAGATTGGATTTCAAGAAAACCTTTCTGCAGGCACCTAAAAAAAGATCAACTTTCACAGGTACGAGGCATGGAGACGGGAACTAGCAAGGGGAAGGGATGGGCGGTGGTAGACACTGGTCTCTTCTTCATATGCCAAGTAACATCACTTCTCCCTTAGGGGCCCTTGGTCCCCAGAGGGATGATGGTTACGCCATTGTCTTCCCTTGTCACTAGGCGGCGCTTTTCTTTCCTGTCGCTGATCTGTCCATTGTACATTCAATGCCAGATCAGCTGAAGCAACCGAGGCACTTTTTGAAATGACCCCTGAGTCGGAAACGACCTGGGGTGCAGCCGCGCTCCCTCCTAGGCCTGTCATATATACAGCTAACCCTGTAGCTGGACCTGGGGTTTTCTGCATTTCTCAGGGTCCATCTGTAGGCCCGCTTGTCTAGGCTGCTCCCTCTGGATCTGGGACACAGCTCTGTGGCAACTTGGGTCGTGGGGACCAGTGTCACCCTGGCCTCTGCCATGAAGAGCAGCCTTACCCCTGCCCCTCCAGAAGCCTCTCGTGCCCTCGGTCTTGGTGCCTGTACACCCAGCCTTGCCTGTTCCTTCCTGTGTTTAGTTCACATAGTTCTGGATCAGCGAAGGGGAGCTTATTCATCGGATCCAGATCACCTTCCTTACAGTCCTTTCTTCTGCCTCCGTTTCTTTGTGTGGGCCGGGAAGACCCTGTGTCTCTGCTTTCAAGTTCATACTCCGTGTTAGCTTCCTTCCAAGTGTTTCTGTCCTGTCTGAGAGGTAGATTTTGACCTCACTGTAGGGCCAAGATGACTCACAGACCTCGAATTCAGGTACCTCCTCTTCCAGTGCCTTTCTCGTTGGGTGTCCTAAGATGAGGTGACCTGCTGCAATAGGCTGGTGAGACGTGCCTGTGGCCCAAGACCCTAGAACTCTGTCCAACCCACAGTAAGCATTTCATGGATGTTTCTTGAGTGGATAAGTGAATGAGGATTTGCTTGAACATCCCATCTACAACCACATCTAGAATCTTCTGATTACTACTGCATACATAGAGGGAAAAAACCTCTCCTTAATACAACCAACACACTTACACTTGTCTATCAGCAGTCTAAGGAGAGTTGCCCTCTTATCACTGGCAGAATATTTTCACCTTGTTTGAAGAAAAGAAGGGGTTAGTTAAATACTAAATATTACTTGGTTGAACTAAAATATCACAACAGATATATATATAGCCATCTATTAAGAGAGGCATTCATAAAAGTACATTTATGGAACCTAAGGCTGAAGGGGGTGGTTTGGGAAAATGGAGAGTGACTGTTCATAAGTGTGGGGTTTCCTTGGTGGTGGTAAAATGGCTTAGACTTGATTGTGGTGATGGTCACATAATGATGAGAATCCTAAAAAGTTCAAGTTGGTAAGTTGTACGGGATGTGATAAGTATCTCAATAAAATTGCCATTGAAAAACAACCTAGGCATTGAAACATTTTCCTGCCATCCTTTGAGTGGACAATACACATTTTAGCCCCCACCCCTGGCCATTTTGACTCTTGTCTCAAGAGGCCTGGCCACGCTGCATGGTGGGTCAGCAGGGAAGTGGTCTGGGGCAGGAAGAGGAAGAAACACTGAGGGTCCAGGAGGCTGTGGTCCAAATCCCGTCCCCAAGCCAGGAATGGTGAAGCTTTGCCAGGCTGGGAGCCACTACTTCAAGTTTCTTGAGGTTTTCCACGGGCATAGCCCAACTTGCAACAGGATTTCCACACTCCCAGTGTGGCCAAATCAATATTCCACCTATTTCATTATAAGTGTTATATAAGAATTGATGCCTTCAAGGAGCTGACAGAAGGAACAATAATTTATTCACGTGCTCAGATATATTTGAAAGAATGAAGGAATCTAAAATCAGAGCCTGAAATGTGAAAAAAGGAAACTCCTGGGCTATGGGACCCATTAGCGTGACTATCAACAACCTTTCTAGCCATTTCTCTTTTGCTGTCTGTAGTGTGTGCCTGTGTTAATATTAGCCTGAGGTTAAAAAAAAAATAGAATAGGATGGTTGAGGAAGGAAGTGTCTGATATATTTCAAAGTCTCAAAGCATATTTTTACAATATTCTGATTTGGAAACTTTATATGACAGCTTTTTCCATGAGTCACCTTGTCATGGTTGATACATTGTGTCAACTTGGGGAGTCTAGAGGTTTGGCTGAGTGACTCAGCAGGAAGCCAGGGTGCTTACTTTGTACACATCCTGAGCCTGTGGAAGAGGAAGGCAGGGAGATTATGGGAGTGCTACAGGGCCCCTGGGCGAGGGTAGCCTGTTTACAATGTAATGGAGGGAAAGAGACTGCGGCCTTTTCTCCATTTTGCTCTGGCTGTTTTTGCTGTGTTTTGCTTCCATGAATGTTTGCTCTCTGCCATGTGCCATTCTGCCTCTGAGCCAGCCACTTACAGACTGAAACCTCCACAAACTGTAAGCTAAATAAACCTTTTCTTTCTTCATTTTGGGTGTTGGGTATTTTGTCTCAGCGATAAGAGAAAAGTAACCAAGACACACCTGTAGAGTAGAACAATACCAACTCCTGAGTGGTACTGTGATACTCATTCATTGGTTCTGGGAAGCCCAGTGCATTCCACAGACAGTGGGTACCAAGAACAGTTTTGTTGGAAGGGCAGCCAGTCAGGAAGCAATGGACCCTGACAAGTTCTAGCTTGCACATCGGGTATCATACAAAGGATGAATACAGGGACAAAATTTTTACATCAGAGTGCAAAACAGTTGAGTACCAAAGTATGACTGTATTTCATAGACTTGTTGAGAAAGTTAAAATAATGCATAAAGTGTGCCTGACCATGGATTGTATGGACTGTATAATTCTGATATTTTTAATAATAATAATGATAATAATTAATAATAATAATTATTATTATTGTGCTATTGGACATTGAATCCAGGTCTCTGCAGTGAGGTATATCTATAGTCCTTTTTATTATTAATTATTATTATTATTATTATTATTATTATTATTTGAGATGGGGTCTTGTTAAGTCACTACATTGCCCAGGCTTGGCTTAAATTTATGTTCCTCCTGCCTCAGCTTCCCAGAGTGCTGGGATCATAGGCATGTGCCACCATCCCTCGAATCATTTATTATTAATGACAGGAGAAGTTGAGTAGGTCACGCAGCTTCTAATTTTGCCACCTCATCCATATCAAAGTGTGCTCTGCCTGGGTCTGGTGTGTTTGTCGATGGTAGTGGTGGTTCCCTCCTGCAAGAGGAGCCAGAGGCGGCCTCAGCAGCCCAGGTAGCCCAGGCGGCCCAGGCTGGAGCTTGAATTCTTGTTCTGCTGATTTCCAGAGTGTGACCTGGGGAGAGTTTTCTCTCTCCTCCTTACCCTATTCCTTGGTTTTCTTGTCAATATAACGGGTTATTCACATTAGAAGTAATATATCCACTTCGTAGAGTTGTTACAAAGACTCAATAGGCTAATATTTGCTAAGTTGTTTAGAAAAGTGTCCTGCACTTTGGAAGGCTGATTCCCCTGTGTTAGAAAGATAGAGAGACAGCGAGAAGGGCCGTGCTTCACGCAAGTAATGATTGGAAGCTGCAGGCAGGGCTAAGAATGGAGCTTCCTCTTGGATAAATAAGGAAATAAATATTCAGGAAACAATTTTCTGACAATAGTGGCATTGTAACCTCGGAGTCTCCTACCTGCCCTTGCTAGGAAGCCTCTGAAATGAGACAGGTGCTGATTAGCCCTGGCTGGTGTAGATAGAAACCCATACAGAAATTGAAGATGAGCATTTTAGGCTTCATTGGATGTAGTGCAGAGATTAATCTCATAAACTAGACTTTGATCAAACCCGTTTAAGCAATGAATAAAAGTAGCCGGACAAAAACAAACTAGGAAAGCAACAAGAATTTCAACCCTTTGACTTTTCCTACAGGAATTCTTTTGGTGGTGTTTCTAATATTGGAAGACCTCCAACTATATACTGTTTGTTACTCAAACAAACAAACAAAAATCAACCAATCCATCCAACAGTGGTTTCATGGAAACCTACTGCCCTTTCAGCCAAGCTGTTGGAGAAATGGGGACTTTAAAATGGGAAATTTTGACAACATATCATATCCCAGAAAATGCAGTCACAGCAGTCTTATTTAGGGTTTGCAAGGGTACACTCTAATCCCCTTGGTGCAAGTCTCAGAAGCCCCCACTCAACCAGCTCAGTGGGTGGGGGCTGGGCACCACACCCTCATGTTCATACCGACTGCTACTTGCAGGTCCCCCCTGGCCCACTCTGATAGCACACAGCAGCTACTCACCCATCTCCCAGCTCCTGTGGCCCGTGGGCTGTGGTCTGGGGATGCTGCTAGCCAAGGGCACCAGTATGGATGACTTTGGCAAGGTGCTGTGGGCAGCCTCGGCTTCCTGGTCAGACGAGACCTGCACCAGGGTGACTGGCTGTGCAGTTGTCCCTGGAACAGATGGCTTTTGATAGGCTTTTGTGGTCTCATCTGTAAGAAAATGGAGTAGCAGTCAGCCCACACTGTGAGAGGACTAGAAATCAAATAAAGGTTTGCCGAGCACCAGCTGTGAGGAGGGATCAGCAGGAGCTGCTCTGGGCTGGGTGGGGCTGAGGGAGAGCTAGACCAGCAGCCCATGATTCCTGCTTAGAGAAATAAACGTACACCCCTTACAGGGATAAGCCAATCGATAAACCAGGGATTAAATAACAACAATGCTTAAGTGACAGTTCAATACTACACCAACACAGACAAGGCAGAATATGATTAGTTGCCAAATTAATTTTCCAGGCACCCTGAGCTCGGGCACATACTTTCATTTTCCCTGCTTCAATTAGCGTTGGCCTAATTGGAGGAATCGGGGGTGGCTGTCACTATGATTTATTCTTACAGAGTGCATTCTAGCTGTTCTCTTTAGGTTGGTTCATGACCAGTTAACTAATGTCTCTGGCTTCTAGTTTTCTGTCTGTGAAATGGGGGCCAGGGATGGGACTCATGAGGTCATCATGATTCAGAATCATCTTGATTCTTCTTCTCAGTTCTGTTCCTCAGTCGCCTGTGATGACTTGGAGTGCTGCCACAATTTTAAACAGTGTGCCAGTTGTCTTCTTGCAAAGCAAGTCTCAGTTTGTTAGTATTCTGGTTGCCCTGAGAATATCTCTGAAGATAAGGGGCCAAGGGGCCAGTGGCTACACACAGAACCCTGGGGACTGTCTTGCTGACCTTGGGTCTGATGGCCCCTGCGGTGAACAGCACCACACCTCCATTCTGGATCGCTGCATGTGCTGACTGGGCCCCCAGTGGACTGTGACAGCTCCTGTTGCCTGAGGATCTGGTGTTGTATGTACGGCTGCTATAACTAACCACAGGAAACGTGGTGGCATCAAAGAACAGAGATCTATTCTAAGTCCAAGATTGGTATCACTGGGCCAAACTCAACCATGCTGAGTTGGAGTCCCTCAGGGGTCGAATGTGTGTCTGGACACATCCGGTTGCACCAGGCTGCTGGCATTCCTCACACATCTTCAGTTATTTCTCTGCTCCATCCTCACCCAAGCTGATCCTCTATGGGGCATGAAATAATTTCTCTCCACCTCCCTTTCATAAGGATACATGTGGTTGCATTTATGACCCACCCAGATAAGCCAGGAAAAATTTCCCCATTTTAAAATCCTTGATCCCATTTAGCAATGCCTCTGTTTCCTTTCAAACAAGGAAACTTTTACAGGTCCTAGGATGAGAGGATCTCCGTGTGGGAGGTTTTCTGAGTCTAAGAGAGCATTCTGGCTCTGCTGTGAACTCTGCTTAGGACTGATGGCACTTTTGATCCACAGAACTGCAGGCCAAGGGGACAGCATCTGAGACAGGAAGTACTTCCCTCTCTCTAGGAGGATCTAATATCCACTTTGACATTGTAGAGCATTGTACAATGCCTGGTGTCTTGGGAAGACAGTCAGGATAATAGTCCTGTACACGAACATGTGGGGGTGGTGGGGTTAGAAGCCCCCCGCCCAGCCATGGCACCTGCTCATGTCCCCACTTTGACACTTACTTTCTGCAGAATCGCAGCACTGACTTGGGAGGGCAGGTCAGCAAACAGTGAGCCTGCAACTGGGTTGGAATCTGGCCCCTCAGTTTGCCCTTGCGGGCAGTAGCCAGTCAAGGCAGGAAGCTGGTCCTGCCTAAACAAGGTGCTCGCTGTTGGTCACCTTTTATTCTGTCTGCAGACTGTGCCAGACAAAGCACTGATGAGCTGGTGACACCCTTGGGGCTTCAGCCAGTTTTCACCCCATCTGCAGGCAAAATCAAACCCACCTGATTTATGACCTTTCCATGACTTTAAGGGGACTGAGTTTTCATAGTGGGTCCTAGGGAAGTGTCTAATCTTTCAGGATAGTCCTTGGCATCACCCTCTGGCCAACGCTACCAGGCATTAATTCCTCTTCAGTGAGAAACAGAACCAGACTGAACCTACTTTGTCTAGAGCAAAGCCATTTTAACAGAATAACTTGTACATTTTAGAAAATAGGATGTAATTATTAATGTGGAGAGAAATCTAAAATAAGCTGACAGTACATTTGGCCTGCAAAATATTAATTAAGCCATAACATACTAAGAACAAAATTTTTTGAACATTTTTGCCATTTATATTTATCATATATTGGAAATCTGAGTTATCTTTTGCTCACACCATTGGCTACTTCCAAGGCTCCTAACTACTCCAGTATTAGCAGGTTGCTAGTATTCATTTGCTAGAGAGCAATTAGATATCCAGAGAGCAGCCAGTGCGTCACATGCTCAGGAGGGAGATGCTCAGATACACGCTAAATCCAACCCATGTGGCCAGTCTCTCTGGACTTCTGTGGTCGTTTGTGCCTGCTGTCCTTCACAGCTTAGCACTGACTTCCAGAGGGGAGGCTCCAGGGTCCTGCTTACAGACAGTCAGACTCACCAAATCTCAAGTGCGCTGTGGAATTAGGACTTGAGAACCCCAGCCAGTGCCAGGCTGGACCCCTGGGTCTACCCTCACCAGCCTTTTCACTAAAGCTTTCTGAGCCTGGCTCCCTTTGCACACAAAAACGTCGCGCATACCTACTTGGTGGGAGCTGTTGCTGCAGTTAGAGATCAAGTCCATGAGGGCTTGATGTCTGACAGAGCCTGACATTAATCATCATGCTATGTCCCTGGCAGACATCAGTGCTTTCTGTAGGTGCTGCATGTACGATGTTATGACTTGTGTCTAGATGCCTCCCTCAAAGCCTCCTGCATATGTGTGGTTTTTCAGAGGTGGCTGGACCTAGTGCGTGATGCTGGGATCAAGAGTGTGTGGTGAGTAAACTGGTCCACTGATTGGTTCGGCATAGTTCTGGGTATGAGTGCTACTCACCATCACGGCAGATGGTCTAGATCGAATGCACAGGGACAGAAAGAAGCTGCTGTTGCTGTTTGTCTCTTGCTTGCTTTTGCTGTTCCGCCTGCCATAACGGATTCTCCTCTGTCATGCCCCTGCGCCCCGCACCCTGCCTTGGAGCCAGCTGACAATAGACTGAAACCTCTATAAACTGGGAGCAGAAATAAAACTTTCTTCCTTTAATGATGGGTGTCAGGTATTTTATCCTACAAATAAGAAAAGTAACTAAGAAAGAGGGTCACCTGGAGAAGACAGAAATCAGGTTAGTGGCAATATCTGGAAGCCAGAGTGACGTGAAGGATAGGTTTTTTTCCACCATGAACTCATCCCATGCCTCAGGGTTAAGAATGAGGGAAGGAAACTTAATATTCATTGAACATTACTACCAGCAGCCACATTGAAGACCTCGTTTACATGCTATCCACACTCAGTATCATCACAATCCTAGAAGTTGATTCAAATATTCCTGTCTTTGAGGTGAGGACCTGGTTTTCCATGAAGTCAAGAAATGAGCTTAAGATCAGGTGGACAACCGGTATCTGAGTCCAGATTTGGACTAATGTGTATTTGATCTAAAATCCATGCTTTTTTTAATGAAAAAGGAATCAAATAGAAGACAGTTTCAAATGGCTTCAGGATTCCTGAATGTGGTTCCCAGCGAAAGTGGCACAGGGTCTGAGGAGATCTTCCCAACCATCATATTCTGAAGAGAGGGTGAGAATGCGTTTGGTAGGTATAGACAGCCAGGGTGGGGGGTGCCGGGGGGTGACCTTATTGCAGTGGCTTCAGCTTGACTCTGTTCCAGAGGTAAGGCCTTAGTATGCAGCCAAGGAGAGGCAGAGGGACTTTTTATGGCCTCATGGCTCAGTAGCCTCCAATAAAGATTTATTTTCTCCTCTCTTGTGGTGGTACCTTGGATGTACTGTCCCATTCACCCATACGTGTGCATGCGTGCATATGCACGTGTGTGAATGTGTGCAAACCAACATTTACCTGTTTTTATTTCCAAGTGGATGGGGAGTCTAGCCAAAAAACAGCTGCCAGCCTAATGGTTGTTAAGAGCAGCGGGAACTGCATTTAAATCTCAGGTAATCTCTGTTCTCAGCAGGAACTACACAAGGCCAGTCAAGGAGCCTCCTATTTTTCAGGCGGGATGACCTCCCATGGAAATCGTGTTATGCTCTGGGGCATAGTCACCCTGACCTGATTTACCTGTTAGGTCACATTCTTGGTGAGACCAGGAAGCATTACATGTGGGCATGTTGAGATCTGCGCAATCTCCATCTCTTCTGCTTCGTCCAATTGCTAAAGCAATTTAATCATTTAAGGAAAAGTAGCAACAAGAGGACCAGCCTTTTACCCTTTTCACTGGAATATTTTATGTGAATTGATGAAAACCTACTCCACGGTGAGCGTGTGATTTTAAAGGCAGAGGCTCCTCTATCTCGAAGCTGGGTGAGACCCTGAGTCTCCCTCTTGTGTTGAATGCTTATCATTTAGCTCAGGTCTGGCGTGGAGGGTCTCTGTGCACGGCTCCCATGTGAAGAATGAATGAACGGGCAAGTGAGTGTGACGGCCACAAATGACCCGGTGATAAGGGGTCAGTGGGAGTTCCTGGTGATACCGCCACAGAAGGTGGAGATGGCTTGGTAAAGCCGTCAAGTAACATGAGCACTGTTTGTGTTTTCATTATGGCTTTTGTGCTAATTTATGAATTTACATAGCAGCAAATTAAAAGGAAGTAAAAGCACCCTGGTCCACCTATGCTCGTCCTGGGTGTCAGGGACACGCGCAGAGGGAATGGCCAAGTGAACGCCACGGGGCTGGGGTAGTGGAGTTTTGGAAATGGTCTCGGTTATCGAAGACACAGAGACCAAACGGACTCGATACTCTAAGGCAGCTCTTGGCTGTGGTGTCTTCCTCCTGGACCCCTTTCCTCACCACCTTGCTTGCTTTAAGGTGACATAATCAGAGGCTGAGCTTCATTTCAGGCCAGTATGGACCACGCCCTTGGTTTAGTTATTAAATCTCTCTAAGATCAGCTCCCTTCTCTACAGGAGGGGGTATGGCACCACTGGGAGTTCGCCAGGCAAGGGCTGTCGCAGGCAAAGCCTGGACAGATACCTAAGGCCGCCCAAGTCTGTGTGGCTTCTTCCCATGGTTCAGATTCTGGTTGAAAGCTGGAGCCAGAAGGGCCTGAGTACCCCTTCTCAGTGACAGGAAGTGCTGCTGAGCAAACCAGGCATGGAACCATCCCAGTAGACCTGCCCAGCTCTGAGCAGAAGGAAAGACCAGAGCAGGGAGTGTCCAGCGGGCCCACTGTGGGGAGCTCAAGGCTCAGGGCAGAGGACAGTCTGCTCTTCCCTCCTGGTTTGCTCTTCCCCAGCAAGGAGAAGGAGCTGCAACAGAGTCATGCAGCACGACGAGGGCCGGCGGTGGGATGTGGGCAGACGGCCCCTCATCTCCTGCTGAGCTCCCAGCGGCCTGGCGTCCTAGCACCCACACAACCGGTCTGTAGAGACATCGGGGGAGTATTCTGGGAGTCTAGAAGTACTCTCTCTCGGGGCAAAAAGATGGGTGATGGGTGCTTGACATGTGGTTCCTGAAGCGGAGGGTCTCCATGTGGGGCCGGTATTTGCCCTCTGGATCTCTGAGAAGGGGACCGTGCAGCTGGAGGGTCCCAGTCTTCAGACCCCAGCAGTCAAAAATAAATGGGGTGAACGGAGGAAGGAGACCCCGCCTTGTCCCAGTGCTCTCAGGCCCAGAGGGGGCCCCACTAGTTCCCAGGGCTCCCTGTGCGGGACTGTCCCAGGGGCTGCTGGGCCCAGGAATGAGGGTCCCAAGAAAGGGGCTGGGGTAAAACTGAGCACTGTCCCCTTTATCCTCACACGTCAGCTGCTCAGACATTACAGGCACAGAGGCCACCATGCTAGTGGAAATAATAGACATCTAACACTTAACAGGACCCTGTCACCTGTTCCTCTGCCCCCGTATCCCCACCACGGGAGGGCAGGTGATGGCACAGAAACGGTTTATAAGGCACTGCCACCCACTGCTAACTTGTGGCTGTGGGTGTGCGGCAGCTGTGTCCGTGCAAGCAAACATACAGACCCAGATCACCGCACTGGCTACAAAGTCATTACAGATATAGATGTGGCGAAAACAAACAAACATCCCTTATTTGTGTGTCAAGGCTTGTAAACGACACTCTGTGTGCACTGTCATTAGCATAAGAGAAGCCAGCATGGGGATATAGAGGGAAGTTTCTGGAACCAGACTGTAAGGTTGACCCTCATCCCTGCTACTTCCTATCTGCTTGGCAAAGAGAAATTACTTAACCTCTCTGGGCCTTGTTTTCTTCAAACTCTACAACAGGGCTAAGGACAGTGCATCCCGATGGCTGCCAGGGTGATTACAATGACCAGGGAAGGGTCTTGGAGCAGACCCTTCCCATGCTCCATAAATGCCTGGTGCTATTCTTCGGTCACGTTCCCCTGGCCTTCGTGAGTGCAGCCCGAGGGACACCAGCTAGCCCAGCAAGCTCCTGGAAGCAAACACCAGTTTCCACAAGAAACCAAGCAGCTTACAACCTCTCTGTGCCTGCGTGGGAAATCAAAGGGCCTCCCAAGGCAGTAATGCATTGGGTAGTTCTTGCTTTAATAGAGAAACCTGGAGAGAGAACGCTTCTTGGCCTGAGGTCTGTGCCCCCGCTGGTGGCTCACGTGGGAGCTGGGTTGGCACAACCCTGCGGATGGTGTGTCCTGGCCGGGGTGACTCGCCTTAGCTGATCACATAAGCCACATCTCTCCCCTTGCCCCTTCCCTTCACTTGTAGATAGATCCAGGCTTTTCCCCTTTTAGTTGCCGGGGAACGTTTCCAGTCACCTTCTAAAGTAACAATAAGATACATTTCAAGGCAACATTTCTAAATGAAAACGACACAGATATATAGACGTTCTCAAAGGTTGAAAACAAAACATAAAGCCTCCATTCCTCAGCCCCAGCTGCCGATCCTATTGATTGCTCTGTTTCGTTCCTGGCATCCGTTAAATATCACCAGGGTCAGTGGGGCTTGACCGATTTACATGTTAATTTCTGCACCATCTCTGGATTTCAAGTTTACCAGCTAAGAGGGTTTAGATTCGATCACATAGGAACACTTGCCTGCTTTGGCAGCTGGAGTCTTGGATGATGAATATGTGAGAGCCGACGGGTAGGTTACGCCCTTTTTGGGTTGGCTTTCTGCGAAAAAGAGGGTGGGGGGAGAGATTTGTGTTTAGAGCTAGAGATTTCAGATGGCGCTGTGCTGATAAGTTGATTCACTCCTTCCAATGTGTCTCTCTTGAGCTCAATAAAATTAGTCTCCCTCCCAATGAGTTGTTGATTACAAAAAGAAAGGCAAGAGGCATTTTGTTTTCCCACAGAGCCTGTGTTTTATTAATATTCGAATGGAAGTGATAAAATCTCCCTGACTGGAGTCCTTGAGCATTAGCAGCCCTATTTCTCTCCCATGGCTTTGAATGTTTAATTGCAGCAGTAGCTGAACGCGAAGCATTCCACACGCTCTGGTGGGTGACAGAGTTCTCAGGCTGGGCTGGTTACGTGAGCACAGCCACCTGTCACTTGCACGGACCCTGCAGGCTGTTTGTAGCAGTACAGAAACCCAGAAGTAGGTAAAGAGACATCAGGGTGGAAAAGAACCACTTGTGTAGCTGGGCACCGCGGCGCTCTCCTGGAATCCCAGCACCTGGGAGGCTGAGGCATGAGGATGAGGGCAAGTTCAAGGCCAGGCTGGGTTACATAGCATGATCCTGTCTCAAAAAGAGAGAGAGAGAGCGAGAGAGAGAGAAAGAAAGAAAAACAAAATCACCGCTTGTTATCTACCCTGGGAGAGGCTTTAAGCGCAGCCAAGGAGGAAAGGTAATGTCTAACGGAAACAGTGGCACATAGGAAAGAGCGGAGATGAAGTGAGCACAGCCAGATAAGCAGGCGCCTAGGCTGGCCTGACTGAGCGTTGCTTGAGAGGGCTGGGCCGCCTGTGAAGCTGTCTGACCAGAAGACATGCCTTAATTCCTCCGCTGCAGCCTCCTTCCCTAATTAAAGGGCTGGTGCCTGTGGAGCATAGCAAGCCCCCTAGAGGCAAGCAATTTGTCTGGGTTGGGAGCCGTTAAATTTCCAGGGCCTCAGGAAGCATCTGGCATGGCATAGGGGCCCGAGGAGTAGTCATTGTCCAGAGAAAGAGCTGAATACCCAGCCCGGGGTGGGCATTCCCGTGCCCTTGCAGGGCCTCTGCCCGTTGTCCAGTTTTTACATGGAGTAATGCAAACGCTCAGCTCTCCACACCGGGGCTGCGCTTGGGGTGGGGGGCTTCCTGGGGTGGGGGGCTTCCTGGGGTGGGGGGCTTCCTGGGGTGGGGGGCTTCCGAGGAGCTGGAGAGGGTGTTGGTGCAGGGTGGGGGGCGGAGTCCACAAGCGTCCTGTGGACACGGGGGATTGCGGGGTGTGGGAGTAAGAAAAGCTGGGACCCACTTCCTGTTTTACCTTTAATTAGCTGCTGCAATCTCAGAGACTTTTTTGTTACGTTCAGAAAATATGAATAATGTTAGGGCTTCTACTTACTACACAAAGTAATGGGAATTTGATGCAAAAGGTTAGAATGCTTCGGAATTCCTGATCTAGCTATCTCTATCATCAAAGGTGGGATCAAAACAAACACAAATATTTAAATCCAAGAATTGGTTAGAGTAAAAGACACATTGCCATTAAGCCTCTTCCAAATACTCCCCGCGACACACGCCACACAGCTCCTGCCACTTCAGAAGCAGTTCCGGAAGTCCTCGTTCCTGACGGTGTACAGGGTGTGGTAAAATGGCGGTGAATGCGGGTGTCCTCCAACGGAAAGGCAGGCTTGTAAAACCGTCAGTGTGCGTCCTCACCCACTTTATTCACTGAATGTAGTGTGTGTGACCTCTGGCTCTTCCCCAAAGTCAAACTGCAAGGTAAAGCTTTTACTGTAGTGAGGACCTGATGGTGGTCACAGCACAGTGAAAGGCACGAAAGGGGACTTCCAGAGTGGCTCCAGAAAGCGGCGAGGATGATGGGATCAATATGTTTGGAGCAAAGGTCAGTGTTTTGAGGGAGGTTAATCCAATGTGTCTTTTAGTGCAAAAAAAAAAATATTCACTGCGTATTTTGATCACGGCTCATATATCCAGAAAGACACAATAATTGATAGTGTATTCCAGTTTTATCTATACATGCCACTCAAAGACAAGATGAGGCCTGATATTTGGACTTACTGGTGTTAGTGACTCCAGCTCAGAAAAAAACACACTAGAGACAAAGCTGGACATTTTCAAGCCCTCAGAGCAGTGCAGGCCTCCTCTGAATGACACCAGATGAGGCTGCTTCAGCCCGTGTGGGCCAGTGGCCGAGGGTCACACTTTACCAACGGGGAAGGCAAGAGGCACCATTTCCCTCTACTCACAACTGACACCCAGTACATAGTTTTTTCTTTTCCTATGCAGAAGGCAAAAGAGCATGAGCTCAGTTTTCTGAAAAGCGGATCAAAGAGCACTGGGGCAGTACGAGGGGGTCCCTCACCAGCCCCTCCCACCCTGGACTGTCCGCTGAGCATGTGACCAGAAAGCACATTTCTCTCCACCCATTCCCAGCTCTCCAGCACAGATGAACTGAAGGAGCACAGTGACCTGTAAAACTTAGAAATAAAACCTAGAGGAAGGTCACGGAGGCATTCTAGCCTTCAGGGGAGGATTCTGACATGATCCTGTTAAACTTGTTGGCCATGAACCTCAGAATAATGGAGTGTTTTTGGGCTGCAGCCCGCTGCAGCTGGGCGCTGTCTAATGCATCAGTTCAGAAGGTGGCTCCTGACCAAGGGCAGAAGCACAGATGTTCCTTCTCATTGGCAAAGGTATGTTCAATCAAACGTCATGAGGCAGAATGAGGGGAGATGGCAGTTGAGATTTATAGGAAGTAATCTCTGCAGACTGATTTTCATTTTTTTGTCTTTTTGAGACAGGGTTTCACTGTGCAGTTCAGGCTGGCTTTCAGCTCACTTTGTAGCCCAGGCTGCCTTGAACTCATAATGATTCTCCTGGCTCTGCCTTCCGAGGGCTGGGATTACAGGTGTGTGCCATCATGCCCGGCCTGATTTTCATTCAAAAACCCAAAACATATCTACTGTCATGGAATTACTCTTTTTTTTAAAACTTTCGGTGGGATTCTTGGATTGCATGCTGAGCCCTTGAGGTTGAAATTCTCTTAGTTAGCTAGGAGTTGCTTGGTAAATAGCTATGTGGCAATTATGCTTCTACATATATGCATTCTAGCATCTTCATGTAGCTCCTGTTCTGAATTCTTTGTTACAAGGCAAGGAGACCTGCACTACTCTGTCGGGTGACCTTCCCTGATCTGATACACAAACACATCTAAGTTGAACCCTAGGTGTGCAGCATTTGCGTAGGCCAAAGGAAACAGGGATTGCTCAGTTTAAGAGGAATCCTCAAAGGTCTGCTTTTAGTTTTATTACAACTCTGATGGGTGGAGGACAGTAGAGGTTTGGGCCTAAAGCCGAATTGTGGCAGAGAATCACCCAGATTGGATGACCTACTATGTTATAAGACATTTGTCTCTCTGCTTTCCATAGGTGTCTGCTTCTCAGCAAAGTCTCATGGCATCTAGTCTTGCTGAGAGGTCAAGAAGTTTTGTTAGAATCTGGTTTAAAATTCCTTGGAAACCCCTTAGTTTCCTCAGAGAATATAGGGAGTTTATGTGCCAAGCAGTTGAAGTTCAAGATGTGTAAAGGACACAAACTTTATGGTGGACCTGTCAAAGTCTGAAGGGGCCCCGCCGGCCAAGCTGAGGTCTGAGGACCAGCCAGTGATGAGGGTAGTGATCATAACACATCATGTCTTTAAAAACAGCTGAATAATCCACTGACCGCATTTACAAAATTACCAGTGGAAGAAAGAAGTCTCCAACATAAGAATACTAGCTACTAAAATGGGGAAGGAAGGCATAATTAGGAAAAATTATCATTTTACAATTACAGTCAGCCCCTCTGGTTTCATGGGCTCCAAATCTGTCAGTTCAACTAACTCCAGACTGAAAATATTTGGAAAAAATTATGGCTGTACTGAAGATGTACATTCTTTTTGGCCAGTACATCACAACAACTATTCACATAACATTTCTATTGTATTGGGCATTATAAGCCATCTAGAGATGAAAGTACATGAGAGGATATATGGAAGTTTTGTGCAAGTTTTTTTTTTTTCGTACGGGAATCAAACTCAGGACCTTGCACTTGCCAGGCAGGTGCTTGTGCCACTGAGCGATATCCCTGGTCCTATGCAAGTATTAAATCATTGCACTGGAGACTTGAACCTCTGAAGACTTTAACATTCAGAGGGGATCCTGGACCAGTCTTTCCTGATTTTGAGGATTAGGGTACTAATGTAATATTTGCTACTGTAAAGATGAGCAATGGCTGTTAAATGTGTTATTTGAAATTTACTGGAGAACAAGTTACGCATTTGTTTTGAAGTATCCTCCTACAGATCACTTATTAATACAAGTATCCTTAACCCTGAGAGATACCGTAAGATATCCAAGTGGCCAAATTTAGTATTGCCAACAATGAGACAAGCTATTTTACGCCTCTTGGTGTGGCCACTGTGGTATAACACAATGTGTGTGCTATGGTATTACCTATCCTTTTCAAAATATTTAACCTGAGTTTAATCGTAAGGGGATAGATGAGCATATTTTTGGTTCGGATTACAAGAAACAGCACCAGACAACCGTCCTGGGCCTGCCTCATAGACGTCAGTGCCATTGGTGATCAAAAGAGGGAATGTGGTAGGAGAGTGAAGACTAAATAGACATGATGCCTCAAATGCAGTTTACAATCTTTGATCAGATTTGATCAAACAGGAAGGGAAAGAAGAAGAAATTATTATAAAGAATATTTTGGAGACCACTGAATAAAAATGCTCTTTTTTTCTGCCACTGGGAGATTTAATTTAGGGGTACGCTATCACTGAGCTACGTCTCCAGTCCTTTTTGCTTAAAAATTTTATTTTGTTCATTTGTTTTTTGAGACAGGGTCTCTTTATGTACTTCAGGCTGGCCTTGAATTCACTATGTAGCCCAGGATGGCCTTCAACTTGCAGCGATCCTCCTGGCTCAGCCTCCCAAGTGCTAGGATTATAGGTGCGCACGATCGTACCCAGCTTATTTTTTAAACTTTTAACACAGAATTTGAGCCAGGGTCTCACTAAGTTGCCCAGCAAGGACTCAAGCTTGTGATCCTCCTGCCTCACCCTCCCTAACCTTTATTAGATAATGTTACTGTATTGATGTTAATTTTTGGGTGTGGAATTAGTGTTGCCATTATTTAGGAAAATGTTCATGTTCCTGCAAGATGTGTGCTGAAACGTTTAGGTATAATAAAGTGTCACCATGTGCGTTGCTCACTTTCACATGGTTCAGAACAGAGCTGAGTAGATGGTGGGTAGGTAGGTGACAAACAGATGTGACAAAATACCATTACAAACCTAGATGAAAGGGACACTGGTGTTCATTGTACTCTTCTTTCATTGTTCTGCAAATATAAAAATTGCAAAATAGATTGAGCTGGGGAAATTCATAAAAGCAGAAAAAAGTGGGAAAGTGGGTAACGATACTATGAAAGTATCTGGTTATCTTTTAATTGTGCAAACATAGCACAGTGGCCTAAGGCCAGTGATGCTAACGTTTTGAAAGAGTGGAAAAGACCGAACATAGGTGGAAGGAAACTGAAAATGATCATGTACCAAAAAAATCGCATCCAGTTAGACAGGCAGAACTGATAAAACAGTGACACAAGTAAGCAAAAATTTTAAATAGCTAAAATGAAATTGTGGCTCAATTCTGTAAGGACCTGTCCCAGAGATTAATTGATCAGAAATCTCAATGGTTGATTCATTTATCAGAAATCTCAAAGTTTCTGGACATGGAGCACATTTGGTCTACATAAAGAACTAGTTAAAAACCCAAGTTATTATTATTATTATTATTATTATTATTCTGTCTTTTTTGAGACAGGGTCTCGAGATGCAGTTCAGGCTGAACTTAAGCTCACTTTTTAGCCCAGGCTGCAATGATTCTCCTGCTTCAGCCTCCCGAGTGCTGGGATAGAAACTCAAGTTATTAAACTTATTTTTGTTGAAAGTTTGATATGATTTGCAGGTAGGTGCAGTGTCTTTAAAATGAGCAGTTGGAGCCTTTTAATAGTTTCAGATTTGACTTTGCAGTTATTTACCATGTAGTTATATTCATTGTTTCATGATCCTAATTCTTAGAAGAATTAATGCTTCATGTTTTTATGAAATAAGACATAAATAAAAACTAACAGTACCCCCCCAACCCCCCCCCCCCCAGTTTTCATCCTGGGAGGTCTCCCAGGTACCTGCAAGTGGGCGGCGTTTCTCAGGGCGTGGCCATACCTGAGACAATGAAAGATTCTCTCCATCGTGGCAGAGACATTGATTGGACACCGTTGGAGTAGCTCCCTTTGTAACCAGACTGCCCAGCCACTTTCTGAACGAGTATTTTCCCTCCTGAATTATCCAGCACACCGCTATGAAAAGAAAAAGATGTTTGAAGAAAATACAGCGATGCTGCTTGAGGCCAACAGGCTATCAGACCAGCCCCCATATTTATTTACATGTCGGAGAGCGCGAGATGAGGAACAAAGGTTACCCCCAAGAGCGGGGCCTCCCTCACTCAGCCTGGCCTCTCACCTCCTGGGTCAAAGGTCCTTCTCCTTCTTCCAAGACCTGAATGGCTCATTAGTCAGGAATCTTTCTTTGCCTTAGATTTCTATTTCCTTCGCTCTCTCCTCCCCAGCTCCCTGTGTTGCCCCTGCTGGCCTCGAACTCACATCTCTGTCCCCTGAGCAGCTGACACTATGAGTATGTGCTGTCTCTCCTGGCTGCCCACCTGGTCTTTCTCCTTCTTCTCCCTCTTCTTCCCCTCCCCCTCCCCTTTCTCCTCCTCTTTCTCTCCTGCTTCCCCTTTTCATAACTATGAGTGCAGATCGATTGTACAAAGTCAGGGGCTTCTCTGGGACGTTTCCCTGTGTACGTATACTGTGCTTTGGTCATACCTGCCTCCCCTACGACCCTTCCTCACCGCTCCATACTCCGACCCATCCCCTTTCAGTCCCTCTTCTATTTTCTTGTCTTCTTTTTTCTCTCTAGATTCCACACATAAGAGAAAACATACGACCCTTGTCTTTCTGAGTCTGGCTTAGTTTGCCTAACATGATGATCTCTAGTTTCATCCACTTTTCTGCATATGACACGACATATGTATTATTTCCTTTATCCATTAATCCATTGTTGGGCAGTTGGCCGACTCTCAGAACTAACATGGGAGCTACCATAAGGCTCAGTTATACCGCTCCTGTGTACCCTTAAAGGAGTCAAAGTCAGCACACAATAAGAGACACCTGTACACCCATGTTCACTGTGGTGCTAGTCACAATAGCCAAGATGTAGGATCAGCCCACTGGTTCTCTAAGAAAAACCTTTTTCCCGCTGGTTTTGGTTCTGTGACACTGCCGAACAAATGCAGTTATTTAAAAGGGTGGTATAGCTGGGCATGGCGGCACATGCCTATAATCCCAGCACTCGGAAGGCTGAGGCAGGAAGTAAGTTGTGAGTTCGAGACCAGCCTGGGCTACAAAGTGAGCTCAAGGCCAGCCTGAACTGCATAGTGAGACCCTGTCTCAAAAAGACAGAAAAATAAATACAAAAAGTTAAATGGTGGTATGAAATAATTCAAATTATTTAGGCTAGTGATGAGAGAGAGAGAGAGAGAGAGGGAGAGGGAGAGGGAGAGGGAGAGGGAGAGGGAGAGCCCCCAAAGGCTGGCAATTGTGTCTTCAATCTCTAGGATTCTGTCAGGCGAAGTCCTAACGTAAAGTCATGTTTTTCCTTCGGTTAGTCAGGGGTCCATTCTGGTTCCTAAATAGCACTCTTCCACTGTCATTGCCTTGTCATTTCCAGAGCCTAACATGGCTCTTCTGGGTATCTGTAATTTATGGGCTGGGGAATAAAAAAGAATGCGGATCCTTCCCATCCGCACTCTCGCTTCCTTCCAGGGAGGAGAGTTGCCATTTCCTGCCTTCCCACCTTTGTGGCGAGTTAACAGTTTTCAACACTCAACTTTCGAAGGCCCAGAAAGAAAGAGATAATAATACTTGACGTATAAAGCATTGAACTGCTTGAAAATCATCTCACACAAGGCATTTCCCCGGGATCTCCAGCAAACCCCTGGGCCCTGGTGTGCAGGGAACGGCGCGGTATTCCCGTTCCGTAGAGACAGCCTGTTCCCGTGAGTGATTCATTCAAGATTTTGCACTTAGTGAACTGCAGGAGAGATCTGAACCCAGGTCTAACTCACCCTCGGTGCAGAGCTTGTTTTCTTGGTCATGGAGACCCCTCAGGACCCCACAGCACAGAGCTGCCAGGCCTCCCAACTCCTCCCTCCCTCCAGTCTCTACCATCCTCGCTGCACCGTTACCCTTTCTCCAGCTGCAGTCAAGCTTTTGCGGTGCGTCTGTCCCCTCCACCTCCTTTCTTTAGAGAAGATGCTGGCCCTGCTATCCCAGCCCCTCAGATCCTTGTTCTCACACTGCGGACTCTGGTTTTGTCCCACCCTGTACTACTTCCTAAACATTTTTTGAACTAATTTTGTCTCTCAGCTAAACTAGAAATTTTTGTATGGAAAGGACAGTGCCCCAAGCCGCCATGGAAAATGTCCTACCAGTGTTTCTTGGTCGGCACTGATAACCAACTTTCAGGACTTTAAGGGCTGGGGATATAGCTCAGTGGAATAAGCGCTTGCCTAGCAAGTGCAGGGTCCTGAGTTCGATACCCAGTACCGAAAAAAAAAAAAAAGAATAGGACTTGATTGTTAAGCTTTCTGGACTTTGAGAGCTGGTTGTTTCGACTTTGCAATCAACATGGTGAGAGATTTTATACATGGAAATTGGCAAATCAGTCCCCCCCCTTTTGGAGAGCCAGTTGTTAAGCATTCACCAGTGCATGGCTCGCTTAGGCCGAAAATTCTAATTATTAAAAAACGGCACCCTGCTTTCTTATAATTAATGAAACGAAGGGTATAACAATTACACTTTTCTTTCTCGCAGAGAAATTATTCTGCTCTTGAGCTCATGCCCCGTTGCTCTGTGAGCTGCTCTTTGGCAATCTATAGGCTCACGTCCCCGCGCATGTCTGGGAGTCAGAGGCCCCATGGTTGTGCTTCCCTGTGAGAATTACACAGGACTGAAGACCCGGACTCTGGCGCGGTATAGACAGGGAAGTACTGCATTCCTATGAGATTTTTTTTTGTTGGGGCAGCAACTGAAGCCTCATTTTGTGGGTGGACTGAGAACACAGGTGCCTCCTAGCAGGGAGACTTGGCTAATGTGGCAGATGGGGGAGAGAGGCAGAGAGAGAGAGAGAGAGAGAGAGAGAGAGAGAGAGAGAGAGAGAGGCCGAGGTGGCACAATGGAATTTGTTTGAATGTGATGTCATCTGTATTCTCGCCCTGGAGAGAACAGTGCAAGTTCTCCTCTTGTGCTCCTCAGATGCTCTGCATGGCGCTGTGTATGGCCTTGATGTTTTTCTTTTTCTTTTTTTTTTTTTTTCCTGGGACCGGGGATCGAACTCAGGGCCTTAGTGCTTAGCGGCAAGCACTTACCCCACTGAGCTGTACCTCCAGCCCGTGGCCTTGATGTTATTCCCACTTCCCTGACCCCGGTATTGAGAGCCTAAGCTAAGGTAAAGGTCAGCTCCTTGGCTCAGAGAAAAGGGACAAGAAACCAATGGATCAGGCTCTGAAAGGCTGCTGTCCTGAGGGTGGGCGTGTGGTCAGAAATCAGCAGGAAGGACGCTCTGCATGGGGACAGCCTCTTCATAGCCGCATCTCAGAGAAGTCCCCTCTCCCCCTGCGCGTACTTGGCCCCACTTTAAATACAAGGAGCAGTTTAGGATAAGACTGAGCCAAAATAGGGTGCCTCAGATACATCCTTTCCGTCTGAAGGGATTGGGATGCTTGTAAGAAGGCACCGAGCATGAAAATCAAATGTATAAGATTATTAAATCCATTAATTCAAAATAACCTGCATGTTGAAGCACAGTTTTCTCTCCCTTTCTCCCGGCAGGACAGTGACTACACGATCTCAGTATGCTTTCTACTTCCCATGTCCTAAATCCTGTCTTCTGAAAGCAGATTTATTTGCTCTATTCACGATAAAGCTAATTGCATCTGAACTTCCTGTTTTTCTTTAAGACTTTTATTCATCCTCCTCGTGGATAGTGATGTCATTTTCCAAATACTGTTTCTACTCCCTCAGTCACCCGTCCGGAAGCCACAGTGGCACTCAGTTGCTCAAAAAGCCAATGTTGTCTTTGCAGCATTCAAGCATTTCTCTTCCCCTCTCGTCTGTATTCTCCCCACCGTGTTCCTAAACTCTACCTCACCTGCCGGGATTGCAGAGCCCTGGAGCTGTGATGCCGTTATTTCCCTTCCCAAGACTGCATATGACCTTGTCCAACTCCTATTCTTATACGGTCTACACTCCCTCAGATCCTCACTTAGTACCTTAAATGGTGCTGGCCTTCTCCAGCTTTGTATAAATGTGTGGTTTGGGCTCTGGGCTGGAAGTCAGGGACACAAGTTCTAATCTTCACCATGCAGCTAGCAGTTAGATTATCTTCCCTACGCCTACTTTCCTCCTATGCAAGTGTGGATGATAGTGGTAGCCTCACAGGATTAAGATAAACCTAGGAGAGCCTCACTGTATAAAAGATTACTTGCCGATGACATCTCTGCTAAGGTCGGATTTACTAGTGTGGCTCTGTTCTGCCTAGGCACTGTAGGAGAGCAGGGGAGAGCCAGCAATGCCAGAATAAACAAGGTGTCAACCGCCTATGGGCACAACTGGAAAAATACAGGCAACCTTAAGACTGGCTCAGCACCTACAGCAGATGTCACTGTCTAAACTGACACTACAGTGTCTACACAGACATACGCTGGAGGGTGCTGAGCCTGTTGGGAGCTGTGCAGGCATGAACATGTGTGTAAGATGTGTGCATGTGTGAACATACACATGCATACATCAACATGCACGAGTGTGTAAGTGTATGGGTAGGGATGAGTGCAGGGGAAGAATCACAGGGAGGCTTGTACACGTGTTTGTGCACACCTGTGTGTGTGCACATGTGTGTAGACATGTGTGTTTCTTTGTCCTTTGCATAAAATTGATTTCAGGGGAAAAGAAAGCTATTTTTATTCCATAATTTGGAGTTAAGAAACTGTGTTTGGTGGTGTTTTCTTTTATGTTCTACTACTTCGCCTGAAGAGCGCTTCCATTATCCTTCTCCCATGGAAAAACCAGCGAGCTCATCACCCCTCTGGAGCCACGAGGCAAAGGGAAGCATGCCTGACACAATCTACTAATAATTCTCAAACTTTACCTTACGCATAGTTTTTTTCTAGCTGCTCCTGCCAAATTCCATGGTGTCTACTAACCAGCCACCATGAGAGGGAATGGATTCCGTATTATCCGAGCAACTGTTAGGGCTAGTGTCTGGATGTCTCCCCAAAGCGTCATGCATTTTGGGTGGGGCTTTTCAGAGGTAACTGAATCTAGAGTTTGTGACTGATTCATGGTTAAGAGTGTGAATGCTGCACCCACCTAGGGCCGTTAAGTCTGCATATAATAAAGGAAGGGACAGAAGGAGACTTCCTGCTCACTCTCCCTCCGCTCTTGTTGCTCTTGCTATCTTCTGCTGCTATGAACGTTGCCCCTCTGCCATGCCACTCTTCCTTGGAGCCAGCTCATTATAGACTGGAACCTCCACAGCCTGTGAGCTAAATAAACCTTTCCTCCTTTAACCTTGGGTGCTGGGTATTTTGTCTCAGCAACAAGAGGAAAGGAACTAACCCAGCAGCCAACTGTGGCTTACGTGTCAATAAAGAAAAATGATACCAGGAGCCTGAAAACTTCAGAGACTTCGTTCAGCACCCGCTAGCTGAGCACTGACTTGAAGGCCATGTCGCAAAGCTGTGCTGGCAGCACTCAGGGGTATGGGTGCTGCGGTCAGCTGGACTTAGGTTCAAGTCCCCACCCTGATACTTTCTAATCATGTGGCTTGAGGAAAAGCTACTTTGCCTAACTTCATCTTTCCGTTGCACACAGGACAGTGGATACAACAGGGGAGCTGCTGGGAAGACTAACAGCAGAAGGTGGGTGAAGCGTGTGTACACGCCCGTCAGCCTTATCATCAGATATATCAAGAACTCATGCATTTCCTTGTCTTTGGACTCCAAACAAGGATAAGATGTCTGAGGATTCAGTGAATGTCACCCTTTGCCTCTCCTCACTTAGGCAGTGACTTGGTCCAAAGTGCCTCCTGCCCACCTGAGTCTCAGGGTGTGTGGTACCCCGTTACCCTCCTCCTTGCATTTTCTTATTCCGCTTATCTTCAGGCCATCACCATAACTTTGATTTTTTTCCTCCAAATTTCTGGGTATTTCGTGACTACTCCCTTATCATTTCCATGCTCAGCCTGTACAGGGAGGGCAGAAGACGCTACATAGCATGAAGAACTTTGATTTCTTTGTCACGATCATGAAGACCAGCATTCTCTCCTTTCCCACCAAGGTGTGAGGAGTTGTCCTTTCTGAGAGCTCTGTGGAAGGAGATGTAGGGCCATGTGTGACCTCTGGGTCATTCCTTCCTGATAAGGCTACCATATATAAAGCAGGGCTCGGTTAAATTTGTACATTTTCCTCTAAGTACAACAACTATGCCCCAGATGCTCCCTGCTGGCACCTTGATTGCTGGTTATTAAGTAGCTCAGAGCCACCCACCTGTGCACTGCAGCCCCACAGACACTGGAGTAAGAGGCGTAGACACCAGTGCCATAAACATGGTATTTGGCTTCTTGGCATCCTGCTGGGCATTCCACAATGAACTCAGGATTGGTTATCTTTCCAGCTTTGACATCACAGTTGATTTGAGGCACAGCTGGGAATACAAAATGAGGTCAAAATTACACTTCGTGATATTAGCTTACATATGAGGAGACCCCATTAGGTCATGCATATTCATTTACTTAATCTGTAAAAGTCAGAACCTGAATTAAGCCCACATTTCTTCCTGGTAATGAGGGCAAAGCTGTAATTAGGACATTCTTAGACCAAAGGAACAGCAATGAACATCAAAGGACCTAACCTGAGGTGCAACTTCTTTGCAAAGGTTTTTCCCTCAAAAACTCCTTAAGGAAAAGGTTTCCCAGATGACATTCATGTGCCCTTCCAGGCAGGAAAGTATTCAGTTCTGAACCACCTTCTTCAGAAGGGACTCTGAACTATGAGCACAGTCCGAAACTGCACGCTCAGGCAGGGCATGGAAACCACTAAGTGGAAGTGACAGTTGGCAGAAATGGCTCATTTAGCCATAGGAGAGCTAGACTTTGGAGGCAGGTGTTAGTTGTCTTCATATGTAGGACTGCTGTGTGCCAGAGAGCCGCACTAGAACTTAAAAAGTAAACTTCCCATAGAGGCAAGTTTTGCCAAGAACTTTCTAGGAATTGACATCCTTGGAAGAATGGGCTGCCTCATGGAGCCACTGGTGGGCTGTCAGTGGAAGTATGCACGGAGAATAGTTGAAGAGAGGGTTTCTACACTGGGTGGGAGGTAGAAATAAAACCCTTCCTAGGGCTAAGAATCTCTGATTACACACAGAAATCCAGGAGCTCTGCCAGGCCACCCACCCTCTGAGTTACCAAGATGGTCTCAGCGTTGTTAATGGTTTCCAGCTGTATTCAAACATACATACACATACACACACACTCTCTCCCTCTCTCTCTCTCCCTCTCTCCCTCTCCCTCTCTTTCTCTCTCTCTCTCTCTCTCCCCTCTCTTTCTCTCTGTCTCTCTAACCCTTGTATATCTGAATGAACAGAGTTACATTTCATTCTGGTTGGAGAGGGAACGGAAGTTAGAATTGTTCTCTTCTTACACTTCCTCCCAGATAAGCTCCACCCTCAGGGCGGGGCCAGTATGGTGCTCCTCCTGGGCCCGAGTTTAACTCAGGCTCAAGCACCTGTGGACTTCATTAAGCAGTAGCTTACCGTCCTGAAAGGAGTTGGTTTCATTCTCCTCACCAAAGTTTGCCTCCTCTCCAAAGTTATTTCCTCTCTTTTGTTCTTTTCAATTTTGATACTCAAGGCCGCATTTACTATTTTGAGTCTGAAAGTATATTTTTTAAAGCAATTTTTGGCTTTCCTCAAATTTCTGTTCTCACCTCCAATTAGCTAATTGTTTGATCCTGTATATAACTGAGTGTGTTCAGTTCTCCTTTCTTCCCTAAATCACCTGCTCATCCCCAAAGATATCTCCCCCCTTAGATGTAGAGAAAATGAAAGACTTCGTTCTGGTTCTCAGACTTTGAAATAGGAGGTGATAAACTTTATGAACTGGGATTAATTTTCGGTGAGACTTCAGCACTCTGAGACTTTGGATCTGCTGGCAGGCCAATCAGATCTTTTGCTTGAGTCAATGAAGTTAAATCTGGAAGTTTATTTTATATGAGCATTACACAACGACCAAACCTGTTGAAAGACTCCAGGTACATATAGTACATGCAGTATGCTTTTCCATGAAATAGCTAACTGAAAAGAAATGGAAAATGACACGGGGAGATATTTTCCATCCTCTTAATCAATGTTCTCCTCTTTCTTTGAGGGGGCATTTGGGTTTTGTTTGTTTCCTTGTCTTGTTGTTGTTATTATTGTTTTAAGGCCAAGGAAATATTTTAAATAGCATCTGCTTTAGCTCCACCCAACAGGATTAGCAAAACTGGTGGGTTAGCTCATTAATTTGTCCCACAGGGTGAAACAAATGAAATCAAACACATATGCTCATGAACCTTGGAAAAGCAACAACAAAGTGTGGGTAAAAGTCGAATATTTGTTAAATTTCTACAGAAAGCTGAGCTGGACAGAGTGAACTAATTAAATTTAGCAGCGTAATTGCCAAAATCATTGGAAAGTGTAGTCTGTGTCCAGCCAGCAAAAAGTAGCCACTTGTATCTTTCTGGCAGCTCTTCTTTAAGTACTGCATATGAAAAGCAGAGTTTATTTTTTCCTTACTTGTGAGGTAGTTTATAACCATTAAAGTATCTTTGGTCACTATTCAGACACAGATGAAAGGATTGATCCTTGAATTTCCTCTGAATGTTTTTGAACTATTCAATGCTTACAGATTAGGTTTTCCTCCTTATCTCGCTTTTGTTGTTTAGGTTCATTTTCTTATTTCCTTCCTCCTCTAGATTTTACTCACCAAACACAGCAAACTGACTTCTTTAAGAGGGCAAGTCAAATGTATGGCTGCTCAAGAAGCACCACTTTCAGGTGTGGCATTTGGCAAATCCCCAGCCAGCATTCAGAGAGAAAGTTACATCTCCATTGTTAGTCTCAGGTGAGAACTTATTTCTATGTCCTAGAAAAGTTTAATCCCCCCAAAACACTAGAGGAATACAAGACCAAAGCCTCTTCTATCCCTTCCTGAGTGGAGGACTGCGTTGGTGGTATAGTGGTGAGCATAGCTGCTTTCCTTCCTGCATGGACATTTGCTAGTGGCAATGAGGAAGACCCTGGGCTAAAGGCTCCAAGCACCAGGGGAGCCCAGAGCTGTGTCAGTGGAACCTTCGCAGAAGCCTGCATTTGGCTTCTCCCTTTGTGTCCTCACCTGTTTCTCCAGCTGGCTCCCTACGGTTACCTGACCTGTCACTTTCAAGTCACACTCACACCAGAATGTTTCAGGATCTGCCAAGGGCTTCTCCCCAAGACCTTTGGGATCAGTCACAGGGAAAAAAAGAACAACCACTTGCAGACCAGATGGCTAGACCTGTGGGGTTACCTTGGATGTTGGCCTCTGAACGCATGTGTCAGCTGTATTGATCTCACCGTGTTCTTGGGCAGAAGGTCTCATCTCAGAACAGAAAACTGATACTGGCTAAGCCACTATTTTAATGCGCAATTAGAATCTCAAGGGCAGAACTACAAATGCTTCTGCTGTGGGTTGGGTTTCCCGCCCAGGACAGTACAAGTGATTATTGGGTGATGTCATATTCAACACGCCAGATGTGTAGCAGACCAAATCAAACTGTACCCTTTTCTTACTTTGCCATTATCTTTGCAGTGATCTTAGGCAAACCGCATGGCTTCTGGGAAAAATTTTCCTTCATTAATTAAAAGAAGCCCTTGTAAGCTTGCCTGGTGGCTATTAATGAGAAAGAATTAGTACAACATAAAAGCATGAAAAGTTTTGGTGTTAAACCTGATTTGATTGGACTATGATGACCAACCAGTGTAAAATCCTATGTCAAAAAGAATTATGCCAAAGTTGTTAATTTAGTGAAATAAAAATGAGTATTTGAACACGAACATATCCTTATTGGCTCTGACCCTCAGTGAACAGGTCACATCACTTCCTCCTTTGTAATGACTTTTTTTTACAAAGCATTTCTTTAATTTTTTAAGAAATCATCTTTGATCATGTTGAGCTTTTTGCTCAAAATCTATCAATAGCTTATTGGTGCCTTTATGAAATGTTAAAAAATTCTTAAGAACTTTCCAGAGTCCCTTCCACAGAATTTCTGGGCTTCTCCTTTTGTCTTTGCTGCTTCCTAAATGCACATTGGTTTGAAGTTTGGTTTCAATCACTGCTCACACCTGGGACTCTTTTTCTTACTGTCTGTTTAAATGCTACTAATTTTTCAAAGACCTAGTTCTAGTGATATCTTCATTCATCTCTTAGAATATAAACTCCACAAGGGCAGAGATTTTTCTGTTTTGTTCACTGATGTTCATTAGAATGCTGAATGAATGAAAGCAATCCATTAGAAATTCCTGTCATTGTTGTATCTAAATACGCTCTGTCTCTCTACCTCCGACTTGATCAAGTCACTGTCGTTTCCTCCCTGGGCCTGTTAACACCATACCCTCTTGTCTTGGTGTCTTCTGTCTTATGCACGCCCATGCTTTGCCCCAGTCTTTCTTACGATGGAATGGCGATGTGCTGCTTAAAAAAAAAGGAATCAGTTTTCATCGTTCTCCTACCCCAAACTCCTTCCTAGTACCTACTACCCTTAGAATAATGTCCTAACTCATTAACGTGGTCTAAAGGATTTGGTCCCTCTACACCCTTCTGCCTCATCATCTACCATGATCTATTTAGATCATGACAAGGTGCCAGTCAGCAAAGTCTTGGGAGAAAGAATGACCAGGACAAAAACTGTGATGTAGGAATGGGCTTAGGTTTGAAGACAATAAAAAAAAGTCTGAATGCCTAGAACATAGTGAGTGTGGGGGAGAGAGGTCCCCGATGAGGTTGGGGAGCTCAGCAGGGGTCAGGTTGTAGCAGAAGATGCCCCCTCCCTCCCTCCAGCCAGTAGACTTCAGTCTGTTAGTTGCCCAGATAACAGCTCCAGTTCCAGTTCCTGCTACTTTTCTTTCTTACAAACGCTGCTCACTGTGATGTGTAGCTGGTCACTGTGATGCACACTGTAAGAACTGATCAAAGACAGCCAAGTACTCTGCCTCTGTACCTCCCCTTTACAGACCATAAGAACCTCCCTCCCTGAGCCTCTGGGGCCTGACATTTTGAGGGGCAATTGATTGCTTGTCAGTGTCCCATGTTGTAAAATAAATCTGCCTCCGAATCCTGGGTGTTGTTACAGTGTTTCCGTTTGCCACTGCAAAGTCACATGGGAACTAGCCAAATTCACAGGCCCACGATGGCCAGTACGTCAGCAACTGTTTTCACTAGAACTCTTTCCAGCAATAGTCTTTCCAGAAGAAATGTCTTGACAAGCCTCCTGAGCTTCCAAGAGCCTCTGGGTGGGTTGAACTGTTCAGAGCAGTAACACAGAGAGTCTGTATGTGGAATGGTTTGTTGTTGGGGAGAGTGTGCATGAGATGAGAGGGAGAGAGGGTGAGAGGACCGAGGTGCTGGCAGAAGATCATATACTCCAGGAGGTGGCTCCTTCTGATGGCTCCTGAGAATCTATAATAAAGGATAAAAACAGCAGATGCAGGACATTTTCTTACAGGAGCTAGTAAAGAAACTGGGCTACAGAACAGAGCAAGACAGCGGGGCCATGGGAACACAAGCATGCTAAGCAAAGAAAATCAGAAGGACATAAAGTGCAGGTTCTCCAGAAATCGTGAAGCTGAGCTCCAGACTTTTGCAAAAGGTTACAAACTTGGGTCTTGCACAGGTTTAATATAACATCTAAGGAGTCATGGAGGCCAACCTCAGAGTGAGATAGCATTGCTCTAAACTATGAAATTATAGCTTTGGCCAGTGCTAAGGCCATTATGTCACAATGTAATGCCATAGCACATTCTCCCCTGGGCCAAGTCTATTCCAAGAAAACGTACAGCATTGTCTGTTAAGGAAATCTTTCCTTTGGTCATAGAAGATTTTGTAAGAAGCATCTATACAAGCAACAGTTAGGGAAAACACTGGACATTTAAAGGAAATAGTTTCATGAAGATGCAGCTAGAGAAAGGCACTTGTCTCAACAGGTAACTCCATATTTAAGCTTTAAGCACTTCAAAAAGTCCGTGAAGGTTGATCCTGCTAATCATTGGTTCTTGCCCGGCTTAAGAAAATGCCTTTATACAAACTTCATGGAAAGACAATAACAGAAAGTAACTTATCTGTTGCAACAGAGCTTTTGGGCAGCTGCAGAATTTTGTATCTCAAAAAAATGACTCAGGGCTGGGGATGTAGCTCAGTGGTAGAGTGCTTACCTAGCATGCACAGGTCCCTGAGATCAATCCCCAGTATCACAAAAAAGAAAAAAGAAATGACCTATAGCCAGGTGTGGTGGCACACACCTGTAATCCCAGTGCTCATGAGGCTGAGGCAGGAGGATCATTGCCAGGCCAGCCTGGGCTACAGAGGGAGCTCAACGCCAGCCTGAACTGCATAGCGAGACCCTGTCTCAAAAAGACAAAACAACAAAAACCACCACAACAAAAAGAGACCTATTTTAGTTTACAAAGGATCCCAATACATGTTTTTGCACTTAATCCTTACAAAACCATAAAAGACAATGTTGTCTCATTTTCTAAAAAGGCAAGTTCACTTATTCAAGCTCAGGTACCCGTAAGTGGCAGAGCAAGGTCCTGACTTCATGCCTTCTGCCTGTAAACCTGAATCTCTGCCAGGTCTACCTGGTGGCCTCTTTAATAACAGAAGAGAAGATACAATCTTTGCCTCTCTAGTCTAGGCTTATAGGGCTTTTCTGAACTCAAAGATGGCTGACAACCATTGGGGTGAATGCAGGATGTATCTGGCAAATAGGTTGTAAATACGAGTGTGTGTGTTTTCCTTGCATCATTTTCCTATTATTTCTAAGAATTAGCCACGATAGAGTTTATTCAGCTGAAAATCTGGAACACAGAAGTGGTCTGATTGACTTCGCTCTTACATATTAGAAAGAGGGCTGTAGAGTTAACCTTCCCCCTTTTTCAGAATCTGAGAAAGAGCACACACAGAAATTTAGGAGAGGGGCACACTGGTGTTGGCACTGGCTATTTAGGAAGTGAGTCAACGCTGGTGATTACTTACAAATCACTACATGGGAACCTGCCTAAGAAACCACATGCGTGCTGCACCACATTCTTCAATCATAAACATGTAGTTTTCTTTATCAGTGTCCAGTGCACTAACAAGTCCCAGAACAATAACCTCTTCATGTTCAAGGCAGTATGCCTGGGAGTCATCCACCCTCTCAAAAGTTGATTGCAAAATCTTTCCATGCAGTACAAGTTATTAAGGTTCACATATTTGAAAGAACTATGTGAATTAAAGCTTGTACAGTTCACCCTGAATCAGCCTGTTTCAACAGACTCCAATGTAATGGAAATATTTCAGAATGTAGCTTCACTGTCTGTGGGAAATATCTTACTGTTCAACTTGTGGACTGTTGTCTCCTTTAAGTAGATTTCCTTCTCAGAAAACTCCCAGCAGCCCCCACTCTGTAAGCTTGGCAAAGAGCACCAGCTTCTCAGATTAGCATTACCTGATGGGTCCTCACCCACTTTTCTGGTTGCTTCTCCCAAGGGTCTCCTACCCCAAACCATCCCTCTCACTGCCGACCTCTCTCTGCCCTTACTGTGATTACTGGGCCTGGTCCAGCTAGATGGCCTCCCTCTATCTCTGCCTGTAAAATTCGATTTATTTTTCATGTCTCATTGAATGTTCATTTACGAAACCAATATACACACCATTGTAGATGCCTTATTTTTAAAATTCATATTCATAGGTAGCATTTACTATATTTTGCTTTATTTCAGAGCAGTTTCGTTGTTGTTCATTTGCCCATTTACCCAACAATTACCTAATGATACCAATCATACCCTCATGGTGCTTTTGGTCTTGCTGTGAAGGCAGATTCTGTAAAAATACTCTCAGAAGATGGGTGGTAAGTCCTTAGAGTGCCATGCACACAGGAGGCACGAGTTGTGTATGTATTTTGGGGATGTTCATGGAAATCAGAGACTTTCTGGATGGGCAGCCAGTAAACACGTTGTGTGGAGTTAATAATCGTGGCTTTTACCCATGAGACTCTGACTCCTGACAGCTCTTGGACAAAGGCCATTCCTTCTGGAACCCTCCTGAGGATTTTTCATATGCGGAAAAGCTATTGATGAGGTGTTTTCTTTTGACATTCATTTTTTTATTACATGTTTGGAGTGTGTGTTTCCATTCTTTGTGTGGAGTTGGTCTGTGTACGTAACTCATCTTAATTTCTTTTTCCATCCTCTTTCTCTCTCCTCTTACATGCTCACTCCATCTTGATTCCCTTCCCATTTTTTTTATTGTGTTCTTTCTTTATACGGGTTTCTCATGTAAGAGAAATCATGCAACATCAAAGCTTGCATGTCTGGTTTATTTCACTTAATGGTTGTGGTCTTAGAGTACATCCATTTTCTTCCAAATGACTCATTTATCTTTCTTTATGGCAGAGTAGTGCTCCATTGTGTGTAAATGACACTTCATCTTTACCCACTTACCTGCGGATGGACAAGCAGCTGCTGCTTCTAAGCTTTAGCGACTACGAACTGTGCTCCTGTAAGCAGTGGGTATGCGAGGATCACTGCGCTGTTAGTGCACTTAGAAACAAAGGAGCTCAGGAAGTCACCCCCTCCCTTCCATCCATGTAATTGTTTTTATTTTTTGTGTGCATGAGACGGGGTCTTGCTATGCACTTCAGGTTGGCCTTGAACTTATATCAGTCCTCCTACGTCAGCCTCTCCAGTGCTAGGATTACAGGTGTGTCACCACATCCGGCCATCCATTTAATTTTAAATAGCACCCTAGAGCCATTGCTCCTTCCACTGTCCAAAGAGAGGTAGAAAACAACTCAACAATAACTCAGGAGATCTGCGCATGCCTGTTGTAGCCGTTGGCCTGAACTTTAGTGACCTTCATCCTACTCAAACCTCCTTAAGGATTCTTAAGTATGTACTATGCGGCACACGTATCATTAAGATCAGGGTGAATTTTGGGACTTGCACGCATATTGAGAGCCCCTGAGATGACTCACACTCTGTCAGTCCTTCCTGTCAGTCACACCTAGGGACTCTGGGGAAGCAGCTGGCCTGAGCTGCAAATCCTCTACATTCCAAAAGCCTGATTTACTGGGGCTGTTGCTGCTGCTGTATGCCGTTATCTGCGTGCTGGGCTTCTGCTGTCCTGCCACCCCAGCACCGCGTTTTTGTCTATGCCACCTCCTTTGTTTGCACAGAGTTGCCCTGAGTACAACTTCCCATGATCCTCAACAAATGTATCTGCTTTTCACTTGCCATTGTATCGCACGCTTGCAATTCTTCGCTCGTCACTCAAAAGAGCCTGAAATCTGTCTGCTAAGTTCCTCACGCAGGAACACTATGATGCCTTTAATTCTTTTGGGCTAAAAGCTATTCTCTCTCTAGCACAGACACTCTGCCAAGAGGAGACCTTATTCTAAAGTCTTTGGTGGACACAATTCATTTGGAAACATATGGTGTGCCTGACGGAGGCCTGTGCTGAGTGGGTAACGTGCATACACATGAAGCTAGTCCTTCAAATTCATAGCCCTTCTATTAGCTGTAGCCTCAAAGAGTCAAGAAAAATGCAGCCCCACTTTGGTAATTTGTTAGAAACTGCTTAATGAGATTTATGCTGATTAAACCTACCACTGAGGTACTTTTGAGTTGGGTTGGACTTACGGCTCCAAACCATCAGGACAGTAAGTGCCTTTAAAAAGTTACCTCTAAAATAAGTGATGAAATGCCCATTAGCACAGACAGGTAAACTTTATCTTGAGCTACACAGCGGGTGAGTTTATCAAGTCACTGCCATGTTTGTTCTCATTGCATCTTTTCCTGTTTTACGACTCTAGTGGCCAGCTTTTGTATCCTCCCGCCTCTGGAGCTCAGAGTTGCAGGAAACAGGGCAGAATTGCTCAAAGACAACACCTCCTCAGGGACTTGGGAGGCAGACTCTCCACATTCGCTATCCATGAGGGGATTGCGTTCCTTCAACCCAAAGACTGATGGCGAGGTAAGAGTGGGCAGGTAGTTCCAGTGGGAAAATGTCCCCACTTCCTAGCCGCTGTCTTGGAGCAAAATGACCTCAGTGCAGCACCCAGTATGATACCTCTCAGGACAGAGCCCTTTGCCAAGACCCCATGGCCTAGGAAACAATGAAGCTTTCCACTAAAACAACATGGAGTGGGACGCAAAGCCCTCAGGGGACCTCCCTGAATCTTCTAGAAAACACAAACCCTCTAGGAGCTAAAGCAGGGAGGGGAGAAGCTCCCATAAATAAAGAGCTTGAATTCTATACCCTCGCCCCTCAAAACTGGCAGTTTGGAGTCAAACTTCATTTGACTAAGAAAATAAAATAATAAACCAAGTATGGTAGAATAAAAATGAACCAAATGTGACTGATCACATGCAAGTAAAATACTGACTTGGAAATGGTTCCCTTTAAGCCTGGGAAAAATCTGTGAGAATTTCTTCAATTGCTTTTCCCTTCTTTGCTTTATCCCTTTGTAAAATCCGCATGCCAGATTGTTTTCAACATACTTGTACACGTCACCTTCTGCACCCAAAGGGTATCAAACAGGGCTAAGCCATGTCCATAAAGGTCTTTGGGGTTCATAGTTAGACAAAATGAGCCTGAGGGAGAAGAAATGAGAAGAAGAAATGCAAAAGAAGGAAAAGGAAGGAGGCGAGAAAGGGCGAACTACCTAAAGCAACGATAATCCCGTGAGTAGGGAAAATTGGCAGGCGTACGCAGGTCAAGCCAAAGGCTGATGGAACAATCGAGATTCTGTCTCTCAAGACTGGGATGGCAACAGAGAGAGCTATGCAGATGTGCAGAGAAAAACAGAAGTGTTGATTCCTTTAGTTTCTCCATCTGGGGACCAGTCAGATGAGTCCAGCTGTCCTTCCTGTCCTGGGTTCCGTGAACCACCCCATGTCCTGTCCAAATCCCCTTTTCTACTTAAGCAAATTTGACTTGGATTTCTGCTAATTGCAACCAAAATAATCTGCACTGAGATACACTCCAACGCCTCGTGATGAAGTCCAGACCCCCAAGCCCGGTAGTAAATCTCTTCCCAACCTGCCGGCTGCTCACTCCCCATCTCGCCTGTCAACACCTTTGACTCCTCCTCTGCTGTAGCCAAACTGAGCTACTCCTCCGCTCTTCCTGCGCGCTAGTCCCTGGGCGTGATTGGTTTCTCTGTTTACAACGCCACTTGGCCATGGTTCTCTTTGCTTGGCCAGTGTAGACGTGTTGTTTCCTCGGGGGAGATCCTCCTTAGTGCCTTCTTCACTCTCATAGTGTCACCCCTTTGTTCCTATTACTTACATACGATATAATGACTGCCTGTGGGCTTTGTTCCACCCTAGATTGTGAGCTCTGGGACAGCAAGGAAGGAGTCCCGATGACCATTGTCATATCTGGGTGTCTAACAACCTGGTGTTGGCGGCACTCCATAAATCCTTGTTGAATGAATGAATGTTGTGCCTTCCTTGCAGATGGTGTTGAAGCGGGGGGAAAATGAAAATTAATCTAGCCACAAGCTATGGATTATGATTTGAAAATACCCCCAGGTCAAGAATCAGTTACCCCCATGGTTTGGGAATAGCCTATTCCCTTCACTGTATCTTCTTTCTTCTTTATTTAATGATT
The DNA here is from genome assembly GCA_004027595.1 of Dinomys branickii. Classification (NCBI taxonomy): domain Eukaryota; kingdom Metazoa; phylum Chordata; class Mammalia; order Rodentia; family Dinomyidae; genus Dinomys; species Dinomys branickii. The sequence goes on along the minus strand of PVLD010000019.1, from coordinate 403,774 downwards.
TTCCAGAGTTTCTAATTAGAGAAGAGACTCCGGGCATTTATTGATTTAAATATGCTGCATCGCAAGGGAGGTTTTAAGACTAAAACTAGAATTTAGTATATCAGAAATTCAATCCATCTGAGATCTCTCAGAAAGGTTTGCCCTTGGGTCATTTAGCACAGCCTTTCATAGTCCCTGAAAACTGTTGTCATGGTAATCATGGAACCTTTCATGATTTTTGTATACAAGTTAATGAAGATCTTAGAAATAACCCAAAGGAATTCATACTTGGGTGTGCATTTGTCTCCATATTAACCCAATCATTGTTTTGAACACACATCTGCCTCAGGGCTGGTCTTCTTGGCTCATGGCTCTGACAGAAATAAATAAACAACTGAGTCCTTTTTGGTATTTCATTTTAGGAGGCTATGGATGGCTGCCCTTTTGGTCTCATTTCAACAGGAAATCCCACGTGGAAGGTTTAAAAGAGCAGAAAAAAAGAGGTCATTGTATGAAGCAAATCTCTTTCATTACAAGTTATTAATGTTGCTAATTTCGAGGCACTCACAACCTATCCAGAAAGTTTCAATTTTGGAGCATGGATTGCAGAGCAGGGGCTATATCTAAAACCTTTGTTTTATGGTCCTTTATAAACACATCTTGACTGAAGCTTCCATTAAGCCTACAAATACAGGTCTATATATCCCAGCATGCTGGCAATATGTGAGGGTGAGATTTCCCATGTGTGTCCTGTGTCTTGCTAGTGATTTCCCAACATCTGCTTGTCCCCTCTTTCTTAGTAATAGAATCCCTCATTTTTAGTGAAACATGTGGATGTTTGAAATCAAGACAGGTCCCACTCCTCCCTAGTGCTGACCAATGGTATTTAAGTAGAAGCGGTACGTTCAGTTTTCTTGATTTATCTTTAGAGGGGATTAGTGTGTGCCCTCTTCACCCCTCTTTCCTGACTGGAATGACGGGTAAGGATGGAGCAGACATTTTGGTTAGTGGGTCGACAGCCATGTGGAAAATGACAGAATTCTAAGGCAGAAGTTTTGAGTCCCCAAGGATTGTGGAGCTTCCATAAAATCACAGACTATGTTTAAAAGAAAGAGAAAAGACCCTTGACTCTTAGGTAAGTGACAATTATTTTGTGTTTCTGTCATCTACTCCTAATCAATATGTCACCCCAAAGTGAATTTCTTTTCCTTCTGTCCACTGATACTGAAATCTCATGTAAAATTCACTCTCTGATATCTGGGCATGCTGGAAGATGGGCAGAATTGCTGGACCTTTGCATTAGCCAGATTGGTGTGGAGAAAACACAAAGTTTTCTAGTGCAGAGGGACCACAAACTTTTTACTCTAAGTCAGAACTTTTATCTCAAATGCTTTTTGACATGAAGATGCTGAATGAGACTTTTCACTAGTCTAGGCGCAGCACAGTCAAGATAGAGGAAAAATCCCAACCCGACTGAAAACAAAATCTCCTCTCTAACATTCTCTAAAACAAGTGGAATGACTTTCCCCATGGGAGACACAAGCCTTACACCGATGAGGAATTGTGATTTTACTTACTGAACTTGGGTCTTTTGCTCTTCTTTGCCATTTCTTTATTTGATTGTATTCCAGTTACCAGCAAAACTGCATTAAGAAAATAAAAATTGAAAAACTTAATCAATATTATTTCATTTAAGTGTTTCTGTCTCATGTTCTCATTGATGGAACTTATTTTCCTACATATTAAGACTGGGAAACTGAGACACAGTTTGTGTAACCTTGGCTGGAAGCTCTTTCAACCTTTCCTCTTACATACTTTTCCTTTGTTTTGCTGCCTTTAAATTTCACCATACCAGTCTTTTTTTAGATTTTTTTTTTTTATACCAGGCAGGGAATCAAACTCACAACCTCATACCTGACACGCAGGTGCTGTGCTGCTGAGCTGTATCCCGGATCACCATACCAGCCTTACCCGCTCCATTTTCCAAAGCAGAAGATGTAGGCCTGGAGAAATCTCCTGATTTTCCCCAGCCCCAGGAATAAAGGATGGAAGTAGGTTGGGTATCTCTTGTCTTGTGCCTTTTGCTCTGTGTCACAGCAAGTTTTCTCATGGCCAATTTCCTAATAGCCAGAGACCTGCGCTCAGAGTGTGGGTGCACCACAAGTGTGTGTCCGTGTGTGTGTGTGTGTATGTGTGTGTAAGGTGATTGGATCACAGGCCGCTGTCCTCATCAGCAGATTCATTGCTGAGCTCAGTAGCTGAATGTGCTGTTGGAGGTGAAGCCTTGCCTGAGGTGAGGCAGTGAGGGCATGACCCGGAAGGAATATGCTTGCCCCAGATCCTTTGTGGCTTTGCTTCCTGGTTGCCATGAATTGCGCACCTTTTCCTCTGCCAGGCCCTTCTGCCTCACCATTTCTGCCTTGGAGCCAGCTACTCATGGACTGACGCTGAAAACCAACATAAGTGCCTTTTCCTTTAAGTTGTAGGTGTCAGGTCTTGTCCCAGGGAGAAGAAAGTGACCAGGACCTAAGGCCCGAGGGGTGGCCTGCCTGCGCCCTGGTGGCGCGCCCCAGCAGCCCTGTGTCTGTGTCCCCCTGGAAAACTGAAGCAGAGCCTCAGACGGTGTTTGGATGTTGCTGTGATGGTGATGAGAAAGAACGGAGAACCTTTACCCTTTTAAATTTGAAGCCACAGTCTCAGTTACTTTTCAAACACACAAGATAAACTTGAGCCTTGAGCTTTTAAAAAATAACTCTGATTTTTTTTCTGGTTACAAAAGTCACACGTAGATCTGGTAAAAATATTTTTTTTTTTAAATGGGGGCACACGTCTGTAATCCCAGCACTTGGGAGGCTGAGGCAGGCGGGTCGTTGTGAGTTCGAGACCAGCCTGGGCTACAAAGTGAGCTCAAGTTCAACCTGAACTGCGTAGTGAGACCCTGTCTCAAAAAGCAAAAAAAGAAAAAAAAACCAAAAAGAAGAAGTATATAAAAAGCACAATAAAAAACAGTATAGAAAATATGGAAAAGCACAACAGATATCATTATTTTCCTCTTTCTCCTTCTCCCTCTCCCCATCCCTTTATCTATATATACACATCACAAGAGGTCTTTTTTTCTTTTTTCTGGCACCCCAGTTTAAACTGGGGAATTGAACTCAGGACCTTGTGCTTGCCATGCACATGCTTGTTACACTGAGCTATATTTCTCAGCATGTATATACATATCTCTATATATACATATATACATATATATATAGAGAGAGAGAGACTTTTAAACAAATGTTTGATTTTAATGACACCATTCATAACATTCTGTAACTTATTCCAACTTAAGGATATATACCTTCATTTTTTTCTCGTCGTGAAATGTTCTTGAGAGGAGTAATTTTAATTGCCTAAAATATTATACTATATATGTATTGTAATTTAGTCAATCTTCCACTTAATATGAATAGCTTCATCTTTGCATAGAACACTATTTCCTTAAAATAAATTTTTAAATAGAAATTTTCCTGAAATTTATATGTACTTAAAATTTTAATATATGTTGTGACAAAGTTTCATAGAGAATTTTATTAGCAGCATATAAAAAGGCTTCTCCATTCCTGCATTCATTCTATCTGAAGGCAGAAAAGCAGTGTTTCTCTTTTCAAAATGCTCATCAATTCTTTAATCTTCTTCCTTTGCAGGCATCCTTCCACCTCAGCCACCAGTGGTGACACTGCTTTAGCTTACCCCTGTTAGTCACTTTCATGAGAAACTCACTTTTGGCAGAAAGTTGGGCCTCTGGAGGTGAGTGCATGGAAGTACAGAAATCAACACAAGCACTGTGGGCTGGGGGGGAGGCTTGGTCACAGGGCACTTGCCTATCATGCACAAGGCCCTGGGGGCTGTCCCTAACACAGAAAAGTAAACAAATAATAATTTAAAAAACAAAGTAAGCATTGGACTATTTAGCTTATGTATTTTTTTTTTTTAGCAGAACACAGATGCTCAATTTGAGTATCAGTGGCCTTAGGGATTCTTCAACTGTCAGCTACTTTTGAAGGAAAAGATGGTAATGTTATCAAGAGATTAGAAAACTTTTGTATTTATTTGAAGATTTTTTTTTAGCTGCTATAGAATGAACCTTTGTCCCCCGCCCCACCCCCAATTCATGGGTGGAAGTCTTAAGCTGAGGTGATGGCAGTAGAATGCAGAGCTGCCGCTAGGTGACTAGGTCGTGGAGAAGCTCTCGTCAGTAGAATCAGTGCCCTTTAAAAAGAAGTCCCAGAAGATGGCCTTGTCTCTGCTGTCATGTAAGGACACAGCAAAATGGTGGCTGTCTATAAACCAGGAAGTGAGCTGTCACTAGACACTGTCTTAATCTTGGTTTTCCCAGCCTCTAGAATTTTTACAATTAAATTTCTGATGTTTTATAAGCCACCCCACTATGATAGTTTGTTACTACAGCTTCAGCAGACAGTGGCTAATCTATACTAATAATACAACCTCTAAGTTATCCTCAAATTTGACTATTAGTGATATATGATCTATAAATGATATAGGGAAAATAAAAGTAATTCCCAATCTGATAGGTGTCCAGTATGCCAAGTGTGATGGTTTGTGTCTGTGTATACCTCATGCAGTCATGGGGTGGGCTCCTAGATTTATGACTGATTTATGACTGAATGCTAGAATTATAGATATGTTACACCCACCCTGGGGCAGAACAGTTTGCATACAATGTAAGGGAGGGAAAGAGGCTGCTTGCCACCCCTCCTCCCTTTTTGCTCTTGTTGCTTTTGCTGTTCTGCCACCACGAACTGTTGCCCTCTGCCATGTGCCACTCTGCCTTGGAGCCAGCTAAGTATGGACTGAAACTTCCACAAATTGTGAGCTAAATAAACCTTTTCTTCCTTAATTCTGTCTGTCAGGTATTTTGTCTCAGCAACGAGAGAAAAGTAACCAAGACGCCACGCTTGTGTTCCTTGAGGTTGAAAAATGAATTTTAAGGAACAACAGAGATTAAGAGTAGGAAAATGTGTTGGGAAAAGGAATAGAGAGGAGGAATAGCTCTTGGCGTCCCAAATGGGTTGCCAATGAGCCTGCTTCTCAGAGGAAGTTTTATAGAGCAAAATAATGGGATAAAGCTATGACCAACCAATAAGATCACAAGTATAGCTGTTTAGATAATATTGATCCAATGGGGAAGCAGGTCACATACCTAGTATATATTGACGACAAAATTGACCTTGATTGATAATCTGTGTCTTAGTCTTGTCTTTAGTCTTAGTCTTAGTGGATAGAAGAAAATGGCCCATTCTAACCTTAATGAGATAATCATTTATTTATGTGGGAAACCTCAAAAGGATACCAAAAATCTCAAGCTTCCATTTATCCTTTAGAGAGGTATGTAAATCTGAGCATTGCGACTTTAATCTTTTTTACACATGCCTCCAGCCACAATTGTGATGTGTTCTCATCTTTTGCACTGACTCCCTCGAGGGCCTAGTCCTGTCTGACCACCTATAATATTTCTAATTTAGCTCTCACTCTTTTTTTTTTTTTTTTTGTACCAGGAATCACGCAGCTGTGCTATATCCCCAGCTCCTAACTTAGCTCTCTGTAATACTCCTTCCTCTGAAGAGCTACCCCTCACTGCCATGACAGGGCAAGGGGCAAAGACTATTTTGTGTACTTGCAGGTCATAACTGTGATCAGTAGTCAGATATTCTACAGAAGGTCTATCTGAAGGCCCTTGATAGATGCCAGGCATTCTTGTCTTGGGAAGGCATATAGCTTTATGTCTGGAGGAGACAAGGCCATAGAAACAGTTAAGTATGTATGGGCAAAATAATAATATCAACAAGACTTTATGACTATAACCAACAAATGTTTCTCTCAGGAAGAGCCAGTAACAGCCTTCCACAAAGAGGGTAAGGAGAAAGTCTGTGGAATTTTAGAATATGACATGGCATTAACCTGTTGCTTAATATCTTAAACAGTGATTGAGATATTAGCAGAAGGATGAGAAATATATGCACAGCATTTAGCTTTTACAGTTGCACAACTGCCCCCTTGTGCTGCTGTTAGGATATTTACTGCCATTTGATTTTGGAGGATGGCTTGCCTCAATAATTTTACTTCTTCATTTAGGAGGGAGACCAGCCGAGATGTCATTTAAAGTTCATTGAGTACAGTGTGGTTAGTCAAGGCCTTGATGTGTTGTATGACATCTTCTAATCTTAGGGAAGGGATAAAGATAGAACCCAAATGATCATAACCGTGAAACACACTTTTAGACCATCAGTGTTTCAGATGGGGTAAATTTGCAGGTATGCTGATATTTTTGACACTGCTGCCTTGTAACCATGAAAAATCTTAGTCTATATTTCCATATCTGTCTAGGAGATAGTCAGGGCCACAAATTGGTTCCACAGAACCAATGAGTGTCATTGGGGGCTTTCTAATTTGGGGACATCTAAACCACTCTGTTGTAAATTAGTCTCTGACCTGTAAAGTTATGATGAGTATACACTGTTTGGGGGTGTTTATATCAAGTATTTAGTAGAATTAGCTCAATGAGAACATGAGTGATTTTTCTGTTTTTAACATAAGGGGTCTCTTTTATTAAGGTGTCTGATAGTGAAAGTTAACCACGTATCTAAAAGTAGTCATCTTGATATCTATGATTGCTGGCTCACATGATAAAACATACAGTGAGATCTTTGTCTTAAGTCAGCTTGGATGCCTCTGGTATGATGAGAGCTATGGCAGCCACAGCTCTAAGGTACACAGGCCATCCCTTTGCTACAATATCTATTCATGGCTTGGATACCTTATAGGCTATTGAGCAGGTCTCTGATCCTGAGTAAGCACTCTCAAAGCTATGTCCTGTCATTTATCAACATACAGACTGAAATGGTGTCCTGTCAGTAGGCTCAGTGTTGGGGCACTCAGAAGCACTTATTTAGCTTTTGGAATGTAGTTTGGGAATCAGGTTTTCAGGTTAAAATATGAGTATCTGTCTTTTGGATCTTCTTTATAAGCTGATAGAGGGGTCATGTGATTACACCATATCTTGCTATCTAAAGGCAAAGAAAACACAAAAACCCTGTAATTCTTAGGAATCCCCTTAGCTATTTTAGGGTCTTGGGTTGTGGGAAGGAAAGTATTGATTTAATTTCCTCTTTCTCTAGCCTTTGGGTTCTCTTAGATATGATAAGTCCCAAGTATTCTACCTCAAGGCTGCAAAGTTGTGCCTTAGACCTAGAGACCTTATAACCTCTGTTAGAAAATTTATCAGGGTACAGGTACCTTAGCTAGAGAGCTCTTTAGAGGGCACATATAACAGTACAGTATCAACATATTGTAGGACTGTGGCAGGGAAAATTTAAAACCTGCCAAGTTGTGGGAAAGCACTTGGCCAAAAAGATGAGGACTGTCTCTGAACCCCTGAGGGAGCACAGTCTAAATTAGTTGTGGGAATCTGTGTGTAAAGGGATATACAAGAGGCATCTTTTGGGATCTGAGAAAGGAGAGTTTGTGGGTTTGGTACCACCAGGTAGATTGGCACTGTTGTCTCGTTTATCAATCTAAGGCCTTGTAGCAACTTCTAGTTTCTATCAGATTTTTGAACTGTCAACATTGGACTGCTGTAAGGGCTACTATAATGTCTGAGTAGGCTTTGTGACCTTAAATTATAGGCAATAATCTTCTTTTAACTTTAGGCCTTAGAGGGTATAGTCTCTGGTGAGGAAAAATAGTAGGATCCTTGAGATGTATTGGTTCGAGGGTAGCTTGTACTGTTTTATCTATTTTACCCTTAGTTGTCTATTCTTTAGGATTTATTTTTGTCTCCATGAAGGGGAGGAAGTGTCCTGACCTGTGTGTGTGCATGTTATAGTAGTTAAACTAGATGAGATATCTCTCTCTAGGAGAAGAACTGGACTTCTAGGCATAATTAAAAGGAATGGGTGAAGAGAAAGCCATCCCAGTTACAGCCTAAGGGTTGTGAGAAAGTGGCAAGTCTTTTGTAGTGACCCAATGTACTGAGGTATGATGGCTGGAAGGAAGGCCATGGTTAAAAGAAGGGCTGAGAGACACACGCCAGTGTCCAGGAGTAGGCTGGTTTTTTTTTCCCCCTCTATAGTCACGATTACCAGGGGCTCCTCCATGGAGATGACAGTCCAGCTAGAGGGTAAGGTGGACAGTGCCCTGGGGCCCCTTAGTCTTGCTGATCTAGCTGGTAAGGTGAGTCTGATCCCTGGGACCTCTGCTCAGTGGGGTGGTCTGAATTTAGTGGTCACCTTTGCAGTCAGGGGGTCTCTTGTCATAACTGTTCTTATCATCTCTTTTCAGGTGGCCTGGCTTTTTGCAGTGAGAACAGATGAGTTTAGTCATTGAGTTCTTTTTGGAGGCCTGGGAATCAGACTTAGAGTCTATTGTTTTTAAGGCTGCAACAAACGTAGTCACTTTTTCTTGGTCTCTTTACTTTTTCTCCTTGGTCTCTTCTTGGTCCTGATTATAAAATATTGTGGAGACAAGATTCATTAATGTATTAAGTGGCCTATCTGGAGCAAAATCCATCTTTTGTAGTTTTTTTTTTCTCTAATATCTGAGGCTGACTGGGTAATAAAGTTTTTTTTTTTAATTTTAAAGACAAAAGAATGGAGACATAAACCAGAATAACCCCAAAACAATACACGAAATACAAAATTTTAGAGAAGTTAGTAGGGAATTAGCATTGAATGCTGAATTACATAATGTTATCTTCACATTTGTTAACACCAAAACAATAAAGGAAATACCAAATTATAGAGAGGATCGTAGGGAATTAACACTAGGTGCTGTATTACATAATGTTATCTTTACATTTGTTACTCAGTTATACAGATGATGGCTCTATCCATTAGTCAGTTTTCTCCAACCTCATCTCCATTGTTCTCTCACCCAAGCAATTGTCTTCCCTCTGACAATAACTGTACTTTTGGGTTTATTTACTCCCTCGAGTTCTCACATTGGGAAGAGACATGGTGCTTCAAATTATGCTGTAACAAACGTGTGCACACAAATTGCTATGGCAGGAGATAGAAAACCTCCCATGCTCAAAGAGAGTAGGTAGGCAGGGAACCAGGTTCACTATGGTCAAGCCCCCACTGACAAGCCCTCAAGGCCATTGGGGGGGTCTGGTCAAGCAGACAAGGTTAACCCATGAACCACCAGGCTCCACCTTGATACAGCGCATGCATCTGGAGGCCCAGTCGAATCCTCAGGGTCGCCCTGGCAGACTGCTAGGCTCTGCCCCAGTGAGGGGCTCCTGGGGGCCCGGTGGGGTCCACAGAGTCACCCCCATGGACCGCCGGGCTCTACTCTGTTGCCGCACTGTAAGGGGCCCAGTCAAGTCTATGGGGTCAACCCTGAATAAAGTTGTTTCTAAGAATAACCTAACGATAATTAGGGGTCACAGATGTATGTTTTATCAGTGTTTCTTGTAAATGATCTAAGAAGGCAGATGGGTTTTCATCTTTTTCTTGATGAATAGTTGACAGTTTAAAATAATTGAAGGGCTTAGTTCTCATTCTCTTTAGACCTTTAAGAAATCATGTCTGGTGATGTATCCTATTTTAATTTCCCATCTGGTTGGTAGCCCAGTAGGGATCTTGTGTAGGGACTGTTTGGAATCTAGTAGCAACCAGCTGTTTCTCCAGTTGTCTTTCTTTTGGTCTTTTAAAATTAACAATATGAATTTAGCTCTAAATGTAATAGTAGCTTGTCATTCTGTTTCTCTCTCATTAGAAGTCAGTGTTGGATTTAAGAGTAGCATTATATCTTTTTAGTTTAATTTATAGGTCTGAGTATGTCCCCTAAAGATCTCAATGTATGTATCAAGATCATCTAAAAAACATTTTCAGATCTTGTTTGATCTGTCTGAGGTCACTTGGAGAAAAGGACACACGAACACAAGTAGAGCCAAATTTGCATTTATTTTCTCTAAGGGGTACTGTCCTTGAGGAGCTTGAATAAAGTCATCTAAGGATGGGTATGGCCCAGTAGAAGTTTTGATTATGGCTGGCTTGGAAGCTTCACCCTCGGGATCCAAAAGGCAAGGGAGGGGGAACCTCAGGCTCAGTAACAGTAGATATATCTTATTGTGCTTTAAGGGCCAGAGGTAGCTGGTTTTCTTGTGGTTTATATGTACATTTTGAACACAAGTAAGGATTATCTCTTAATGCAAAAAAAAGCCCGAATGTAGGGTAATTCTTACCATTTTTCCTCTCTCTTACAGTACAACTTCAGTCATGAAATAGTACCACAATCAGTGTTTTCTCTGCATTTTATTTTGCCTCTAGAGGGTAGTCAAACCACACATGGGTATAGAAAAATATTAAACAGATCTTTCTCAATATATGAAGTTTGGACAAATTTCCATCATTAAGAATATAAAAGGAGAATTTGACATTGAGATTTCCAAAAATGGCAAGGGGAAAAATGGACATCCCTTTAGTCCCTGTTTGTTTTTATGTGCCCCCAGGTATCCCCCAAGGTTACCTGCTCCAGAGGAGGTGGTTGCTCTGTGGAGAGTAACCACAGAAGATAGGTTGGTTCAGACTAGCCACCCTTACCCACTCGCACACTTACCTTTCCCAGAAACTTATACTCATAACTTTGCTTGTATTTCTAAAAGCACAAGCTGTAATTGATTCTAGTTGTAACAGTCATGTTTAAAGAAGGAAGCATTGCTATCAAAATTAAATCAATAATTGAAAGTCCTGAACTACTCTTTTCAATTTTTGAAAGTGAGGAACATATCCAAGGGTAAATCGGAAGTAGTTGAAGCCCTTCTGAGCCTGTAAAAGAAATTATTTTTAGAGAAAGAAAGAGTCAAGTGACTCTTTGGAAAAATCTTGCCCTGGGCCCAACAGCAAAGAAGTCACCAAGACATTTATAATTGTTGTATCTAATCACCTAAGCAATCTCTCTTAGCAGCAAGACAAGGTTAAGTTTTACTCAAAATCTACTCTAAAATTTTTATGACTCTATATCTACAACACATTTATGAAGCTCACAGGTTAAATTTTATATTCATTGTTTAGCAACCATGACTTAGACATTAGTGAAAATACTTTCCTTTCTACACACAAAATGATAAGAACCAGACCTAGAAAGGGAGAGAAACAGCCAAGAAGTTGGGAATTTTCCCTTAAACTAAATGTGTTTTGGTCTCTTAAGTATTGTGTTTATGAACTAGGTCTTTCTGGATTCACCTACAAGTTGTCTTTTTTTTAACGGGGTCTCAGGTTTATTCTCCTGTACCCAGGACACTGTGCCCAGAACACATAAGCTGGGACATAGCTTTCATGTATGTTTTCCAGGATGGGTAAAATTGTGATGTCTCATTGGACCCAGAGATGAGGTATGTGTCTCTCATTCAAGATGACTTTTTGTCCTTGGCATTAGCAAACGTTTATTTTTTATGGACTCAACTTAAAGGTTCTTAGTTGTTGAATAGGAGGGAAAGGTGGGGAAAATTTAGAGTTCTTCCCAGTCTTAGCAGAAACATGCCTTTTTAAAAAAGGAGAGTATAAAGTGACAGGATAAGATCAGAAATATGATCAGAAGAAAAAGTCCTTTTTTCTCATGCTCACAGTGAGTTATTGAAATGACTTGCCTGTGAGTCACCCTCAGCCTCAAAAGGTAAGACTGGGGAATCTCAAGAGCTAAGATTGCCTACTCACCAGTAGAAGATCAGACTAGACAGGAAACTGAGGCAGAACAGATCTGACATTTCCTTAAGAGTGAGAGAGGGATCAGGCCAGGCTGTCCTAGTGAAACCTGTTCTCCATGTTTTGAGAATGGCTGTCTACCTATTGTCTTTTACTGGCAAATGGAACTCTGTGATTTATTAATAGGTGTGTATTTTTTCTAAATATGAACTAGATTTCAGAAAAGGCCTATTTTATACCATTTTATATCAAAGTTTATTAGAGGATGCCCTAACATTACCTTTCTATAGTGCTTTTGTCTAACTAGTTAAATAGGTCAAGCAAGGAGTATCAATAAATTTAGCAACTGGTTAGTTTCAATGCAACATATATAAAACAGGAATAAAGACCTTAGCCTTGAACATCATAATCTTCCCTTGTTTTCAATTTAAATGTAACATCATTTTAACAAAAACAAGGTGTAAAAAAATGAGGCATAAAATTTAAGGTGTAAGCAACTGCCAACCAAGGATGACAATTTTTGATTACCTAAATGAGTCACAATACAGAATCTATGAAACAAAAGCAAACTCTTACCTCTTTTCAGTTATCTCAGAGGGACCTCCAAATGATAGAGGGTCTCCAAATGACACAGAGGAAATAAATGTAACTCCCAACCTGCTAGAGGTCTTATATGCTGAGTTTGGGTTCTCCCAAGCCAAAGAATGAATTTTAAGGAACACAGAGGTTAAGAGCAGGAAAATTTATTGGGAAAAGAAATGGGGAATAGGAATACTTCTGGGAAGACAGGAAGGGTCCCATTTGGTTTGCCAATGAGCCCACTTCTCTAAAAAAGGAAGTTTTACAGAGCAAAATCATGTGCTCTATAAGAGGAAGTATTATAGAGCAAAATCATGCAGTGGGTATAATGTGGGTCAAAACTATGATCAACTAATAAGAATACAGGTATAATAGCCATTTAGGTAATAATATTGATCCAGTGAAGAAGCAGGTCACATAGCAAGTATACACTGATGACATCATTAACCTTGATCAATAATCTATAGTTTTAGTCTTGTCTTTAGTCTTAGCCATAGTAATGTTTAGTCATAGTCTTAGTGGGTGGGAGAGGATGGCCCACCCCACCCGTAATGAGATAATTGTTTATTTATGTGGGAAATCTCAAAGAGTAGGCACTAATAATCTCAAGCTTCTATTTATCCCTTAGGGAGGTATGTAAATCTGGTCATGGTGACTTTAATCTTGTTTACATGTGCCTCTAGCCACAATTGTGATGTATTTCATCTTTTGCACTGATTCCTTCAAGGGCCTATCCCTGTCTGACTGCCTATAGTATTCCTACTTAACTTAGCTGTCTATAGTATTAGCACTAATTGTAGTGTGGAAACTATACTATGTTGTTGACATACTGTATCCTACAAGAACAGAAACAGAAGAGTGTTGAGTGAGAACCCGAAGTCCAGCCAAGGATGAAGGCAAACATCTTTTAGGGGTTATTTACTTCTGGGATTTGGGTGGGTGTGAGTGTCCTGGAGGTTACTCTGTGGCAGTGATCTCTGTACAAAGACCACATTTTCATTTTATATACAAAAATACAGATCCTAAAATATTTTTAAAAACAAGTACTAAATAAATGTATGGAAAAATCAGATAAATGAAGTAGTAAAAGAATAAATTAGATTATCAATTTTTGGATAAAACCAAATATGTTCCTTTTAGGCCTGTGTACCTTTGGCAAGTGGTCTATAAATCTTGGCATTGTAGGGACTGGGGACACTGTAGGTAGGAAGAGCTAGAATGAAAGCCTCATTGAGCTTTATGAAAAATTAATAAGGTAGTTTTGACCTCTGTAGCCAGACTCCAGCAATTATAAGGGTAAATGCAGCTGGACTCTTGAGGAATTAGAAAGACAAACACAGCTAAACTCAAGCAACTAGGAAGACACAGACAAACAACTCAGGACCAGGAAATTCCTAGGTAGCATGATTAGCATAAGAATCATAAACTTCCCCTCTCCTTAATCCTTTAGCCTAAATTACCTGCCCTTAAGGCCCCCACCCATATTCATACCCTCCACCAAAAGACAGGGAAAGGTCATGGGCCCAAAGAAATCCAAGGTTAGGATGAAAGCAACTGGGGCGCCAATCAGGTTCCAACAGCCTTCATGAAACAAAGACCTAATAAAGGCCGCAGACTAGAAATGCACTGAGTTATTCACTTTCAAGCAGTCCCTACCAGACCAGAGTAGCGGCAGCTGCCTCGTCTGTTCTGCCCTCCCTCTACCCTTTCCTTCATCTGCAAGTATTTTAAACTGCTTCTGTAGTTCTTTTACCAAAGCTCGGTTTAGGATTGCTGGGGACTGCGCGTTCCAGCAGAACCGTGGCATGTGGCTCCAGAGCAGTGGCTTGCTGTGTACCCCCAGATGTTACAATGTTGCATAGTGTGGCATGAGGTACAACCCTCCCCAGATGTTATATTACAGTTAGAACTATAAGTATTTCAGAGATCACCCCATTACTTGTTTAGCCACCTAAGACCCTCTGGGCTGAAAGCATACATCACCGGTTAAGTTTAACAGCAGTGGTTAATATAGTCATGGCCATCCGTGGTTCACATGGGCCCTCCCTTCAGTTTTTGGGCTTGTTAACGAAAGCTCCCTATAAGCTACTCCTCTAAGAGAGAGCCGGCCAATAAGGCCTGTAAGTGTGCTTGCACCCTGGAGCAAGTCTTCTTTTCTTCTCTTGCTATGTTGGAAATGGTGAGTTGCATGTTGAACTTGGGGGAGAGAAACACTGGTCTTGTGTTTGTTTTCCTCAGCTACCCAACATAGCACCGAAACAGAGAGAGCTGATGCCCACGCCCATGGGCAAAGCAGCAGACAGGTCTCTCCACAAGAGTCCATCATCGTCTGTCTGCAGAGACTCTTAGTGTCTATGGACCTCAAGGAAATAAAGTCTAGAATCCAAAGTTCTAAGGCAGTTGTAATTTACCTACTCTGTGGCAATGCCTGTCTGTATTTTACAATCTGGTGTGCTAGTTTAAAATAACATAAAAAAGTCTCATCTTTCCTTAGTTGTAATTGAAATTTTAAGGAAATTAAATATTAAATTGCTAACATGTTTCTACTATTGTATTATATCACTTAATGCTAAGGAATAATCGATGACGGGTTATTTGATCAATCTTGCATGTCTGTATGTGTTATCCTGAACACACACTTCGAAGATATCAATATGCAAAGCAGCAACTATTGGTGGTTTTTGTTGTTGTTGTTGTTGTTGTTGTTGTTGTTTGCCTGTTTTGTTTTTTGTCTTTGGATTTTTGGTTTTTGTGTTTTTTCTGTTGTTGAGAGGATTAATTGTCTGACTAAATTTGCATGTCTATATATGGGTTCATATATTTACACTTCGAAGATATCAATGGATAAAGCAATAACCACTCTTGAGCCCATGTCACCTTGTCTATAGATTAGTTGTGATTGTACTATTTTTTATGCTAATTGGTGTCTGTTTGTTAATATGTTTTTGTACTTTTATTTAAAAAAATATTAAATTGCTTTCTGAATAAAAAAATTGTCATTACTTCTTTCTGGTGTGAGAAACAGTACATTTAAGATACCAGAGGTATAATTACTTTTAAATACACTTTTAAAAACTGATCATGTAACAAAGAGAGAAGGTACACGTGAATAAGCTTGACATAACATTCTAGCTCATTAAAAATACAAGCTGAAACAAAATGAGGGGATGTTTTCCTATATCATGTCAGTGCATATGGAACATAAGATCATACTTAATCCTAGCAGGGATTTGAGGTTAGTGAATTTCTATGCACTGTTGGTAAAGTCTAAACAGGTGCAACCATTCTGAAAAGCAATTTGATGATCACTTTCAGGATCCTTAAAATATTTATATTCTTTGACCTGAAAATACACTCCTAGGAATATACCCTACATTATAATCTGTGTTATAGACAAAGATTTATGTAAAAAATTCTCATTATAGCATTTCTAATGGGAATCTGGAAATAATGAAATGTTGGAAACATCCCAACAATAGGGAAATCCTAAGCACTTATTAGAAATGATGTGTAGAAAAATATTAAATTACCTGTGAAGAGCTCAGCTTTAAGAATGATTTTGACAAATTTAAAATATATGAGGAGAAATAACTGCACCAAATATACCGAAGTGCTAATAAATTTGGTCAAATTATATTTTGTATTTTCTATGTTTTATGTATTAAATATATATTTTATATATAATACATTTATTTTATTATTAGGAAAAAAACCAAATTATTCTTATCATATAGAAATCATATAATAGTGAAAAGTACTTTCATTGATGGACATTGTGGTCTGTCAACTGTTTCCTCTGTTATGCAAAAGGGTTTTAGTTTTATATGATCCCATTAGCCTATTTTTGCTTTTGTTGCCAATGATTAGGATCATATACAAAAAATTATTGCCCAGACCAGTATCAAGAAGATTTTTCTCAATGCTTTCTTTTAGCAGCTTATGGTTTTGGTAATTTATGGCTAAATATAATCTTATATTTAAATCTTTAATCCATTTTGTGCTAATTTTTTAACATGGTATGAGGTAAGAATCCAGTGTCATTTTTCTGCATGTGGATATCCCACTTTCCAAACACCGTATAGTTAAAAGTTTATCTATTTTTCTATTGTGTACCTTTGGCATCTTTATCAGACACCAACTGATTGTAAATGCATATGTTTATTTCTGGTCTATCCTGTCTATTGACTTATATCTCTTTTTGTGTACTATTACCATGGTGTTTTTATTATTATAGCTTTGAAATGCATTTTAAAATCAATTATTGTGATGTCTTCAGCTTTGTTCCTTTTGTTTATGATTGTTTTGGTTATTCAGGTACTTTTGTGGTTCCATACACATCTTATGATTTTTTTCTATTTTTGTGAAAAATACTTCTAGAATTTTGATAGAAATTGTATTGAAGCTATAGGTTGCTTTATATAGTATGCACCATTTCAACAATGTCAATTTTTTCAATCCATGAACATTGGCTATCTTTCTGTTTACTTATGTCTCCCTCACTTTCTTTCATTAATATTTTATAGTTCTTGATATACAGGTCTTTCACCTGTATGGTTAAATTTATTCCTAGGTACTTTTTCCTTGAGGCTATTGTAAACGAGATTTTAAAAAATTTCTTCTTTCAGATAGTTCATTATAAAAACACTACTGAGTTTTTGAATGTTGGTTGTGTATCCTGTAGCTTTTCTGAATTCATGTACTAGTCCTAACAGCTTTTTGGTGTAGTCTTTAGGGTTTGCTTTGTATGACATTATGGCATATATACACAAAGACAGTTTTACATTCTCCTTTCCAATTTGGATGTCTTTTTTTCCTTCTCACCTAATTGCTCTAGGTAGAACTTCTAGGATTACACTGAATAGAAGTGATGAGATTGTAGATCTTTTCTATTCTTGATCTGAGAAGAAGAGTTGAAGTTTTCAGCAACTGAAAGTAAACTAAATAAACCTTTCCTTCCTTCATGTTGGGCGTTGGGCTTTTTGTCGCAGCAACGAGCAAAAAGTAACCAAGACAATACTATACTAACAGAGCCAAGGACAAAAATCATATGATTGTCTCAATAGATGCAGAAAAAGTATCTGACAAAGTCCAACAGACATCCATAACAAAAACCCTACAGAAAATTGGAATAAATTGTCTTTACCTCAATCTGATAAAAGCCATCTATTGATAAACTAACAGCTAACATCATACTAAATGGTCAAAAACTTTGAAAGCTTTCACTTTAAGATCAGGAACAAGACAAGGGTGTCTACTGTCACCACTCTTGTTCAATATAGTTCTGGAAACATTAGCAAGAGCAATTAGATAAGAGAAAGAAATAAAAGGAAAAGCAACAGGAAAGGAAGAAGCTAAATCATAATTATTTGTGGATGACATGATACTCTACATAGAAAGCCTCTAAAATTCCAAGAGACTGTTAGATTTAACAGTGAAATTAAGTAGCATAGTTGGATACAAAGTCAACATTCAAAAATCAAGAGCAGTCCTGTACACAAAGAACAAACTCACTGAAGGAGAAATTAGGGACACCACACCTTTCACAATAACATCCAAAAAATGAAATACTTACAAATCAATCTAATGAACAAAGTAAAAGATTTTTACATTGAAAACTACCGTACTCTGAAAGAGGAGATCAAAGAGGATATCGGAAAATGAAATATATCCCTTGTTCTTGGGTAGGAAGAACTAACATAATGCAAACAGCCATGCTCCTAAATTGTCGTACAGACTTAATGCAACTCCAGTCAAAATACAAACAGTACACCTCACAGAGTTAAAAAAAAAAGAATTGTAAAATTCATCTGGAACCAGAAGAGACCTAGAACAGCAAAATCAATTCTGGGCAACAAGGACAAGGCAGGAGGCGTCACAATTCCTGACTTGAAATCATACTACAGAGCTACAAAGATAACAACGGCATGTTACTGGCAATAAACAGACCCCAGGGTCAATGGGGCAGACTAGAAGATACACAAACAACTCCAAACACACCCAGCCACCTTATTTTTGTAAAAGGGACCAAACATGTTCACAGGAAGAAAGATGGCCTCTTTAATATGTGGTGCTGGAAAAACTGATTTTTCACATGCCAAAGACTAAAACTAGACCTATATTTCTCACCATGCACTAAACTAAAATTGAAATGGATAAAGATCTAAATATTAAGACAGCAACACCGTATCTGCTGGAAGATAGGATAGGTGGAACTCGTAAAGATAGAGACATGAGCAAAGACTTCATGAACAAAACCCCAGTGACACAGAAAATACCACAGAGAATCAACAACTGGGATATCATCTTATTAGAAAGCTTTCATATAGCAAGAGAAACCACCAAGAGAGTGAAGAGGCAACCCACAGACTGGAAAAAACATTTTCCCAGCTGTTCACCCAACAAAGGATTAATATTTAGAATATTAGTATATATACTAGAATATGTATATATATATACAACGGAGTACTACTCCACCATAAAGAAGGATAAATGTGAAACATTTCTGGGTAAATGGATGCATCCTGAGACCATATTCAAGATCACACTCAAGGCCTAATCCAAAAATGGGCATCTGAAATGAATAGACCCTTCTCAGATGAAGAATTACAAATGACAAATAAATGTATAAAAAAAAGTTTAGCACCACAGATCATTTGAGAGTTACAGATTAAAAGAACACTGATATTCCATCTCAATCCAGAAAGGATATTATTAAAAAAACAGCCAATAATAAATCCTGGAGGGGTGGTAGGGAAAAGGAGCCCTTCTCCACTGTTGGTGGGAGTGTAAGCCTGACATAGCCACTGTACAAATTTTGTGGAGATTCCTCAAAAACTACAACTATTTGTACAACTATTCCATTTAGCTCAGCTATTCTTCTTGGTATCTCCCCAAAAGAATGAAAAGTATTTGCAGGGCCTGGTGGTGCAGGCCTGTAATCCCAGCGCTTGGGAGGCTGAGGCAAGAAGATTGCTGTGAGTTTGAGGACAGCCTGAGTTACAAAGTGAGTTCAAGGCCAGCCTGAACTGCATAGTGAGACCTCTCAAAAAGACAAAAAAAAAAAAAAAAAAAAAGCATTATACCACAGTGATATATGCACACCCATATTTATAGCAGTACAGTTTGTAATAGCTAAATCTTGGAAACAGCTCAAATGTCCCTTAACTGGTGAATGGATAAAGAAGATGTGGCTTTATATATATAGATACACACACAATGGAGTACTGCTGCATCACGAAGAAGTATAAACTTGAGACATTTCTGGGTAAATGGATGCATCCTGAGACCATACTCAAGAGAAATAAATTGGACATTGATGTTCAAGTATCACATGATTTCTCTGGCATGAGAAAATGAAAGTTTAAATAAGGACCCATATGTTTAACAGACTGTGAAATAGGAAGAAAAAGTTCAAATGGGGAAGGGAACTAGGGAGAACAAAAGGAAGGGAAAAGGAAAAAATGAGAATAGAAGGAAAAAAAGGAAATGAAGCTTCTGTAAATAAGAAGGGGTTGTAGGGAGGGAAATGGGATCAAAGAAGAGCCAAGCTGTACTGTGTACAGGTACAAATTTCATATCTAGATGTTATCATTATGTATATGTAAAATGTAGCAGTAAGATTAATTTTAAACTGATTAGGATGAAGTCACACTGGAGTGGAGTGGGGCCCCGATCCAATATGACTGGTGTCAGTATTGAAGGAAAAATGTGGAGCAGACACGCACACGGGGAGAAGGTCACATGAAGATGAAGGCAGAGGGAAGCGGTGCCTCTGCGTGCTCACCCAAAGGTTGCCCGCCCCCGCCCACAGCAGTGGGAGAAAGGGATGGAACAGTTCTCTTTCTCAGTCCTCTGAAGGGACTAAGTGTGCTGATACTTTGATTTTGAACTTCTAGTTTCTGGAATTGGGAGAGAATACATTTTTTTTTTTGACGCCCCTGAGTTTGTGCCATGTTGTTACTGCAGCCCTAGTAAACTCATGCAGACTACGTAAAAAGGCTTTGTGCTTTTCTCTGGCAACAGAGCACAATGGCCCATGGGACACTTTATCAGAAAAGGACACAGACTGTGGGGCCCACAGAAGGTTACCCTTGGGTCTAGTCCTAAACCCACCAGCAGTGTCCCTATTCTGCTGCTCCTTGAGGGGTTCATGCCAAATTCCATTCTTTCATCGCAATACAGTGTTTCATTTCTTATAGTACATGTAACCAGTGGTACAGATAAAGCCATATCTGTGATACGAATTTCCTTTTTGAGAAGCTAAGAAACAAGATCCTGCAACTCAGCCATATCTGAAAGGCTTATTAAAGATCACGCACAAAGCCATGTGTGTATACTATGTAATACACATCGACACATCCGAACGCATATATTTCCTTCACATAAAAATATAGATACATATTCACCCCGAATTTGATCTGTGCTTAGCATCCTCACTTCAGCTGATCTCTACAGTGTGTATTATAAGAAGATACACCGTTAATGTTTATGTGCTCTGTCTTGATTTAAATCTTTTCTTGGCTAGATCCTTTGGAACTAGGAAAATGCTAAAAGGGTATCCAGATACACATATAAAAGTACTTACCAAGGAACATTTCAATAACAGATGCCTTCATAGTGAGAACAACAATCTCCGTAAGTGTCTAAATGGCACCCTGGAGAGAAAGAAACAACAGCATCATGTTTCAGCCTGGAGTTCTGAACTGGACGCAGCAAGCATTGCAGGGAGAGGCTGCTGCATTTTGTGCTGTGCGCTGGCGTCTCAGGACCCCAAGCCTGGGCTTTCTGGCAGCATCCCATGGAGATGGCAGTGGACTGCTGCCCGGGCACCTGGAGATTCTAGTCCCCAAAAAACCATTCTTGCCACCAGCTGCCAAGTTGTCAGAGATTTGGCCTGAGGATTGAAGAGGAAACAACTCCACGATTTTGAGATATGTCCAGCTATTCTTCACATTTGGGTTTTATCCACATTTATGGTGTTGAGAGAATGTTTTTAGATTACAAATAAATCATTCAATAAGTATTTATTAAACTCCTATTATATGGCTAAGCTTTGTTAGGAAGAAGGTGATAAAAATTGAATTAAGAAACAGTTCTCACTCTTAAATGACTTACAGCTTCACAGAGGTGTGAAAACATGCATGGACAAAAATAATCCCCATGTGACAGAGCGTAAGAATTTTCAGGCCTCAGGAGAGAGTGGAAGGGGAAGTTTACAGAGCATTGGTTCTCACACTTTGCTGCGTATTAAGGTCATTCGGGGATTTTAGAAAATCCTGATATCCAGGCTGCACCCAGACCAACTGAATCAGAACCTCTCAGGGGTGGGGTTGAGGTTTTAAGCTTTCTAAAAAAACTCCTGCAATAGTTCCAACACAAAACCAGGTTCAAGGACCATTAGTTTAGAGCAGGGTTTCTCTTAATGCGCATGCTAAGCACCTGGGGGTCTTGTTAAACTGCAGATTGTAAACCAGTAGGTCTGGGGCAGTTTTAGGGTCCCTAAAGGACCAAGACAAAAAAAGATGATGTTAACCATGGGAATAAGAGAAAGTCTCATAGAGGGGGCAGCCACTGGGTCAAGCGTGAAGGCCAAACAGAGTTTGGACAGGTAGAAACAGGAAGTAGAGATATGGGGAAGCAGAGGTCAGCATCAGTGGAGTCCAGGGGTTGGTTGGACAGCACCTTACACATGAAAATGGTGCTGATCTGTAAGGGGTTCCCCTTCTCTTTAGGCTTCAGAGAAGCCCTCAAAGATTTATTAATGTTGCAATTAATTGAGCATGTACTATACTATACTACATGCTCTATATTGTCTTGAATCCTTACCTTAAGCAGTCATGAAAGGACTGATGATCTTCACTGAATAGAGAAGGAAACCAAGACTTAAAATATTAAATGTTATAAACATGGAACAAGGCAGGGAGTAGACTTGGAAAAGTAGGGGGAATAGATGGGAAAGATCTGCTCTGGGCACATATGGAAAGAGGGAGCATTAGAGAGGATCCAAACACTTAAATTTGGTCTGCTTTTACTATCTTTATGCATTAGAAATTTTAAACAATGTTAATGATAATAAAATAGCTGGGTATGGTGGTGCACGCCTATAATCCCAGCACTTGGGGGTCTGAGGCAGGAAGATTATTGTGGGTTTGAGGCCAGCCTGGGCTGCAATGTGAGCTCAAGGCCAGTGTGAACTGCACAGCGAGATCCTGTCTCAAAGATAAATAAATAAAACGCTCCTCTCTGAGCAGGTGGCTGCCCTCCTCCTGGAAGATGGCTGTATGGCCTAAGGCTATATACTGCTATTCCTGGTCGTGTGCTTGGATCACTTTTATGACGTAAATCTTTCTATGACGGCTGATGTTAAAGCTACCAAAGTGATGTTACTGAATGAGAAATTTGGAAAGAGATGAGCAGGAACTGGTTCTAGCCAGGCCTAGAACTAGCTTATAACCAATATTTAGATAAGGTGCTATGAAAAGTTTCTTAACAAAAATCAGTTACTAAATTATGGTTGAAGTACTAATAAGATTATGGTACCTGATGAAGTGAGTTTAACTCAGGCTGTTTAGTATATGAAAAGTTTATTGCAAACTAATTAGGTACAAACAGTAACCCCAGGCAACACTGGATCCCTGTTAATTTCCAGCAACAATTGTAATGTGTGACATTTCCCAATTGAGGTAGCTGTGGTCACTGGTTAAATAATAGACAAGTAGTAATCTTTAATTTCAAACTAGAAATAAATTTATACATATAATCTGCTTGGCAACTTGATGCTTAAATATCTGGGTTATATTTTGGAAATCAGTGGGCCAGGGATGTAGCTCAGTGGCACAGTGCTTGCCTGGCAACCACCAGGTCCTGAGTTAGATTCCCAGTACAAAACAAAACAAAAAGAATCGGAAATAGTGTGATGAAGTAATTTTTTCTTTTTTGGTCTTTGATTCACTTGAGAAACTCCGGAACAATTTACATGGCTTCAGATCTACCTATGGAACTTTCCTATGAGTTACGTGTAGAATGCCAAACTCGCCTGCTGGCCCCACAGGGCTGGGCCCCTAGTGGGTTGTTACCATTGAATGTTTCATCTAACCATCCCAACCTCCTTTTTCATCCCATCTTCTCCACCAGCCAAGCCCCTCACACCCTACCCAGTATCTGACCATTTCTCATCCTCTACCATTGCACCAGGTCCAGGTCAGACTGTACTTGCTTCGCCCTCCCCAGTGCACACAAGAGCAAACATGCCCCTAGTCAAAGTCAATCAGTTCATGGCACCTCTATGCCCAGAGCTCTACAGAGGCTCCTTGCCTTGCGAAGAATACAAGTCAATTTGACAGGCAGCTCAGGACCCTAGTCTGCTTAGATGGACCATCACTGAGCTTTCTGACATCATTAACCACTATTACTGCCCCCATCCCCCCAGCTGACTTACTAAACCCCAACCATCCTGGCCTCTTGGCTGATTCTAGAAATTCCTGGAAGCTCAGGGTCTCTGCCCTTACTGTGTCTCACCCGTTTGCCCTGACTGGATGTTCTGCCCATGGACAAGCGCATGGCATTCTCCACCACTGCTTTCCGACCTCTGCTCTGTGTGTGGCTTTCCTCTGAGATATTCCCAGCCACCCAATTTCAAGCCGTACTCACCCTCCTACCCCATCCTTTTCCTACTGTTTTTTTTTCTCCAAGTCACTTAGCAACTCTCGTGTACTCTGTGGTTTACTCATTTCATTTGTCTGCCCTAGGACACAAGCTCCAGGAGGGCTGGGATTTTTATTTGATGTTTTAGGTGCTCAGGGCATGCATGTTAGGTTAACATGTGAGTACTGAGAGTTCTTGCTTTTCTCTAAAAATACAAAAAAAATACAAAGGGAAGACAATCTTGTAAATCTGTACTGTAAATATCACTGAATTATACACTTTAAATGTGCTATATTTTGTGGTATGTGAGTGATAGGCAATAAAAATATGTTAATAAAGCATTATTGATAACCACCTACAGGGGAGGTGGAGAGCAGAGAGGGGCACTCTCAGACCTGTCTACAAATTTAGAAGTTGCGATGGACACGACCTTTTCAGGCTGGGATACATATGTAACAACCTGTGAGGTTCCGGGAAACCCTCAAGTGCCAGAGGAGGTGAGACTCAAGCACGACTCTGCAGCCATGGCACCCGATGATGGGGTCAGTCTGCTCTTTTGGGAGCCTAATGATCAAAGGCTTCTTCCTTACCGCTGCAATGTGTCTCTTTGCTTGCTTCATTGACTCATACACTAAAAGTGTAAGCACGCTATTTGAAACACGTGCAAAAAAAATTCAAACCTCCTCTGATGCCTCCGGCAGGCTGGGGTTGAGGAAGGTGGCCAGAGTCCTTGGGCAGCTCTTCCAGGTTGTTCAGAGCCAGGAGCTGTGGGAGCCCAGCAATGCCGGAGCCCTAATTCCTAATGCGTTCACCAGGTTCTAAGAAAAGCCAAACGAGAGGGGCTTTCAGAAGAATCACTTACTGATTTCTGCATTTGTGGATTGTGCTATGAGAGGTAATAAAAAGAACCTAGAAGAGGAACTGCTAGTGGGGCACATGAAGTCTGGTTGGGAGAGAAAAATATACTTCTGTGAAAGCACGTTAGCACAGCCAACTTGGTAGTAAATTAGTACAGGAAGTGGGGACTTGTATCATAATTTTTTCCTTGTGGTACTAGGATTGAACCAAGTGACTTAATGCTGAACTGTATCTCTAGCTTTTCTTTCCTGTTTTTTTTGTTTGTTTGTTTTTGGGGTTTTTGGGAATTGACTTGGGACCTCGTGCTTGCCAGGCAGGCACTTACCCTGCTAAGCTATATCCCCAGCCCATTTTTTTAACCTTTTGAGACAAGTTTTCATTAAGTTGGTAAGATATCTAGGCTGAGCTTAAATTGTGATCCTCCTGCCTCAGCTGCCAAGAGCGCTGGGATTACAGTTTATATCACCATGCTTCATTCCTAATTCCCATTATAAAAAGGTAAGGAAACTGTAGCTTGGAGTGGGTAAGTGACTTATTCGAGGTCATATACAAAGTCAAGTCCATTTTCATGACTCTTGGTCTTGTACTGCTGTTTCTATCTCCTGGTATGTATAAAGTAATCTGCAAGTGGTATCTTACTGAGGTTTTAAAAAGCAAAATTATGCAATAGAGTATTACTCAACCATAAACAAGGAAAAATTGGAATCACAGAAAAATGGGTGCACTTTGAGTCTGTAATGCTAAGTAAAATAAACTAGACACCTATAAATATCACATAAATAAATATCACCTGGTTTTTCTTACATGGAAACACAAAGTATAAATAATTTAAAGATCAAAGTGAAAGAAAGATGATAAAAAAAACCAGGAAGATAGACATTCTGGTTACGTGAAGGAAATCTAGGGACAGAGGGACCTGGGAGGGGAGGGAGAAAAGAAAGTAAAAAGGACCAAGATGGGAAATGTATTTGTACCAATGAATACATCTATCATGAAACACACTAATACAAAATTTAAAAACAAACATACTAATTTACAAATAAAATAAAAGCAAAATGGAAGTTTCCTCAGATCTCCCTACTAGAAGAATGCTTGAGGTTTACAGGCAAGAGGACAAATTGCTCATGACAGATGTAAGAGAGGAATGTCTTTTATCAAGGATGGAAGAAGACTGCAAAGGCAAATAAAGAGAAAAATAATGTGTGCAGGATACAGGGAACATCATGATTCCCTGTTTAAATGTTTGCCTTGTGCAGATATATTAACAACTCAGAAGCTGATGTGCACAAATAAAAACAAAACAGTGATAAAACTGTTCAAATTCATAGAGGAACTTAGGAAGTACTAATGTTACCACCATCGCTCTGACCACCAAATTTAGCAGTGACCAGATGGAGGCTGCATGGTGTCTTAAGAGGTGGTCTGTTGGGAATACCTAATCCTCACGGACAATACCAACATCCACTGAGAAGCCACAGCCACCTTCTGACCTGTCCCTTGCTCCTTGCTATCACTGCTCCAGAGCACCCTCTCCTCTAGCTGGAAAGAGCCAGCTCCTAACACAGGTATGACTACACATTCACCTGTGCAGAACCCTCCTTGACAGAGTGCTCATTCTGCACAGAGTAAAGCCCAAATTCCTGATGGAGACATTACAAACTCTGAAAAAATGGCCCAGCTTACCTTTCAATACTATTGAACTGTCATTCTCCTACATACCCTCTCTTCTGGTCCCACAGCCTTGGGCTTTGGCCACGGGTGCGGCCTTTGCCAAGCCTATCCATCTGTCAGGCTTCAGCTCAGGACAATTTCTTTCATGTAAATTTCCCTAATTTCATAAAGTCAAAATTTATCTTCATTCATACATCCACTAATCATTCTGAAGTAAAATTTGTGTGTTCTATGTATTAGGCAGAGAGAAGCAAGATGCAGGTCCTAGCATCAAAATGGCTTCATTGCTGTTCTGTCATTGTTGGGACAAAATATCTGACCCCCTGTTATGATTGATACATTGTGTCAACTTGGGGAGTCTAGAGGTTTGGCTGAGTGATTCAGCAGGAAGCCAGGGTGCTTACTTTGTACACATCCTGAGCCTGTGGAAGAGGAGGGCATGGACATTGTGTGAGAGCTACATGCTCCCTGGGTGGGGGTAGCCTGTTCACAATGTAAGGGAAGGAAAGAGGCTGCTTGCAGTGATTCCTCCCTTTTGCTCTAGTTGTTTTTGCTGTGCTCTGCTGCCATGAACATTTGCCCTCTGCCATGTGCCACTCTGCCTCAGAATCAGCCAAGTATGGACTGAAACCTCCACAAATTGTAAGCTAAATAAACCTTTCCTTCCTTCATTTTGGGCTTTGGGTATTTTGTCTCAGCAATGAGAAAAAAGTAACCAAGACACCCTCCAAAATTAAGAGGAAAGGTTTATGTAGCTCACAATTTGTGGGAATTTCAGTCTGTAATCTGCTGCCTCCAAGGCAGAGTGGCGCATGGCAGAGGAGCAACAGTTCAAGGCAGTAGGAGACAGCAAAGCAACAGGAACAAAAAGGGGGAGCGAGGTTCTTAATCATTCTTACACTGTAAGCAGGCAACCTGCCCTAGGGTGGGTGCAGCACTAACACCATCTCCACACCCTCCTCTTGCACAGTTTCAGGATGTTTACAAAATGAGGACTCTGGCCCCCTGCTGAGTTACTTAGCTAAACTTCTAAAGGTCTCAGATTGACAAAATGAATCAACCATTAAAATGCCCTGAAATTTAAACAGCCGCCCTAGGGCATGTCATGTACACCTTAGGATGAGTTACAGCTAAGCTTCTAAACTTCTCAAGTTGACACAATGTATCAGTGATTACAATGGCCTATGGTTTTCTAGAAGGAGATTGACATGCATTTAACATAACTAACATTTACTGAACACATACTAAGTGTCAGTAATATGTTATTTAATCTTCACAACAACTTGACAAGATAGAGATTATTTCTTGTCTTAATTTGGAGATAAGGAACCAGAAGTTAGGGACTTTGCCAAGATCCCAAGGCTGGGAAGAAAAGAAGCTGAATTCAAGTTAGTACTCCCAGTGCAGAGGCCATGCCCTTCCCCACTGGCCTTTGCTGCTCAGGGCGAATGAGACATATGTCTGCGCTCCAAGTCTGCTGAGCTGGGTTGGTATCAATGCTGTTTTAAAGTTCCCAGCTGATTACACTGCATCAAGGATTGAGTGCCTCTGAAGTCGAGGGGGCCATGGAGACATAAATGGTCAATGTCACATACCCTCAGGTGCACAGACTGGAAGGGCCTTTAATTTATCTCCCTGGCAGGTTGTCAAACAATGAAAGGGTAGTGAGGAAAGGTAGGCACCCGGGGACAGAACTGCTGTGGGAATGGGAGTTGCTCAGCCAGGAGCGAGAGGAACGAGAGAGTTAGAGAGGAGGGAAGGGCCGTGTTGGCCTTGAAAGTCATGCCTAAAGAATGTGAGATTGACCCTTTAGGCAGTAGGGAGACATGGAAGGCTTAAGAATTATTTTTGCATTCATCATTTTTAATAAGCCCCATAGAGGACTACTTGAGCCATTCACTTGGAAAAAATCTGCCCTGGTGGACATGTAGGATTTATGTCATGTTGATGTTTGTCTGATCTAGGATGCTGCTTGGGGGAGCACCCAACCGTACTCTTTGTCCACGAGGTGGAAAGAGCCAGTATCCATCTGGAAACATTTAATAGTTATGAGAACTTGTGCTGTGTTTCCAAAATGCCAGAAATCCCGGGAGGACAGACATCTCTGAGTGGGGAGAGGCCACATCTGCAGCCTTGCCTTCTCCATCTCTGCCTGGCTGTAAATCTTCAGCTACTTGTCCATGGATGTGGGATGATCTGACCAGGAAGGGCAAGGAGGCTGGCATGGGGAGGGGCCGCTGCAGTGTGGAGGTGGCCTTGATCTGTGCACAAGCTTTTATATGGATGCAGTTCCCCTACCAAGGTCTGAAACAGTCTCCTGTTGCCATGAGCTAAAGGCTGTCTTGAGATCACTTTTAGAATTCCCTAGGCTTCTGTGAGGGAGCGAAAGAAAACCGTAGTTTTTCCTCTCTTCTCTGATTTTTGTTCTCTTTCTAGTTCTTCCCTTTTTCTTATATGGAAATTCTGACAGGGAGGCATTAGAAGCAAGGGAAAGTGTGCCTTTGCTCACTCTGTGGTGCCTGAGGATGCACAGGCTACTGAAGATGCCCCAAGCCAGGCTACACTGTTTAGTGATTTTGCGTACACAGACTATCTATTTCTCAACCCCCTCCCTCCTTCTGAACAGAACTCCAATTTGCTAAGAGAAATAAATGCAGCCAGAGGACTCCGGAAATCTGTCCCTTCTCAGCTTTTGGGGCAGATCCTGATTCTGAACCTCACCAAGGACGGTTACTGCCAGCTTGCTGGGATCGCTCTGGGAGCTCAGGGTGAAGCGGATCAATCACCCCATTCAAGTGATCATTACAGGTCGATCATCCTTAATGAACAGTTGAATTCCTTCAAAACTGGAAACTTTTATTTTGTCTTTTTCTTTTCTAACATCTAAAACTTTTCCAATGCTGACTTGACACCAAGAATTCAAAATCCCATACCAAGAAATTTTGTCTCGTGCACATCATTATTAAAAGCACTGTACAAAATTACCTTTAGGCTAGGTGTATATGTTGTCCATGACACATAAATGAGTTTTGTGCTTAGACTTGGACCCCATTCCTAAAATATATTATTACGCATATGTAACTATTCCAAAATCTAATAAAATTTGAAATCAGAAACACTGCCAGTCCCAAGCATTTTGGGTAAGAGGTACTCAGCTTGTACTTGTTCCTAGTTCAGTGGGTTATGTCCTGAACTATACCAGACAGAAGAGGAAGACCTTAACCCTGTGAGTTTTCTAGGAGACACTGCCTCTCTTGTTGCAAATAAATAAGGAAGCAGGTTGTTTCAGCTCAGCTTGCAGCCCTGTAGTGACCATGAGGAAAGTCAGGCTGAGGATAAACTTAACACGAGAGGGTGAAGGCTGCCTCCAAAATCACAGAGAAACGGAGGTAGAGCTCTAGTGGCTTGTGCCTCAGGGGCTATCAGTCATGTGGCACGATAAATCTTTTTGGTTAGCTTGCCGCTGGAGGGTTATCTCTGTTAACTAACTCACAGTACCTGTCTATAGAATGGTTTTAATGAGGGAAGATTCTAAAAATACAGATTTTTACTGAAGGCTGAAGAGTGTTTTGTCCACCAACCACCCAATCGTTTCTTATTTAAACCACCTAAGGGTGCCTCAGGGAGGTAAAATGAACATTATAATATCTAGAATTCAGAGTAGTGAAATGATTCACCCAAGATCACACAGCCTGGATCTTCTTCATTTTAATATCATGGCTTTCTATATCAAACTTTCTTTTTTTGGTACCAGGAATCAAACTCAGGACTTTGTGCTTGCCAGGCAGGTGTTTATGCTGCAGAGCTGTATCCCTGGTCCTATATCAAACTTCTTATGTGAGTGTTACTAGCCCTTTCAAATTCTAGTACAGTATTCTAAAATAAAAATTCCACTCTTATTTGTATAGTATGTTTCACTTTTTAAAGCTGGGCTGCATTTATAACTTTCTTCTCACAAGGTTCCTGAAATGAACAGCTCAAATACAGTCAGAGGCAGAGAACACTGCTGAAATGTAGGTACATCAGCGGGCCAGAAGCTTATCATCTTGGGCCCAGTGGGGTCTCCCCTGAGACTTCTGGGAGCCTTGGAAACATGAGTGCTGAGCCACAGGCCCTGCGGATCCCTCAATAAGATATACAGGATGGGGACCGAGAGAGAGGAGGAAGCAGTGTGCAGGCCCTGGGAGAAGAAGGGAGGGCGATGCCTCTGTTCCTGGATGCTTCCCAGGACCTGTTTCCAGTCTGAAGGAGGTCCAGCTGGACTCAGTCTCGGGGGTTGGGTGTAGATGTTTCTGGATCCTTTTACTGGAGCCAGTTTGAGTTCATTTCTATTTTTTGCAGCTTTGATTAAGACTCTTTTCGTGTTTGTTGTTTCAGTTACGTCCTATTTCCCTGAAATGATGAATAGTAAAACCAAAACAAAGGATGTGAGTGGTTATTTTTCAGTAGCATCAAAGGGGTGTGAGCCCTGGAAAAGCTGTGTGGGACCCAGAGCCCCAGGAATAGCCTGTGAGAGGTGCCATCACTGGGAGTGCCTGGCATGCGCTGGGAATAGCAAAATGGGCGGGTGGCCTGGAAACCATGCTGTCAGAATGTTGCTGTGGAGATTCCTCACATGTTTATGACTGTAGCTCTCAGTGAGGGGACACTTCACAGTTTTGAAGACCCTTTGGTTTGTCACCACTTGGCCAGGAGCATCAATGCCAGTGTTACTGGCATTTAGTGGGAAGAGGCCAGGGAGGTGGTTAAACATCCTACAGCAAGGGCCAGATCCTAGCAGCAAAGGACCACCCAGTCCCACACACCAATAGCCTAGATTGAAATTCTCTGATTTGTGAGAATGTTTGTTTTTCAATGTATTTATGAGAACGTTATGCTTCCTGACATGCTAAGTAGGAACTACCCATAAATATCATGTGTACTTTTTGGATGACTGGGGCACGAACTGCTCATGGATTTTTTTCCTTTCTTTAGGATTGCTTTTGATCCTACATATAGAAAAAAAAAAATCCTATGCAAAGTTGCTCTCGCACGGGCAATGGATAGACCCAGGAGTTCATGTGTGTGTCCAGTGGCTGCTATGCGCCCGTGTCCTTGATCTATGTGGCATGTTACTACATGTCGGAGAACTAAAAAGAGAAAGGCTTTTTTGGTGTGTGTGTTTCAGACCATCATTTTGTACCTCATTAAGAACCTGACATATGGTAATGCTTACTGCATCCACAAAGACTGCAACCAATAGTGATTTCTAAAGAGACTGCAAACAGTAATTAGATTTCTCAAGTGGTAGTTTAGATCTTATATTGCCAGTGGGGAAAAATACCGGTTTGCAAGCTGCCCCCAAATGAGCCCAACAGAGCTCCTCCCAAGAGCTATTCACCCTGGGTAATGCAAGGGGCACGAAGAACACTGAATCCAGGAAGGGGGTCAGGACCTGTAAGAAGGCAAGGTGGCCCAGGATTGCTCCTCTGGGTTACTCTGGAAACTCTGCATGGTTTCAAAGATTCCCAGGGAGCTTTGGAAAATGAATCTCTCTCATCAGAAACTTCTTTAGCTTATGTGTTTGACACCATGGATTAGCTCTCCCTCTTTCCAACAAGTTCTCCCCCGGGGGCTTTGATGTTTATGATTGCCAAGGGCCCTCCACTGTGAATCTGGAGCTGGGTATCTGCTTCAACTCACATGCATGATCCCTAGAGCCTTGACTGGCACACACACTCTGGGCTTTTTGATCTGCCTTCAATTCTGAGGCACAGAAAGAAACATTTGCAGGCCTGGCCTAGCTTTGCAGCTGAGAGAGAAAAATAAGGGTGTGTGTATGTAGGACCTATGCTTTCCTGTCTGCCTCTTGGTAAAGAATGGGTTCATCTCAGATGGCCGGGTGCCCCCTTCCCCCAGCTGCTGAGAGATGGGCATGGGGCTGTGGCTGGGACAGAGCACAGCGTAAGTCCCAGCAGCCAGAGGCGTGGGGAAAAGGCAGGTCGTGGAGGAGTGTGGCGGAGTCACTGCAGCTGGAGAACTGGGGCTGGGGAGCACCAAGCCCTGAAACTTGCCAGGGACCTGGAGGAACAGAGTCGTTTAGAAGCAAGACACCGGGCTCTCCAAGGAGAGCCTCATTCTCCAGAGCCCTGCAGGGTCATCCCAGCCCTGCAGGAGCTTCAGACCCTCCTGCTTGTCTCTCCTGAGGATTTTGGCCCAGCTGTGTAGTGGCCTGTTCCACGAGGTGGGATTGGTCTCTTTGCTCATCTTGCAAAACTTTCTTGTTCTTATTTCTGTTTTCCTTTTCTCTCTCCCACCCCCACCCCAACACTAGGGGCTGAACTCAGTTCTTTGCACTGAGCTACATTCTCAGCTCTTTGGCTGCTTTTTATTTTGAGATGAGGTCTGGTCTTGCTAAGTCATTAAGTCGCCCGGGCTTGAACTTGCAGTCCTTCTGTGGCAGCCGCCCAAAGTGCTGGGATTACAGACATGTGCCGTCATGTCCTGGCTTCTTTGCTTTCCTTTGGGACAGGGTCCTACTGTGTTGCCCAGGTTGGCCTTGAGTTTGTGAGTCCAAACTATCCTCTGACTACAGGTGTACACAGGCAGGTTAGGCTTTTCATGGAAAGTTTTAGCAGTTTAGAGTTCACTCCAATAACAACAACCAGCATTTGCTGCATGCCCACTCTGTGCTGCACACTGCATGTGCGTGATCTGATTTAATCATCATGGTAATCCTATCAGAAAAGTACTACTATGCCCGGTTTTTTAGAGCAGAAAATCGAGGCTTAGAGAATTTTAATGAGCTGTCCAAGGTCATAGGATGAACGTGGGGTTGAACTAGTTCTAGCTCAGACATGACACTTAGAATCATTCAACACTTCATGTTCACAGGCGGCAAGATAGTTCGATCTTCCTTTTTACCTTGATACATAGCATTTTGAAGTCCTTGGTTGCTATAATTAAGTAGCAAGCTATAAAACACATATATTTTAAAATAAAGTTGTTTTAGTTGGAGGTCAGATTTTTTTAAAAGAGTCATATTGAGGTCTGAATTCATCACAAATGCTAAAATGACTTAAAAGCATATTTTTTAAGTTTAACCAGGTGTAACACACTCATTTAAATAAGCATTTAAGGGTACTGACATTGACTATGCATTGAGATGTGAAATGGGGCTTAGACGACAGGTGTCAATTACTACTCCCTTCCAAGGGGGTCTCCTTGAAGCTCCTCCCACTCTTGTATAAAGCAAAGATATATGTGAGGGGACCACCTGCTCCCCCCTGTACCTGGGGATGGGGACAAGGGAAGGAACATGCCAGCAGCTTTTCCCACAGCCATTCTTGTTCTTCATTGTCAATGCAGCCCCGCTCAGGGAACCTGGATAACAGGCTGTAAATGTGCGCACCTAGCAAGGCCTTCTGTCACACCTCGCCTACCTGCATCCATGCATATACATACATCTCTTCTAACATCACACAGAGATGCTGTTAGCGGCCAGGGGGAAGAGGACAGGTGCAAGGCAGGGGAAGAGAGAATTCGCTCAGCAGAGAACAGACCTAGATGTATGGGTGTGGGTTGCAGCGGTGAAACTCTGTACTTTGTCACTTTTCAGGATTACCTGGTACTATATAAATGCACTTGGGGTGGAAGTTCAGGGATTGAATATGACCAAGGTCTCTTTAAAAACAGCGAGCACGGCCTGAAATAGTAAGGAACCCAGTTCCACTTCACCCAGGGCAGAGGCAAAGGCTGCTCCACAGACAGCCTCTGAGAGGGCGGACTAAGGAATGCCAGGAGAGGACCCTGTGCCTGCTTGGCCTGCGCGCACCCTGATCTCACCAGCTCTCATGCAGCCTGGGACCGCCCGGCCTGCCCAGCCCTGGCCTGGGTAACGGTTCCTACACTGCTTTTCCACCAGGGACTCGCATAAGCTGCTTTCTTTCTCACGGTCTCTCCCTCCTCTCACTGCTCTCTTAGCCCCTTATCCTAGCTT
Organism: Dinomys branickii; assembly: GCA_004027595.1. NCBI lineage: Eukaryota > Metazoa > Chordata > Mammalia > Rodentia > Dinomyidae > Dinomys > Dinomys branickii. The sequence continues at coordinate 369,358 of PVLD010000019.1, read as the reverse complement.
CAAAGCCTGTACCACCGCCACACTGCTTACAGGTACTGTCTAGCTTATGCCCCAGAGCGGCAGCTCCAGCAAAGTGGAAACTTTTGCACACTCTTCTTTCCAAACACAGAGGCTGGTGAACGGCACACGAGAGTGGCCCAGTAAGTACTTGCAGCTGCTGTTCTTAGCTCTGTGTCCCAAGCTCCTTTCACGGGTTGGAGTGCAGATTTACTCAGTGCACTACATCGTGCGAGCACAGCTAGTCTGGGCAAACCAACTTGGGCCTTTACGGCCAAAGCATGTTTTCTCTGTCTAAGACACAAAGGAAGCCAGGAAAGGGAATTCACCTAACATTTGGATACCAGTGACCTGATCTCTTGAAAACTATATAGAATCCCCCACCTCCAGGAATAGAGAATCTGAGAAGAAATGTAGAAACGGAATTCCTTCTCACAATAGCCTGAAGGGCAATTCTTAGGAAGTTTTACTACATGTCCACACAAAACTTTAGCCTTTATCCAACTGAGGAGAAGAATTTGAAAAATGTTTACTGAAGGCTTGTTAGGGAAAGTGGTTTTCTGAAGGAGTTTGAAGTCATGGGAAATATGATCCTTTCTGTGACAAGCTGTTAATGTAACCCCTAGCCTTGAGCAAAAGTAAAGGAAACGCCCTGGAGACAGACACTCAGTAGCCTACAAGATGGAGTTGGGGGCCAGGGATATAGGTCAGTGGTACAAGTGCCTGCCTGGCAAGCACAAGGTCCTGAGTTCGATTCCTGGTACAAAAAAAAAATAAGATGGACTCGGTTCTTAGCCTCCCGCCTGCCTAGAGTCCCATCTTCCCTGCTCACCTGGGAAGTGATTCTTAAATCAGGTTATGGAAGAATGACGGGAATAAAACTCCGCCCTTCTCAGCAAACTCCTTCCGTCCCAACAACCTGTATCCTGCGAGCCCCTTGCCTCCAGCCTCTTCCGTCCTTGTCGCTAAGGTGTTTCTATTGCAAGGGAGAATTCTTTTCTCAGAAATCTGACTTGCCTCCCAAACTGTGCTTTCCCAGGACGGTAAAGATTAGTTTGGCGCAGTGATAGGAAAACCAGGACCAGGCGTCATTGTTACCTGGTAGGTTAAACTTGGAATTCAGCTCCTGGGATTTGAGGCTGAGCTCTATCTCCTAGTAACTGAACTTGTACAACTTAACTGACTTCTCTCTTGCCTCAGTTTTTAAAATTATGGGTATTGGAGAGAGCAGCAACCCATGTGACATGTTTGCTGTTGGTTTTCTTAAAAAATTTATTTTAAAAATAAAAGGAAAACATATTAAACAGACATTCATTTACAAAATAGCATAAGAACAATACAAGCAATACTGAATTACAAAGTGGTAGGAAATTAACAATGGTTGTTGTGTTACATATTGGTATCTTCAAAGTGGTTTCTCAGGAAAACAAATAGAGACATGCAAACGTGATCCAATCCTTCATCATTAACTGATCCTTTCAGCAAGGCAATAGAAGTCAGTAGTACAATTATGTTATCTATCCTGTATATACATATGTGCATAATTTCCCCTTCTTTTCTCTTTCCCTCATCCCAGTTGCTCTTTACTTTTGAGCAGTTTCCTTTTGTTTCACAATGTCTGTCCTACCTCCTAATTCTTATTCACTCTTTCAGGTTCTTACACTAGTGAGACAATACATTGCTTATCCAGCGAGGTCTGGTTTGTTTCACTTATGAGTATGGTCTCTAGTTGTGACCATTTACCAAAAAGCCTCGAGTTTATCTTTCTTTATAGCTGAGTAATATTCCCGTATATAAAAGTACCACAATTTTTTTATCTAGTCCTCAGTGGATGGACATTTGGGTTGCTTCCACGATTCAGCAATATTGTGCTGCTATAAATATAGGTGCACATATATCACTGTGATAGGATGTTTTCAGATATTCTGGGAAAATACCTAGAAGGCAAATTGCTGTTGGTATGAAATGAGCTAATATACGAAAGGAGTTAATATTATTGTCATGATTGGGATGGTAGCTGATCATTATAACCACCACTGTCATCCTCCTTGTCACAGTGCCATAATCATCTTCTCCACCATCTTGGATAATGGGGCCCACTTAAATACTAGTTTAGGCCCTAACAGAGACAAAGCAACCAGCTGACTCTCTCAGTAAGATGCTGTCCAGAGCTCACCATGGCTGGATTCTTGGAGTTTTTTGTGAAGAAAACTGCTACACTCTGAATGCTTCTGTGCTTCCATAATTCTTTGAAATCCTACTTCCCAGTGTGATGCCATAGAAGGTGGGACATTTGGGAGCTGATTAGGTCATGAGGGGGAAATGTGGCCTTGGAGAGTTTTTCACTCTCTGCCTGCCATAGGAAGACACAGCAGGAAAATGGCCATCTATGAACCAGAAAATGAGCCCTCCTCAAATTCAAATCTTGCAGCACCTTTACTCTAAACTTCCCAGCTTGCAGAACTGGGAAAACTAAATATTTGGTGTTTAAACCATCCAGTCTATGGTACTCTGTTATAGTTGTCCCAACTGACTATATACCTAGAAAGAGAGATCTAGTGAAAAATTATAAATTAGAATAGACCTTTCATATATATATATATATATATATATATAATCAGGAAAACATATATATGAGTATGAGAGAGAGAGAGAGAGACAGGAAGAGAGAGAGAGAGAGACTTAATAAAATACAAATATAAAAAATTCTCTAAATGCATGCAGAGCAAATGAATACTTTTATGTTGTAAGACTGGCTTGTAGATTTTATCAGGAAATGGCTCTGGCATCTAGTATCTGAGGTCACCCTTGCCCCACAGGCCACAAGGCCCCTAATGTGGCACCGTACATCTGCTGAGTCACATCTGCTGTGCGGGATTTGCCCTTGTAGATTGCTACACAATGTACGGGCTTCATAGGTGGCATCGCTGATGCCTGGTCTACCGGGCTTCCCAGGTAGCCTGGAGGGTCTACAGAATCTCCAAAGGTTTCTGTAAGGTTTGCAGCCTGTTAAAGTAGAAAACCTTTCTAGCTCATTAAAAACAGCTTCTAAAGCCTGCATCCACAACTGTTTGTTACACAGAAGCAGGAACTATGGAAAATGCCACAAACAAACCAGAAATAGTCTTTGCTCTACTGTGAACACGTGACTCTGGGCATGCATGGGGTATTCTTGCCCCTGGGCTCTTCACCTTCTTATCTGCAAACCTGAGCTCACCCAGAAGATCCCAAACTGATGTGAATTTTTTGTGTCCTTTTCTTTAATTAAAAAGTTAATAGCCAGCACTCCCAGATAATCCTTTCTGATTCTTATCTGGACTTTGCCTGGCATCTTGCTCCTCTCCTGACCCATTTTCTGCAAGAATGGCAGCTGCTCTTCCCCAGGATCATTCCTGCACTTTCTTTTTCTCACAGTCTGTGTTTAGGAAGCCCGGAATTTTACCATCTCCTGTAGCCCACCAGGAGACACAGTCTAAGGCACTGAGGGTCTAGGCATTCTCAGATTACAGCTGTCACAGAAGTTGCTCCTTCTGCTTATCTTTGCCGAGTGACTAATTCACTCAGACCTTCTGAATGAAGAGATGACTGCTAGTTTCTAATAATTATATTAATATAATAGAAATTCACAAATCTGTTTGTTTATCAGAGCCCGAGAGCTAATGTCAGCAAGTTTGAAGATGATTACAAATGAATGATTTCACGGCAGATCTGGTTTCTTTGTTCACATAGAAAATATTTGCTAACAAATACTGCAGTCATAGGAACCACCAAAACTTGAAAAATATCTCTCATACAATTTAGACCACACTGTTTCCAATACACTATGGAGATATATATATATATATATATATATATATATATATATATATCACACACACACACACACACACACACACACACACGAGAAGAATATTATGTCAAATTTCATTTTTGTATACATTACAGTCCTTAAGTTAGGTAAAAATAAATATTTAAAATACACTGTAAGTTCCATAATCTTGTTTTGATACTTTGCTTCACAATCCCCAGCAAGAAATTGGCCTGGTTGGTCTTGACGCTGGAGTAGACTCTGAGCACCGAACTCTAGTTCTGGGAGAGGAATTTAAAAGCTAACTTGTCCAACTTCTTCATTTCATATTTAGGAAAGGGAAACATGGGAACATTGGGTCACACTGCTAGGTGCCCTCCTAGCAGCAGACAGAATCATATGTTCCGCCCTGCCCTGGCTGCTGGTACCTCCAAGCAAGAACGAGGAGAGGAGAGTGTGCTTTTGAGAGCAGAAGTACAGCAACATCCTAGAGAACATGACATACTTATTATAGGACCAGCCACCCCTCCCAGCATAATCTTTGCATATATGAGGAAATATATTTTATACAATGTTCACATTTCAATAGCTTGTCTGAGCAGGGAATCAGTATTGACTCTCATGGTGAGCTTAGGAGGGAGGATGAGCAGGCATGGCTATTTCTGGCTTTCAAAGAGGGAAATAAAACTGGAGATGTCACACATCTTTCACAAGGCAGCGCGGCGAGGTGGTAGCAGAACTGTTCCTGTAATTTAGGAATCCTGGCTTGGCATCCCGCATCGAACCACACTGCTCTCCTGTACTTGACGTGTCTTACAGGAATCACAGCCAAGAACAGCACAGGCATTTTTGTTCTCATGATGCTGTTCGTAAACCATTCTCAAACCTGCTGCAGTTCCCCTGAAAGAACCTTTTCTTTGTGTGATCAGTCACTTGGCGGCAAAGAGAATTAGATCGTCTAACTTTTATCCAAAAACTCTATTTCGAGATAGATATTAAGCATTTCCAACATTCTGAAGCCATTTTCCTTTCAGCGATGAAGCATAAGGTGTATTTAAAAGAAGTTTAGTCTGGAAAATCAGCATATGGCAATTAACAGTGCTCTCCTAGTAGTCTTGTAGTTCTTTGTACAAAGCCCTTTCACAGAAGAGGGTATTTTAATTCAATAAATAAAAGATGGGCACTTGTAGTTTTCCTACTGGTCTAGGCTCTAGTTGCAGCTAACACACACACACACACACACACACACACACACACACACAGAGCAAAACACAAACAAACATTGTTTGATCCCTGCTTGCTGTAGGGCATTCCATCTTTCAAGAGACCAAGGAAAAAACAACCTCAGAAATTTACCACCAAAACTTCCAAATTTACTGCAACACAACGTAATGGCAAAATACTATTTTCTTAGTGGACACATTCTTGGACAACCACCATGGCCAAGATACCCGGTTTTATTTTTACAATAAACCCCAAGAAAATGTTGAATTCCACTCTTGGTTTGGGGATGGCAAAGACGTTGTGGGCTATTTGGAGCAAAAGATCATGTCTGATCATTCATTTTTATCCTGTCTGATTAACCGGTGCTTGAGGCATTTATTTCGTGTTTATACTGGTTTGACACAAATCATGCTTAAAAGAGATTTGTGTATCCTGTCTTCCTGTGCAAAGCTGAGCTACAATGGTAGTCTTAGCAATGCCAGCTCCCTCTTGGAAATTATCAATAACAGAAGTATTCAGCCTAAGAAAGTGCTTCTAGTGTAGACACGACACAGAACTGGACACCTAGCCACACTCCAGAGATCTGCCCGAATGGAGAGAAGTGGAGATTCACTTCCAAAGATTTCTCTGTTCACTTAGCATCAATGTATCCATTTCTCCTACTGCTTTTCATGTACTATTACAACTTGCTACACTGAAAAAGGCAAGAAAGGTGCAAATTACTTCAAAGTTTTGCACAAATGTTACGCTTTTCAACTTAATTTAACCATATTTTGTTGGCTTACAGAAATAGTGAAAACCTTGTGCAAATATTAATATTTTAGCATAATTTATTTATAACCTATATTATTTATAACACAGCTATATAAATGATAGTAGCCAACTGCCACCAGCTCCCATCCCAACTCTCTTGAAACTAAAATTGAGTAAATTCCTGATTACTTGGTTAAAGTATCTATTCTAGTTCCTTAATCGCAAATATATATTAATGTTTTTATAATAATGCATAGAAAGCAACTATATGCACAGCATAGTAACTCATCAGACATACCTTGTTTGAAGAAACCAAGTTTTTTCAAAATATTTCCACCACACAGAATGGATATTCTTTTTTCTTTAAGCTTTTCTGCATCACAAATCCCATCCAAATTACTCTAAAAAAGAAAGAGTTCCCAGCACCTTTTCTCTTCTCAGAGGAGCTAAGCAAACATTTCCATCTACCTCCCAGCTCTTTGAAAAGCTCATTTTGTAACACACATGCACACACATACACACACACACACACACACACACACACACACACACACTGCTTCTCACACTGGTTTTAGTGCTGAATTAGGCGGTCCTCTTTCAAATTTCCACTCCCACTTGCTTTTTTTGGGAAAGGACTTGTAAATATTCTTTTCTAACTCAAAGCACACATTATTTTCAGTAAGCAATTTCTACAATTAGATATTCTGAAAAGCAGAAGCACAGCAGCTAGATAGGAAAAAGAATATTAATATGCTTTAAAAATTACTTAATCAGGGGCAATTCAGTTTTCTTTCTTTTCAAACACTAGCGAACAGCTGAATTAAACTGCAGGAAAAAAAAACTATGTAAATACCGTAAGCTTATTCTACTGGACTCTCATTTTGCATTGAAAATATTTACTTTTCCTACATGTGGATGCCATCTCTTTGTTTTGCTTTGTTCCAATCCTTTCTGCCTTTGGCAAGCTTCATGAAATGATTGAGGTATTTGTTGCTGGTAACAGGACTCATGGTAATAACAGTGGGAAGCAAAGCCCGACTCATGTTTCAAAAAACTACTGATGGGTATCTCACATCATCAGTGATTTCTACTCATGTTTGCTTTTTATATATTAGGTCGACAATTGAAGTGAAGAGATTCAGAACCTAAACGTGCATTAACATATCTCAGCATTTAAAAACTCAGACCCCTCCCCCCCCCAGTGTGTCTGGCAGCCCCTTGAGATCCCAGCGGCTATCAGAGTGGCAGCGCATCTTTTCCCCAGCAGGGCAGAAGGTACAAAGAGCCATTTCTCCTCCTGCTGGGGAGTCTGCACTCCCGCAGCTTGGGAATAGCGCTTTCTCCATCTGCGCTCCTCCCACCCTTGTCTGCTGGCTCTGGGACCGTCCTTCCTTTAAGATTCTTGCTGCAGTGCAGTTAGACCTCTCTTTTTGCCTTCTCTGCTTCTTCACTGAAATTATTTTTTCAATTCTGTTTCTTCCTCTGCCATATCCTGATACCAGCTCCACTGGTAATGAGGACAGGGCTGTCACGTGTGTGGAAGGTCAGCTGTCTCATCGTTTATGTTGGGGCAAGTACAGCTGAAATGGCAGCTAAGCCTAGTAAATGATAATATTATTAATTATGGGGATACTCGTTGGTATATACCACTTACTGGGAATGGTGGTTGTCCTTTACATATAGGAGCTCATTAAATGTTTAGAAGCCTCTAGAAGAGTCAGAACTCTTACCTCCATTCTACAGATAAGAGCCCTGAAACTCAGAAAGAGTAACGTTTCTAAGGTCACCCAGGCACTGAAGCAAGATCTAGGGTTCAAATTTGAGGCTACCTTAATACAAACAATGGTGCTGTATCTGTACATGAAGCTTCTTTTCCTTTAGTTTCATTTGCTTTCTCATGGTGAATAAGAAAAAAAGTGAAATGTAAATGTGTTGAAAAGCATATGAAGAAATGCTCAAAGAAAATACCAATTATAAGCAATGGTGTTTGGGGTGACAAACATTTTTGGAAATAGTGGTAGCTATGTTATGAATTAATAGTGCTGGATTGCACATGTGGCAAATTTTATATTATGTATTTTACAGCAACAAAGTAGTAGAAAAAGAATATTTCCCTTAGAAAAGCAATTAAATATCCTTTTATTTGAACTGGCAAAAATTGAAACTCTGGAGTCCATGGAGGGCATGTGCTGGCCTTTGGGGTTGCTAGAGGTGGACAAACATGATTATTCTAGAAGAAATCTCGAATACTTGATTGAACTATATATGTGCTCTAGCACCCACCAAACTCTTTGGGGATCTTCCTCAGTGAGCCGCTCACACAAAGAAATGAAATGGATCTCATAAGCACAGCCTGGGAGATGCCCAGTGTGAGCCGCTGTGTAGCAGCCAGAAGCTACGTCTTTCTTGAGGCCCTGGTGTGGTACACACAGACCCTTGCCTCAAGTCTTTGCTGTAAGATCACCTCCTGAGTGAGACCTTTCCTGGCCACCCTGGCTTTTAAATCTTTTTTTTTATTTGAAAGAGAATAAAGAATTAAAAAACATTAAAAACGATATAGAATTTCAAAACAAGATGATAGGAAATCAACCATGGTTGTTACATTGCATATTGTTATCTTCAAAGCGGTTGTTCAGGTTATTAGATATAAGCATGGAAAATTGGTCAAAAAATTAAGCATTAACTATTCCTTTCAATAAACCAATCAAAGTTAGTAGTAAAATTATCTTAGTTATTGTATGCATATCTATGTATTTCTTTTTCTCTTTCTTTCCTTTCTCCTTTCCCTCCTCCCAGTTGTTCTTTCCTTTTGAGCAGTTTCTTTCCTTTTCGTAATATCTCTTGTGCCTTTCAGGTTTTATTTACTCTTTAAGTTTCTTACACTAGGGAGACAATGCGATGTTTACACATACACATCTGATTTATTTCACTTATGTGTGCGGTCTCTAGTTGTACCCATTTCCCTATAAAAGCCTCGAGTCTGTCTTCCTTTATAGCTGAGTAACAGTTTGTTGTATAAAAATACCACATCTTTTTTATGCATTCCTAGGGTGATGGGCATTTGGGTTGCTTCCAAGAATTAGCTATTACACATTGCAGTGCTATAAACATAGGTGCACATCAATCGCTGTGATAGGATGTTTTCAATTCTTCTGGAAAAATACTCAGAAGGGGAACAGCTGGGTCAAATGGGACCTCTAATCCTAGTTTTTGAGGAGTCCCCACACTGATTTTCACAGTGGTTGCACCAGTCTACACTCCCACCAACAGTGGAGAAGGGTTCCTTTTTTCCCCACAGCCCCTCCAGCATTTGTTATTGGTTGATTTCTTGATGAGAGCCATTTCTCTTGTGGTGAGATGGAATCTCAGTGCTGTTTTAATTTACATTTCTCAAATGACCAATGATGCTGAGCAGTTTTTCATATATTTATTTGCCGTTTGTGTTTCTGTCTGAGATGCGCCACCCTGTTTTGAATGGCGCTCCAGCCCCGAGCACTTCCTCCTCCTCTTCTCCGCTTTATTTTTCTCCATAGCAGTTATTACCCTTTATTATTTCCTACTTGACTTTTAAAATCCAGTAACCACCTCCGCTAAAATAGGTATAAGCTTAGGCAGTTTGCAGTTTTTAATCTGTTTTATTCAAGAGGGCATTCTTAGCTCTTGGAACCAACACATAACAGGCATACAGTTAGTAGGAACTAAACCATTACAGAGATCAGTTAGAAATACAGGTGCTCTAGAAGAACACATGTCACCTACAAGAATTGGGAGTGAAGAATGAGGATATGTAGAATAAAAAACATTCAAGAAAAGGTCTTGGAGCCTTGTGTGATGGTGCTGAGGGTGCTGGGTGTCTGGCAGTAGCAGCACTCACAGCCAAAGCAGTCAAGCTTGTGGCCTCAAGGAAGTCTTAACTTTTTAGAGTAAAACAAGATCACAATTTCCTGGTGAGCAGTCTTGAGCTTGCTAGCTGCCATAAAATGAAGTAGATTATTTCTAGTTGAGAACAAAAATTGTGATGTTCAATTTTTCCTCCTGTTGCTACTTGAGATTCTGTTTTGCTTGTAAATCACCCATGGTTGCTTGAAAGTGTGCATTCTTTTCCAAATAACTGTTTGTCATTACAGAAGCTTAGTAGCCTAGTCTTATATTGTATCCGGTACAAAAACTCAAATCTCTTATAGAACATTTTCCATAAAAACTGTTTATTGTTGTCGTAAACATTGAACTTGATAGTTCTTTAAAATACAGCCGCATTTTTTTTTTCACTCCAGAAACAGAATGTGGGGAAGTCGATGTGCCCCTCATATCACAAATCCATTCCTTTATGTGACTTTTAAAAATGCAGACTGGCAGTTTAAGAGTCTAAATAATGAGGCAGCCTTTTCAGACACTCTTGATAGCTTTAGTATGTGCAGGAAGAAATTGCAAGAGTTACACCTTCGTAACATGAGCTCACTGAAGTGTCTCAGGTTATATGGTGTTTGATGCGCCATCAATTTTTCATAGAAATATGATTTGCCTTGAACTCTTCTACAACTGTTTTGAGACACTTTTTTTCCCTATACTTTGGCTGAACATTATTGCAACTATCGGGTATTGTCTCAGTGTCCTGGACACTGCTGAGCAGTGCTGCTAAGCAGGACACATTCTGTGTGGTGTCAGTGTGAGTGGAAAATTTGCCAACCTAATTAGCCTTTGTTAAATTTACATGGTCACTATCTGGTAGAAGCAAAAGAATTATTACAAGGAAAACATAGCTTTCCCAAAATTGAGAGAGCCAGATGGGGAAGATGAGTAACTTATAAATGGGTAGAGAATAGTTAGCCAAAACAGATTTTGCCAAGCAATGCAAAAAAAAAAAAAAAAAAGCTTCTAAAACTTTAAGGAAGAGGTTCTTACTAATGCATCAGTGGTAAAAATTAGATTAAATCAACATTAAATATCAGTAAAAGGTAAGCTCAGCGGAGGAAAGGAGATGGGGGAACCGATAGGATTCATCTTCTTCTTAGGTTATTATAAAATTATTGAAAAGATTATGACTCCCAAATGCTTCCCTGAAACACAGGAACCGGAACCACATGAAGTGCCAATATTCTAGGCCAAACTGACAAAACATAAACACAGACAAGTCACTGTGATTGCAATAGCACAAAAGAGATTAATGGACCTAAAGGAGGGTACCAGGAACTGGTATTCCAGAGGGCTGCAGAGCTAGCAGATTAGCAAAATACAAAAGCACCTTGTACAAAACAATGGTCCAAAATGGTGGACGGGAGATTATAGGCCTTATATCTCCCTTTATGCCAAGCAAGCAAACGGGGTCCAAAATAAAAGATTGGCTCACAGAACACCGGTCAGCTGGGGCTCTGTTGATCTAAGCTCTGCCGAGCAGCCTTATAGCTCGCTGCAGGCTGTGTGTTGGCTGGGGAATCTCTGCAAGTGTTTATTGTGGTGTCCATGCTACAGGGACAGCAGCTACACAAGAGGAGCTCTTTTCATAGCAAGCAGGCAACGGGAAATATGTGAGGTTTCTTATAACTGGCACACTGTCACTGCTGGCCTGTTCCCTTTGGCCAAAGGACGAAGGCCAAAGTCCAGGGGCAGGGAATTAGACCGCTCGGAAAGAGGCTATGGAAAGTTTGTTGGTGAAGAGAAGAATTAGAATCAATAATTGGGTCTCCTACTCTATCCTCTTACTTTCAACCTCATGTTTGTTGTGTATTTCTTTTCAACTTTTATTTTTTATTGGTATGCGTGTGTAGGGCATAATGATCACATTTCTCATAGGGCACTGGCACAGGTACACAACACATTTTAATCCCTTCTTTACCTCCTTCCCCTCTCCTTCCTACCCCTTTCTTCTTTGTCTTGGTCTCTTTCCCTTTCACAAAAGATCTATCTCTGTATTTACTATTATTTTCTTTTTATTTTGGTCTCTTTTCCTATTTTCATTTCTCACAGAAGAGAAACTATGCATTATTTAAGCTTGTAGGTCTGGTTTATTTCATTTAACATGGTCTCAAAGTGCGTCTACTTTCCTCCGAATAACTCAAGTTTATCCTTTTTCGGAGCAGAGCACTGCTCCATTGCATGTAAATACCACATTTTCTTTATCCAGTCTCCTGCTGATGGATATATAGGCCACTTCTCAGAATTCGCTGTTATGAATTGTGCTGCTATAAATGTGACTGTGCACATATTGCTGTAACACAATGTCTTTAACTTTTTCCGGCAGACACCTAGAAGGAGAATGACTGGTTAAACGGGCTTTAGTTTTTGGAGGCATCTCCATGCTGACTTCCTTAATGTTTATTCCAACAGTGTAGATGTGCTTCTTTCTCCCCACAGCCTCACCAGCACTTGTTATTGTTTGACTTTTGATGGTAACCATTGTTTCTGATGGAATCTCAGTGTTGTTTTAATTTGCATTTGTCTAATGGCCAGAGATGAGATGTTGAACATTTTTCATGTATTTATTGGCCATTTATTCTTCTTCCTAGAGGTGTCTATTTATGTTGGTTGCCTGTTTTCTATTGGGTCTTTTATTGGGGAGTCTAATTTTTTGAGTTCTTTATGTATCCTAGGTACTACATTAGTTCTCTGCATTCAACTGGATTTTAAAAGAATTCTGGTGTATTTATTTCTGCATTTTATTAAGTTTAATCTCTACTCATTATGATTTTTTGAAATATTTGGTTTATGTATGTACCTTATTTGTATTTTTATTTACTTTTTATCTTCATTTATTTTCTTCTGTCTTCTGTTAGATTAATGAAGTCTTCCATATTCCCTCTTTTCTCTACCTCCTCAGTTGTTTTTGAATTTACATTGTTTATTAAACTTTCAGTGTTACCCTCTACATTTTAAACTACATATACAAAAAAATAAACTTTATATACAGCTATCGATCTTTTATTAAAGTTATTTATTATTTTTTATTCTCTTTTAAAACCTGACAAGAATTTGTGCTACTTTAACTATGTCTCCCACATCCTGTTATTTGTTCGATGATTGCAATGGTACATTTTTAAAACACAAGGTCAGATTGCTTTAACTCTTTGTAAAAAAGATTTTTATGGTTAATACATTGGCATATTTTATTAGTGTGTATGTTTACCATTGTGTCTTTCTTTTCATGCTTTCTTTCTGGAGATTTCTTCTTGTTGATAAGAACATTCAAGAAAGTAAGAGTTGATGAACATTAGGTACAAAATTCCTCTGCTTAGCTAAGGAGAAAATTCTAGAGCCACTTCCACAAGGAAAGATGATGAAAAATAAGATACTCATTTAGTCTCAAAATATCTCTCCAAAAGATCTGTGTTAATTAAGTACAGGAAAATGGTATCTTTGTAGTGCAGAAACTTGGAAGAGACCATCAGCCAAGTGTGATTACAACTAACAGCATAAGAAATGGGATACCTTGATACTGTGTTCAATACCTCCAAACACAGTGTGTCAAGAAGAGCACATGACTTCTGTGGTATGTGTTCCACAAGTGCTTAACTGACTTTAATTCTGAGGAAATAGCAGGCAAATCCAAGTACAGAAAAAGTCTATAACTTTACTGGCTAATACTTTAAAAACCTGTCAATGTTATGAAAGACTAAGAAATTGTTGCAGATTAGAGAGGATGAAGGAGATATGACAGAGATGTTCATGCAATTTTTGATTTGATTTTGAATCCAAAAAGGGACACTAGCACAAGTGCTTGCCTGGCAAGTGCAAGGTCCTGAGCTTGATTTCTGGTACCAAAAAAAAAAAAAAGGGACACTAATGGAAAACTGATGAAATATAAATAAAACCTATGGATTAGATAATGGTGTGTCAAAGTTAACCTTCTGGTTTTGATAATTGTATTATAGTTATGTGACATGTCATTATTTGGGGAAGCTGAGTGACTACTACTCAGAAAGTCTTTGTACTATGTTTACAACCTTTCTGTAAATCTGAAATTATTTCAGTATACAAATATACAGTTTAAAAAGAAAAGGTGGTGTTGTGAATGGAAAATTAGATTAGAAATAGAAAACAAGTTCAGGTAGAGATAACATTAAATTTGTGTTAGAAGACCTTTATTCATATATTTTGGCACTTTCTCAGTTTCTTAATTTGTAAAATGAGAAAATTAATTTTCCTGACCTCTTTGAAATCAAATCAGATAAAATTGACAAAACATCTCATAATCTGTAAATTTCTCTCTAAATTATTATTGATTATAATTACTACATGCCCTTTTCTGGATGAGATCAGAGTATTCAGGAATTTGATTTCCTTCCTATTTTATTGTTGCTGTGGAGCAGAAGTACATAGCAAATTTTGAAGTTTTCCGGTGGCCAACTATTCTGTTGTGCAAATCAACATAACCGAGAAACAAGTGGAATTCAGGCCTTGACGGAGAGCCATAGACTGTGATGGATGCATCTGGGAACAAATTCCCCGCCATGTGCATGTATGAAGGGTTTGGGCAGCCTTTTAAATGATACTGAGAAGGATATGGGTCTCTTTAGAGAAGAGATTCAAATTCCAGTATTGTGCAAAGCCCGGGCCACACAGATCGACATATTTGTCATAATGTTTTAGTCTTACTGTTAAAGGAAAAGACAACTTCCCATTCGGAGGAGCACGCCCACTGGTGGCCTCTGTGTATGGGTGGAGGTGGCCACAGCAGTGGTGGCGATGCTGTGGGAGGAAGGTTCCCATCAGCAGTGCAATGAATGGGACTTCCGTTTGGAAGGACAAAGTCTGGGAGTGGACAGGACTGACACTGCATAAAAGCCATGGAAGAAGCCACAAAAGAAAAGGTCAGTAGGTTAAACAACATTAGCATTAAAACTATAATATGCATTTAAAAGAGAAACCCACACTTAACCTATGAAGAAATTAAAAAGCAAATGACCAAGTAGTATTATGAAATGTGAACATGTTTTATAATAGCTGGGATAAAGGGTGAATATCCTTAAGATGTATGAATACGTAAGGTCATAAGAAAATCCCATAAGAACTGCCAAACAGAAAAGGTAGGCAGAGGCACACACAATACATGAAATACAAATTAAAATGGTATCACAACTCTATTTTCAACCTGCCTATTGGACGCTCATGTTTTTAAAGAAAATATTCAGTACCAGGTAGGATGAAGACCAGCACCCCGTGTGCTACTCATAGCAGGCAGTGGAACCTGCTATGACGTTTTCTGAAAGCAATTTGACGAGCTGCGCCATGAAACCAAAAGCGTTTGTAATCTTTGCCCCCAGTGATTCCCTTCCTAAGAATCTGTCTTAGTCTGGTTTGGGTCGCTACAACAGAATATCACTGACTGGGTAATCTAGAAGGAAAAGACATTTATTTTTTACTGCTGCGGAGGCTGGGAAACCCAATATCAAGATTGTAGCATTGGGCAGGGGCCTTTGTACTGCATCACCTTATGGAGGAAGCAGAGGAGTGAGAGGGTGAGGAAGCGGAGGAGGTGGAACCTGCAGCCTCAAACCCTTGTATGATCAGCGTCAGCCTGTTCCTGGGAGCCGAGCCCCACGCTTACTCATCTTTCAAAGGTGCCGCCTCTTAACATTGCTGCATTGGGGGTTAATTAACACATAGTTTTAGGGTAACATGGTCAAACCACAGCTGTGTTCTTAATGAGACTCCAGAGACATGTTACTTTGTGCCCAGCACAGGACAAATGTCCATCATGCTTTATGCTGTGTCCCTGAGCCAGAGGTTACGTAGCCCACAGGGTGTCTAACCCTAGTGCCCCCAACCCTGGTTCTTACCCAGGTTACGGGTGAGCGAGGGTCTTTCCCAGTGCTTTGGTCATGGAGGGTTCAGCACCACCTGCTTCTCCCTTGCACATTCACTGAGCTGCTGGGATGTGTGCTACAGCCCCGATTGTGACTGGCGCAGTCACAGGGTGTCAAGCACTGGGATCTACAACTTATTTGAGCAGCTCTGACTCTCAAGAAGAGCAATAGTAATGAAAACTGTAATCCGTACTATTCACTATTATTGTGCCAGCCACAGTTCTAAGTATTTTGCTTATGTGAATTAATTTAATCCTCAAGCAACCCCCATGAGTAGCAATCACCTTAAAGATGAGAAAATGTAGGCAGGAGGGACAAATGGACATGTTGAGTGTTGACAGCCAAGAACACAAAATGAGGGTTTGAACCTGAACAGGGTCCCCTGACTCTTGCAGCCGTCAGCTCAGGACAAGCAAAGTAAATGAAGGTGGTACTGTAAACTCGTGGGGCAGGATGTACCCACCAGGCCTGCCCGTTGGGTGGAAGCTAAGAATGAACAGCACAGTCACAGTAAATGCTTTGGCCACTTTGCCTTTGTGCCACACTGTCACATTTAAAATTCAAATAAAGAAATCCTGACTAGATATGGAAAAGCATATTGAAAGATTTCTTCCTTCTCACCTCTCTCCCTCTATACCACAGTCTAAGTGAGAAGAGATACCTCGCAGAGAAAAACAAGCAAACATATGGTTTGAGTAAGTATATTTTTCCTATTTGTTGAGAACAAGTTTTCACGCAGACCCGGAGTAGTGTTTTGGTAAGGAGAAGTCTCTGGTGGCGCGATGTGCTACATTCTTCCTTCAGCCTCTCTGCTGTTAGGCTGGAGATACCTAATCTAATTTGTTAGGAAGAAAAATGTTTTGTTTTCACATGTTTCATGATGTATTCATGTATAAAAAGACTAATTAGCATAAGAGATTAATTACAAAGCACTTGAACTAAATGAACCTTAATTATGATGACAGCTGAAATCACCGCTTCAGCAGCACATTGGTAAAAATGATGCATGCCGTGAGTACAGTGTGAAGTTCCCAGCCCCGGGGCCAGCAAGGAAAGGTCAGAGAACCCCAGAAGCCAGTGATCAGTGTCCAGCTGAGGGAGCTGTCAGCGTGCAGCAGCAGCCTTCCAGTCCAGCATGGGCCCTTTGGACACCAAATTGCCTGATTTACCAAAGTGTATTGAGAGGTGCTTCCAACTGCACCATTTCAAAATACAACTAGTAACATAACTAGATTCGGTGTCTTTTGGGATATTTGTCTCCCTGCTGACAGCTTCTTTGTGCGCCCTCAGAGAGCCTCTTCGCCGTGTTCCTTGGGCTCATGGTCATACCTTACGTGCTCACCCGGGTTTATTTTATTCACTTCTATACTTTTAAGTACAAAGTGTATGACAAGGTCTTATTTCTGGACTCTATCTTGTAAGTTCTTTTGGCTCTTCTGTCTTACAATCTTGGTATTCCTGCTACAGATGGAACGTTTCGTTTCCCCAAAATTAACATGTTGAAGCCCTAACTCTCAACACGATGGTATTTGAACATGGGCCTCTGTGAGGCAATTAGGTTTAGATGAGGTGCTGAGAGGGAGCCCCTGTGAGGGGATTAGGGTCCATATAAGAGGAAGGGAGACTGGAACAATCCCCCCTCCCCCACTGCACCCCCTGTGCGGACAGAGAGGAAGTCAGAAGCAGCCGTCTACAAGTCAGGAGGCGGAGTCTTACCGGGAACTAAATCTGCAAGCACCTGGACTTTGGATTTTCTAACCTCTAGAACTATAAGAACTCTCTATTTAAGCCTCTGAATCCATGGTTTTTTATTATGGGAGCCTGAGCTGACTAACGCAACTTTGCAGGAATCTCAAACTAAACTTTAGAAAGAAGCTCCTCACCTCTCTGAATTCCCCATCTGTTCTGCTCCGTGGTAATTCCATCCACGCAGATCCACAGGTTGGACTCGGAGCATTGATATCTGTTTTGCTTTGGCTTCATCATTTTTTTTCCTTAGGAAATGTTTGGCATTGAGGTGTAATTCACTTACCATAAATTCCATCACTTCGAAGAGTACAACTCAACGGTCCTTACTATATTCACAGAATTATCCATCTGTCATCACAATTCTAAGATACTTTTGTCACTCCAGAAGGAACTCCTCCAATCCTTAATCATTTTTCTGCCTCTATAGATTTTGCAGTTCTTAAGATTTCATACCATTGAAATCATATATGATGTGGCCTTTGTGACTGGGTTATTTCATTTAGCATAATGTTTTGGGTTTCATCCACGTTGTGGCATGAGCCAGTACTTCATTTCTTTTTGTGGCTAAATAATATTCTATGGTCATAATTACTTGTTCGGCCAATTATATAAATTCCTGCCTTATTGCATTGCTTCCAGTCTTATCCTCTCCATCTATTCTCCTCACTGTTTCCAGAGGAATCTATAGATGGAAATTAAGATTGATTGATTATGATTATGATTATGCACTGCTAAAAATCTGGTATCTCCTACTGCACAAGGAAATTGAAACTCGAGGCATGGCATGCCATTCCTACATTGCCTGCTGATCTGCCCAGACCTTTCCCAGCCCATTCTCCTAGGCCCTTGTCAGAGGCTGGGAGGATGGGCTCTGTTCTTCTGCACGGGGTGATGTCTGCCTGTATCTCGGGTATGAGTTCCTTTCCTGAGGACATCCTTCCTCCCAGACTCAGCCCGGCACTCCTCCTCAGTGTTTCCTGCTTCTGTGTTATCGCCTCTGTGGGTTTCCGCAGGACCTTAAAGACTATTCTGTTAGGACATGGGTCACTTGCTATGAAGCTTCATATCTGTGAACTCCTTATGTCTCAAAGCTAAGTTTTGATCCTGTCCACCCATCAGACCTGATACAGATCATGAGGTACAGGGAGAACTTGATAAATGGGGACTAAATAAAGGATTAGAAATAGAAAAAAGTACAGTATATGTGTATTTTAACTATTCTTATTAGCAGCCAACAGAATAATAAATAACTACAGGATATTTATTTGGGCACATGTGTAAAAACTGGGGTTCCTAAATGCCAAGCTATTCTGAGATTTTTTTTTAAGGCAAAGTTGCCATTAAAAATCAAGAGACATTTTATTGCCTGGAAATGGCTTAATTTACTTATCAAAAATTCACTAGATGAACTGCTGACCACTCTATTTTACCTTGACACTAACAGATCAAGGATCTCAGTGAATAAGTGGCTCATAAAAAGAACCTGCTTTTGCATGTCCTTGTGCAAAATGACTTACACCCGTACTTGATGAATGTTGATCAGGTACTTCTTGCAGCTGAAGCCATGATTAATAGGTGTAGGCATCGGAGGGCTCTGTTGCCACACACTAAACCTAAGCCAAGATGGAATCCATTCTTAGGAAATGGGTGGCTCATCCTGCCAGAGCTGATTATGTCCTTACCAGTTATTCTAATACTAAAATTAATCCCATAGTTTTTATTTAATATCATTTGAGGATTTAAAAAAAAATCTCAGTTTTGTAGGGTTTATGCATGCAGCAATACTGAAATTAATGAAAATGAAGGTTTCTGCCCAGGTACTTCTCTTCTGTGTCTTTCTCTACTGTCCCAGAAAAGTACTTGAAGTAGCTAGCTGGGTCTTAGAGCTCAGGTTCTGATTAGCAAACACTGTAAGTTTTCCCTCCATCTTACACCCAACTTTCAGGTCTCCCAGATGCTTCTTAAGTGAACATGTGGAGGTCCAGGACTCATAGGCAATCAGGGAAATAATGAATTTCTCTAATGAACTTTGTTTTCCAGGTCCTAAACCAGGAGAATAGCTTTGTGATCATTAATTGTGGTGTCAGCTTGAGTAGGAAATGTTTTGTGGATTAGTTAGCACAGTCCTGGGTGTCGATGACTGATTTACTGAAAAGGGAAGACCCACGCTGGGTGTGGGTGGTAACAACCGGTAGGCTTATAGTCTGGATGAAATCAAAAGCGAAAAAAGGAAAGAAACCTGTTTTCAGCTTCTCTGGGGAGCTCCAATCTTCACATTGCCATTGGACATCCACCTCTAGGCTTCCAGGGCAGACTCTTCAGGCTTCCTGATATGAACTCAACTTGCAGTGAGCTACAGGCCTTTGAGTTTTGAACGGTTCTCTGACTCTCCAGCATGCAGGCAGCCCTTTTGCAGGTGGCCGGTGTAAGCATGCCTTGCAAATCCTTACAGGTTATATCAGATAGAATCCGTTCCTCTAGCGAACTCTAACTGATACAAACTTCATGCATGTTCCCATGATGACTACTGTCTCATAACATAACACTCGGCCATCTCAAAATTCTAACTCTTTGGCATATGAAAAATAACAATGACATTCAACCTCTGAAAAATCTAGTTTTCCACATACTTTATTCCAAACAGGGAATTTTCAAGGAAAGAGTTTCAGTGATGTCATAGAACACTGACACTCATGTATAAAAACAGATTGGATTAACAGAGCTGCAGAAGAGGAATCCAAAATCTGCAAATTTCCTTCAGTTGTTTGGCAGATGTTCAAATGTGACAGCGTGAGATTAGATTGCAAGGAGCCTCTGGGAAAAACATCAGCAGAAATACTGAAAAAGGTGATCAGAGGTTTCATTTGCTGTACACTGCTGGGGAGGCCAGACTTGTAGCTAGTGTCCTGCCATGTTAGATGATCGTGGTGAACATCTCAATCCTCAAAAGGGTCATAGTTTAGGAATAAACACAGCATTCTCAGGATTAAGTAAATCATCATAAGATTAATGGCAACGTCTATATAGTTGACCCTTAGAAAAAACTAAACCAAACCTTTAAGAGATATGTGATTCATCAATTCAATAGCTTGAACAACATGCTGTGCTCTTCAGAGGAAAATAACAGAATCTATGATTCCTATCAAATGAAAATGTGGGAAAATATGATCCATAGACAAAAGAAGGAAATAGCAGCCAATAGCAATAGATAGCCAGGCTTTATATTTAGCAAAGACTATAAAAATAACTCTGTGAAATATATTTTAAAAATTTACTGAAGCACGTAGGTAGGTACAATGACAGAGTAGGTTAAAACTGCAAAACTGAAAGAAAGACCAGGCATGGTGGTGCACACCTATAATCCAAGCACTTGGGAGGCTGAAGCAGGAAGATCATTGTCAGTTTGAGGGCAGCCTGACTATATAGTGAGTCCCAGGCCAGCTTGGACTATCCTGCAAGACTCTGTTTCAAAAAACAAAAAAAGAAAAAAGAAAAGAAACAAACAAGGAAATTCTAGAATTAGAAAACACAATATCTGAAATAACAAAGTGAGTAGGATTAATACAAATTGAACATAATAAATAAGTAAACTTTATAGAATGTCAATAGCAATTATCGAAATTGAGACACAGAACAGATGGAAAAGACTGACCAGAGCTTTGTAAGTATACTCTCAAAAGTAGAAAAGAGAAAAGGAGACAGAAAAAATAAAGAAATACTGGCTAAAACATCCCAGTTTTTACTGAATAAACAGTCAAACAAAAATTTTTAAGCCACAGATTCATGAATTCCAAGTTGAATAGATATAGAGAAAAATACATCGACGGATGTGCTATAGATTTTAGTAAATATGCTGCCAAAGCGAGCACAAAGTGCTACAAATTTATCCAGAGGAAAAAAGACTCATTATTCACAGGAAAGCAATGATAAAAATATCACACACTTGTCATCAGGGATATTGCAGCCAGGAAACAAATGAGAGGACACGTTGATAAGGTGGTGAAAGAAAAAAAAATCCACCTAGAATTTAAATCCAATGAAAATATCACTTTATAATTAGAGCAAAACAAAAATATTGCTTAGTGTATAAAAATTGAGAAAATGTGTTACCAACAGACGAGAAATGTTTAAAGAGAATTCTTCAGATGTAGGTGAAATGAAACAATGGAAATCTGAAACTTTAGGAAGAAATGCAAATATATATGATTAAAAATGAAACTTAAAATATCCTCAAATTATTTAATGGTTAAGTCACTAAGCAAAAACAATTATAAAGTATTTTTGTGCTTAGTATATATGTTGGAGTAAATGTATTAATAAGATTGGTAAATTATATCAATATCCTGATTATAGTATTGTGCTATAGTTTTGCACAATATCACCATCTAGGAAACTTGGGTAAAGGGGTACATAGAACCTCGGTTTCACAATTCTATGTGAAACTCCAGTTATATCCATAAAAAATCAATTTAAAAACATCAACAGATTTACTAACACAAGTAAAAGGTGTCATTGGAAAATACGGTGAACGTTTACATTTAAAAAAATTTATCACAGCAGAAGACGTTGCCACTAATTCCCCTCAAATACTCCCCCTCTCCACCCATGTTTATAGCAGCGCAATTTATAATAGCTAAATCATGGAAGCAACCCAAATGTCCATCCACTGAGGACTGGATAAAAAAACTCTGGTATTTTTATATAATGGAATATTCTCACCTATAAAGAAAGACAAACTTGAGGCTTTTGTAGGCAGATGGTCACAATTAGAGACCATACTCATAAGTGAAATAAATCAGATGTCCATGGGCAAGCAACGTATTGTATCACTAGTGTAAGAACCTGAAAGTGGGAATATAAATTAGGAGGTATGAAAGGAAACTGCTCAAAAGTAAAGAGCAAACGGGATGAGGGGAAGGAGAACAGGAAGAAAGGGATAACTATGTATGTATGTATGAACACGCAGGATGGCTAACATCATTGTACTATTGACTTACATCACTTTATTGTAAGGAACAGTTAATGATTAGTTGTTTGATCAATCTTGTATGTCTATATGTGTTTTCCTGAGCATACACTTTGAAGTTATTAATATGCAATACAACAACCATTGTTAATTCGTCACCTTGTCTGTAATTCAGTTTTGATTGTACAGTTCTTGTGCTACTCTGTGTCTGTTTGTTAATGTTTTTGTTCTTTTACTTAAAAATAATTCTCGGGCTGGGGATATAGCTCAGTGGAATAAGCGCTTGCCTAGCAAGCGCAGGGTCCTGAGTTCGATCCCCAGTACCGCAAAAAAAAAAAAAAAAAAAAAAAAAAAAAAAAAAAAAAAAAAAAAAAAAAATAAAAAAAAAAAATAAATAAAAATAATTCTCCCTCTCTCTTTCACCACACTTACCGCTTTATTCTTGCCACTTTCTGACGCAGTTCTGAAAGTGCTCTTTGGTGAGGGTCTTTAGTCGCCTGTTGTGGCTCCCTCAGTGTCCCGAATTGATTCTAAACATTTATCTTTCAGGGTCTTTGTGACTTCGGGAAAAAACCAAAATCCAAAAGTTGCACAGTGCCAGATCTGGTGACTAAGGTAAATGAAAACACACCATAGTATTTTTGTGCACCGGTCTTTCTTATTCATTGTCACTCAACAGCGGCAGAGTATTTTTTTATCATACCTCATAGAGACACTGCTTCCAAAAGTGGTAAGTACTATGGGTAAGTGTGTTCAAAGTAAAGGGGATTCATGGCATATATGTTTCAAATCAAACAAAACAAAGTACCTTGTCCAAACCCTCCATGGCACAGATGATTTCCCTCATATAGCTGATAAAACCCCTCAGGAATAAATATTAATATCACATAAATCTTTACAAAAAAGAGAACACTTGCTAATGCTTTTGAGGCTGATGTACTTGGTGTTGTGTGTCTGTAAGTCATTCCTCAGGACTCCCTTGTATGGGTTTATAACAATCTAGAGCTGCTACCTGCATTCTTACATGGGACTCTGAAGACATACATTTTAAAATTTGTATGAGTAGCTATCCCAAAATAGAACTGTGGGGTCACAGAGCAGCTACAGGTTCAATTTTACAAGCTGAGCTGAGCTATAGTCCTGCTTTGCTCCTGCTAAAAGAAATATGATACTTCTCTGGACTTAGTTTCCTCATCTGTAAAAAGAAGGGTTCAGATTTGATCTCTAAAGGTCTTTCTATTTTCACATTTTATTTTCATCTGACTAAGTCATGGCTCTAAATTCTGGTTTTCCAGGAATATTTTATATGGAGAAAACATCAAACCTTCAAAGAGTTGCAAAAATAAAAATAGTACTAACCCCCTATACCTTTTGCCTAAATTTACATATTATTAACACTAACTTGTTTTGTTGTTTGTGCCATCTGTGTCTAAGGAGCTACATTTATTGAAGTACACAGAATATTTTTTGAACAATTTGAGGATGTCACATACAGCACAATCCTTTATTCCTAAGTAGGCTGTATTTCCTAAGAAGAGGGATATTTTCTTATATAATCACAGCACAGTTTTTCACTTCATAAATTTTCGATTTAATGTTTTAATCCAATCTACCATCCAAGCCCTTTGGGCCAAGCTTCCATTCAGTTCAGGCACCAGTCCAGGGTTGGGGACCGCATTTAGTTGGCTTGTTTCTTTAGCTGCTTTTAATGTGGAACTTTCCACGCCCTTTCCTTATCTTTTACATTTCCAAAGGTTTCTGCCTCATTTTTTAAAAAGGGAAATGTCTCAGTCTGTGCTTGCCGGACTTTGACCTCTGATGTGTCACTCAGGTGATGCACTCTTGGTCAGAGTATTGTGAGGCTCAGGGACAATATACCCACCTGAGAGATCGCATAGAAGTTGCATTTTAATGGAGGCTCTAACTTGAAAGGATGATATTTTAAGTGTGATTTCAGGTTTCAGTGTTGAAAGGAGGACACAGCTCTCCCTGAGATCATACCTGACCCTTCTGTGTGTCCACATGTCACATTTTTTTGCGTGCATCCCGTGAGCCAGATATTGTCCTGTTTATAGCGAGTACCATGCCCATCTGGAAAGGTGATTTTTTTCTTCTTAAATTTATGTTTTATTTAGAGGTTTACATAAGATATATGTAAGTAAACAATAATATAAAGTAGATCTTGAGAGGAAATATTGAAAAAAATTTTAAGGTGATGTTACAGAGTGGGCAGTGGGCAGGAGTTATAGTTAGAGGGAGGGGCTCATTCAGCCATCAAGCTGAGATTTAAATGACCAGAAGAAACCAACAATGGCCTTAAGGCAAGCAATGGAACGGAGGTTTGCCTGTGAAAAGCAGGAACACTTCTGAGGTCCACACCTGCATAATTCTGAACTTCATCGCATCATGACCTCCAAGACTTCTTCAGTATCTCTCCATTTCCATTCTCTGATTGCCTCTCCCTTCCTTTCTTTTACCCGCTGTACACCAACAACTTCAGAATTTGCAAATGCGCGTGAACGACCCTATTGTTTTCATGGCTTATCGCCTCCTTGACTGCGTTGCTCTTCTTATCAGAAACAGGCTCTAGGGCCATACTTTCTACACTGCTGGACTTGCTCTTTCTCCATTAAATCATCGGGCTAAATTGAGGTTGTGGCTAAAGTCAACTACGCAGCTGGTCCTCATTTCCTCCAGAGCTGCCTGAGAAGAACACGCAACTTCCCTCCTATGAAATTCATGGCCACACATTTCACTTTAGCGTGCCTGCTGCGCTGCTTCTGTTCTCTCATAGGGTTGCCCCCCAACCCTTCAAAAAGGTGACCTCACACTTGCCCCTGTGCCCGCCACTCATCTGCCGCGCCCCCCCTCTTCCCAACACCTTCATTCTCAGCTATTGATTGTACCTCACATTTTCTGGGTGGGGGACAACAGCGTAGCAATCCTGTTATCTTTCCACACACAAAAAATGCACGAAACATTTGCAGTTACAACATCAACTTCCTTGTTTGAGAAATTGTATTTGCTGCACTCTCCTCCTGCTCACTGACTTAGATACTCCACTCTTGGAATTGTGCTCTCTTTGTCTTGAAATATCAACCCCTCCCTCTCTGGAACATTCTCCTTAGCATGCTAATGTGCTCTAGAATCTCCCATGTGGAATAACACAGCCACCTAGATAGTACTTCAGATTTTTTTCTCCTCCTCACAAATGTCTTGAAAGTTTTTCTTATGGACAGCCCTCACTTTCTCATTTCCTCCTCCGCCTCTTCTCAAGGGGCTTTGATTCCCAGCAAACCCCGCGAGTACTCCGGCCGGTGTCACGCACCACCTCTGCGAGGCCCGTGAGGACAGCCTTCTCACTGCCCGCTCCGCCTCTCAGTTCGCCTGACACCCGACCACCTCTTCCCTGCGGCTCACCCTTCTCCCGTCTTCTCCTCTGATGATGTTTCCTTCTTTGGTTTCCCTCTTGGCTGATGTCTGTAGAACTCATTCGTGGACATTTTCTTCTCTTTGTTACTTTCCTCCTTGGTCACGCCGTCAGTTCCTGAGGTTTTTTCCTTTACTCATCTGCCAGCCACCTGGCGTTCCTGTGTGAGGCTCTGAGGCAGGACCCCTAGGTTTCTGATCCCAGTGCCTGGCTTGTGCTTTCCAACCCTCTACCACAACAGGTATCCAGCCTACTTAGCAAATTAGGATCTGTCTTGAGACCTTACTTCAGAAACCTCATTTTTAAAAAAAAACAAACATTACCATTAAAAAAGATTTCTTATGGTAAACGGTTTTATGATTCCAGTGTAGGAAAGGTCATTTCCTACCACGTATAGTTAAATGCATTGCTATTTGTTTTGGTTTCAAGCTTCCTGGCTCTAAATTTAAAAGTGAGTTTGAGTCCACCAGAGTGCAAATTCTTCATGTGTGACCCCCCTCCCCTTTTCCTCTTCCTCTAATTTTGTAGTTGGAAAACACCCTAAAAGGAAAAATAACTCCCTTTCAGGCAAAGTGGGGAAAAAATATAAACTGCCTCTATGGTGTCTTGAACACATGTACATTTCCCATCACCATACGTCATGGTTTAGGGTGGGCTCTTAAGAGAAAACGGAGACACAAAAGAGAAAAACGTGAAAGCACATGCACAAAACCATAAAAATAGAAGAGAGGGCTGTGTGAGAGTGTGATGGGAAAAAAAAGCAAACTTATTTTTTATACTTGATCTTAGCCAAAAGGCTGAGAAGTGATGCAAACTTATTTTTTAATTCACATGCCAACTGAATTTTTAGCATCTCTAAGAATGAGTCGGTAAGAGTTTTTAAAAAACAGACTTTCTCCACGAAATTTTCCAGGCTCTGCAGAATTTCAGGTTGCTATTGACTCTCCATCTGTTTGGACAACTGGCTCAGCCTGGAATTCAGTTCTCCAGTCCAGAAGATGCTTGACTTGTTTCTTCAAGCAAAGTTTCCCTTTTCCTACCACCATGTAATTACTGCTGTCCTTGCTTTGGGGCATTCCTGAGGCCAAAGGAGATAAATTCATTCTCCCTCTGCCCCTCCAGACCTGCCCTAGTAATGTTTAACATTCTGGAAATCCCTGCAGAAGTATTCATATATGGAAACCATAAACACATTTTAGAACAGCTATCATTAAAAGTTCCTGTAGTATTACTAGAAGGTTCTGGAAGGAAAGTAAAAAGGACAGTGGTGTGGAAATTAACAAAGGAAGAGGAGATACAGAATTTAAAAAATTCTGGCTTGAGATTTGGAGTACAATGTGATGATAAAGCACTTACCTAATATGCTATGAAGCTCTGGTGGCGCAATTGGTTAGCTCGCGTGCTTATATGCTAGAGGCTCTGCATTCCGACCTGAGCACCAAGAAAAAAAACTGCTTTTCATGCCATCCTTTGGAAAATGCCTCAGTTATGCCCATTTTCTGATCACAGGAGTGGGTTAGAGGGGGGAGTGAGAGTTTTTTTGAAAGTAGGACCATACAAGGTGTGTTTCATTGTCTCGGCAATAGCCCAGCACATCAGTTACAATTTTTGTCATTTAAATTTTGTGTTTTACAGCCAGTCTGTGATAAGTTATAACCTTAGAGTATATGTAAAGGTTTGTGAAAATATCATAAAATGCTAAAACCCCTTTCTTGCTGCTCTCAAAGACTTTTGCAAAGAGGCAGGTGCTATAAGGAAAGGGGTTGTTAAACAATGAAAATCTAAGGGCTGTGGTAGTAAATTCCTCCCAGGACAAAAGTGCAAAGGTTCATGAGCAGAAAATAGTGAATAATGATCAGGGATGGTAAATAAGTACTAAAGTAATTTGCATTTTAAAAAGTGAGGTGGGGTGGGGTTTGGAGGTGAGGGTGTGTGTGGGGTATGAGGGGGGCGTGGGGGATGACAGTGCATCTTAACTCTTTCCGAGCTCTGCTCATTTGGAGAAAAATATGAAACTACTCCTGAGTCAAAGCAGAAAGATTTGAATATCCATAAGAATGGTAATTAAAGGAACGCGGAGTCCTGAAAGAAGGTGAACGTAAGTTAGAAATCAGATCTGTTTACTAATTTCCCTCTCTCCTTTCTTTACAGTTTTACTGAGATATAATTTCTATACCATAGTATTCCACCATTTAAACTATAGATGTCACTTTAGCATGTTTATAAAGTTACCATCACCATTTAATTTAGAGCATGTTAAGTACCCCCAAAAAACTTCAGTAGCAGTTAACAATCTACCCCTGTTATCTCGCCCTCCCAGCCCTGGGAGCCATTAATCTACTTTCTATGTGCATAGATTTGCCTATTGTGGGCATTTCATAGAAATGGAATTATAAAATACGTTGTGATTAGGTCCTTTCACTAGACATAGTGTTCATTCATGCCATAGAATGTATCAGCACTTTTTTCATGGCATGGTCAAATAATATTCAATGGTGTAGACATATCACGCTGTGTTTCCTCATTTTTGGCTACAGTGAAAAATGCTTCTATAAGTATGCATGTCTCCATTTTTGTGTGGATATATATTTTCATTTCTTTCAGGAATGGGATTTCTGGGTTATATGGTAACTCTATGTTTAACATTTTGAGAAACTGCTGAACTGTTTTCCAAAGAGACTGCACAAGTATACATGGCTACCATCAATATATTGACTCCAGTTTCACCACATCCACATCAAAGTTTGCCATTGTCTTTTCAAGCCGTTCTAGTAGGTGTAAAGTGATTTCTCATGGTGGCTTTCATTTCCCTAACGATTCATAAAGGTGGACATTTTCTCACGCTTTCGCTAGGCGTTTTTTTCTCTCTTTGGCTCCATACATTCACTCCTGTTTTTTTTTTTTTTTTTTGCGGTACTGGGGATCGAGCTCATGACCCTGCGCTTGCTAGGCAAATGCTTATTCCACTGAGCTATATCCCCAGCCCATCACTCCTGGTTTTACCATCTCTGTTCTCTCTTCTCTCTGGAAATCTAGCACAAAACCTGGATAGAGAGGCCTCTACTGCAAGGCCACTTCATCAATGTTGATTCTGAACCATTAAAATTAATAACTTTTATTTAATTTCATATTGCATTAATTAAATACTTGGTTCAAATTTATGGAATATGATGTATTTATTGAATGTCGTACTTGAAATCAAGTAAAAGATACAAATGAACTCTATCAGTCAGTGTAAAATGAAGGAGAAATAGGTAAACATTGTAAGAAAGATGATATCAAGTTTTTTGTTTGTTTTGTTTTGTTTGAGCTACTGGGGATTGAACCAAGGGCTTTCAAACTGAGATACAGCCCCACCCACTCCCCCTTTTGTACTGGGAATTGAGCTCGGTACCTCCTGCTTGCCAGGCAGGTACTGTGCCACTGAGCTATATCCCTGGCCCTCCACCTCTTTTTTTAAAAAAACTTTTTTTGAGACAGATTCTCACTAATCTCCCAAATTGTCCAGGCTGGACTCAAACTTGTGCTTCTGCCTTAGCCTCCCAGAATTCATAGGCACACACCACTTTGCCTGGTTCAAGAGTGCTATCTATGGGGAAATGACCGCCTGGATAATACATATATTTTTTTGACCCAGCAATTTCTTACTAGAAATCTATCTCAAGGAAATAATGACACATTTCCACAAAGTGTAGCTCCAGAAATGTTTGCTTAAATGTTATACCTGGTTATTAAAAAGTAGTTCAGAAGGTAGAGCCATAAATTTGCTATACCTAAGTAATAATTATGCATTTATCCAAAGTGATGGACTTATATATTTATTCAGTATGCAAAAATTATGGGAAATCTGACACACAGGGATGGGAGAGAAGAAGTAGGGTCTACTAAAGGTAACTAACTCCCTAGCATAACACCAAACTTCTTGCAGGACTACAACCTTGGGGGAAGGGGGGATTGAGCAGCAGAGATGTTACAGAACCTGTGTCTCTCTTGGTTTAGTCTCTGGGTAAAAAAAAAAAAAAAGAAGTCTATTTTGAGAATTCGTAATCAGAGACCTGTAACTTATGTACTTTTGGGAGCCTAAATTATACTACCTAAATCCAAGAGCATCCCGAGGTAGGAAATTAACAACAGAGAAAGGTCCCCTAACTAGAAACCTTAGGGCACTTGTTAGAAAAAAAACGAAAGTCTGCCCTAGGGGAATGAGCTGGCCAGGCAGACTGCTCAGATCACCAACAGATTAAATTCTCTGAAAATGAGCACACAACCCACAATTCAAAATCAGTTTCTTCTACTTCACAGATTTTTCTACAAGATTCCTCATTTTTCCCCCCAAAATCCAAAAAGAATAAAATTTATTAACACTTTCATCTTTCAATGTTCTTTCCTGTTTCCTTCTGCCAGCCTGAAAATCCTGTCTTCATTAAAGTGTAGAATTG
Organism: Dinomys branickii; assembly: GCA_004027595.1. Classification (NCBI taxonomy): domain Eukaryota; kingdom Metazoa; phylum Chordata; class Mammalia; order Rodentia; family Dinomyidae; genus Dinomys; species Dinomys branickii. The sequence goes on along the minus strand of PVLD010000019.1, from coordinate 339,192 downwards.
GGGTGAGTGTATTTCAGTAAGGACTATTTTTAAGTGGAACTAAATGGGTTCTCTTAATATATTAAATAATAACATGCTGAAATTAACCCTCAATCATCTAACGTGTTTTTGTTTGATTTTAAAATTTCCCTATGGTTTCTTCATTGTCATTTTGAGATTTATCAAGTACCCCATTGCTTGTCATATGTACTGTTACTGTTTATCTTGTTTTTAAGCATTGGCATTTCTGATCTGTTTCTCAGCACTTTGGTTCTGTAATGCCAGCCAGTGTGTGTGTGGGTCTTTGCTTGGCTTGGTGCTGGATCCATCTAAACACTCAGTTTCTGTTTATTGTTTACAAATGTTGCGCATCCTTAGGTATTACAGCACATCCTACTGTAACAGTTATTATCTTTTTTTTTTTTTTTAAAGAAGTTAATACCATTACGTTGATGTCTTGTAAAAAAATGCAGCTTCATTGTTGTTGTGGTGGAAGTATTAGTGCAACAGAAACTCTGCAGAAACACTGAAAGGACACTCAGGATTTTGAGGCAGATTTATTTTACATCACCAGGCACTGATCAAGATCATTCTCAGAATATCCCAGGCCCTGACGTCTGGTGGTCCAGGGCTTATATTGAATAAGCAAGCAGGAAGTACAGAGGCAGAACAGCTTGTCACTTGGGGATTGGTTTATACAATGTGCATCATAGTGACCAGCTATGCATCATGGTGAGCAGCCATTTCTAAGAGACAGGAGCAACCGGAACTGAAACAGGAACTATTACCTGGGCAAGTAACAAACTGAAGTACACACTGGCTGGGCGGGGAGGCATTTTCTGCTACTTTACTACTACTTTGGAACTTTTCTTTTCTAGGGGTCTGATGACTTGTACTTCAGTGGTAGAGTAATGTATTTTCATGGAAACTTATTTTTTTCCAAGATTTCTCGCTGCTTTAGAAACTCCTCTAGCTGGATATTCTTGTTTTTGTTCTTTCATATAGCTTTGCTTTTAAGTTTTAGTTTAAGCTTGGGAGTGGTGTCCTCTAAAACAGCTGTCCTTGAGATTTCAACAGGGCCAAGTTATGAGAAGCAGACAAACTATGTCTGGCAAGAAGGTGTTTAAGGTCCTAGAAATGATTCACCTGCAAAAGAAAAGACCTAGCAAAGCCATAAAGGTTATTCTCAAATCCTGGGATAATGGGAGTTAGGAAGGATCCAGAAGGAAGAAGTCCTAGCTTACATATCCAGGAAAAAATGTCAGAATCATGCAGCAACCAGATGGGCAGAATTGCAGATGAGGTTCTTCTTGTCAGTGGGGTTTGAGGAATCTGGGACCCACACCAGGTTCTGTGTGCTTTCTCTCAGACCTGCAGAATACATATTCCATAGCAGGAATAAAGATAAGCATGTGAATCACTATGTACACAGTTCTCTTAAAATTTAATTGATTCAATCATGCAATGAAGATTGAAAATAGGGTGTCATTACATTTTATGCTCATTGTTGTCCCTCACCTTTAGGAGAAGAGATTTTCTGTGATGTCTCTCATATTTTTTTACGAGTTAAATATCTTTACCCTTCAGGTATCGTGTGTGAAAATGTAAGGCAGCACTTTGTGCCAGTAGCTTTTATTTTGCTCTTTACTCTTTGGAACAGTCTTTGAAATATACAAGTTAGGAAATAAAAATGATACCTTGTTTCCAAGAAATAGAAACTCATCTATATTACTAATACACACATGGATATAATTGGTTCTTTGTTTTAGTCAGCTCCTAAAGAAACTTACTGCTTCTAAACTACAGAAAATTTCTCTTAGGAAAAGGAACCATTAAAAGAAAACAAGACAATTAAAATAGCAAAGCCCTGATTAGATGTCAGTTGTCCCACAGCTCCACAATGGGGCACTATTGAGTTTTCCCAGGTGTCTTTTTCACAGATAGAAAGGAAACCTTGGGACATGATCTCCTAAAGGGCAGTGCTTCAGTGTTTCATAAATAAGTTTTACTATGTATTTTTCTTAAAATAAAAATAACAAGTCTCCACTAAAAACCTGTGTAGACAGTTGAACAATCTGACTTCAAAAGTGCTAGTCACCTACTGACTGTTGTAAATTGGGCTTGGGTACTTTGGAAATGTGAGCAAACATAGACGCATTTTAAAATCACAAGTGATGCACAAGTGGTGTACAAGATGAGAAATTCTCTTCTAGGCTTTGCGCTTGTGAATATGGAAAGAGTTATTTTGAGTCATTCGATTATTTTTAGGTAATCTTAAGTCCCTAAAGTCCAAGCAACTTGTAGTTCTTTCAAATATAGTGCTTTGCCAGGCATAGTGGTGGACAACTGTAATCCCAGCACTCAGGAAGCTGAGGGAAGAGGATTGCCTTGAATTAGAGACCAGCCTGGGCTACATAGTGAGTCCAGGCAAACCTGAACCACATAGGAAGACCTTGTCTCAATAAAACAAAACAAAACAAAACAAAACAAAGCAAGAAAACAAATGTAGTCCTTTCCACCGAGGATGGTTTGAGATGATGCGGTAGGTAATAACCAGTGAGTTCAGGTAATATGGAGCAATTAGCAAGCTGGGCTGTTTATGCAGAGAAAATGACCAGGTTCCTGGTGCTATTTTTCAAGAAAAAATTATTCTTTTGCCATAATTAATCACTTTATAAGTATTATAAGTTATATTTAGGCATATGCTTTCCTACTTATATCTGTTTTCTTTAGGATCAAATACCTGTTCCATAAGATAGCATTTTTTGGAAAGAAAGGGGAAAAATGAATATATTACATAAAACATGTTTCCCTTTGCACATATTTCCTCAGAGAAGGGGCATATGTACTTTAGCTGCCTCTTTACTTGCTGGCAAAATCACCCAGCTGATGATGAATCCGTCATTTCTTATTGGGAGAGTCGTCCGTCTGATGATCAACACGTTGAAGGAATACATGGAGCCTTCAGCTAGGAGGAAGGAACAAAGAGAAAGTGTGAAGGCTTTATAAGTCCCATATCCATGATACAAAATATCACAGGAATAATCCTTATTGGTATCTTACCTGACACACAGTAGTCCTAAGAGGTAAGAAGGTAAGGTCAAAGTGTGACTCAACTGACCAATGAAATCTTCAGTACCTCAGTGGAGCAGGCAAATTTGATGAGTGGAACTCACAGAATCTGCTCTGGTTAGTTTAAGCATGATTTGGGCTTTTCAGAGGGTGTTAGGAAGCTCACACCCTGGTGTTAGGAGATCCAGAGGGCCAGGAACTAGGCCTAACTTATCCCGGTGCTCTCACCAAAAGCCCGCTGCCAAGGCCGCTCCATCCCTAACAGCATAACTTCCATGCTGTGTGAAGCTTGAGCTCGTGACACTTATTACTCTGGAAATTGTGTCAATTCAAAGAGCCCAGCACCCCTCATGTCTTCTCTGACCTAGGTGAACAAGTCAAATCCTTCAGTTGTCCTCTTGAGAGCTGAAATGCTTTATGAGCACATTGGGTTGGTGCAGCCCATGTGCCTGCTTCTATGCCTCAAGTCTATCTGGGAAATTTAGATCTGACTTTTGCCTTAGGGAGGAGAGCATTGAATTCCAGAGTTCCTCAAAATATAGAAAGGATATTCAGAAGATAATGAGAAACCATAACTGTAACAGAAGTCCTCCCCAATCTAAACAGAACAAAACTACGTAAGGTGAAAGGGAGGCCAGCCAAACAAAACAAAATAAGAAAACCATTCTTAAGGAATATTAAGTTGTTCAGAACTGATGAAAAAAGGGCTGGGGATATAGCTCAGTGGAATAAGCGCCTGCCTAGCAAGCGCAGGATCCTGAGTTCGATCCCCAGTACCGCAAAAAATAAATAAATAAATAAAAAAAATTAAAAAAACTGATGGAAAAAGCCATTTGCTATAATTTTAGGGATTGTTACTTATGCTGGGGATGTGGTCATGGTTAAATTTTACCAAGAACTGTAGTAAACCCTTTCTATATATCATCTGGCAGAGTCTTTGCCCCAATGAGCTTGCAGTCCTTCTTTCTGTTCTACATTTGGAGAACCTCTGCCAAGGTCATGTGGCTGAATTACACTCAAACCTAGTTTATCTGACCCTCTATACAGTAACTTCAACCACCGCAGCAGCATTCCCCAATACAAGTCAGAGAGCGTTTGCTTTGATGTGATTGGTTCACTCTTAGGTGTTCTCGCACTAAGCTAGTTTGGATAAAAGTACAGTGTTATAAGTGGTGTTATTTATATTTGCAAGCTTTTACTCTTTTAATCATGAGTATTTTCAAGGGCAAGTGCTAAGCCTTTTCCAGGGGAACACTGCATTTATGCACCGTTTGCTCCTTTCCTGTCTCACCACCTTGCCTGGCATACCTTTGGTGAGAAGAAACTCAGCCACATTTGTTGGGTTCTGCATCTGTCTGTTGAAATTCTGTCCTCATTTGAGGTACATATTAAGCCTCATCTCTGCTCAGAATCCTTTCTGCTCTTCCCAGTTTTGACAGAACTTGGAGAAATATGATATGTAGAGATAGGAGAGACTTCAAAAGGCACTTGACCATACCAACAGTACCTAGGGCATCCTGGAAGGAGGGACACTGGGCATCCGTTGCCTACACCTAAGGTCAGTGATTTGCCCACCAGGGCAAGCTCTTCAGATGATGAGCTCTCAAAGTTCCTTCCCCACTGGCCTTGAGAGGTAGCAGAGCCTAGCCCACCTAGATCCTCTCTGGAAAGTCCTAGAAGGTAAGACAGTGCCTTAAGTCATTGACATAGCCCAGGGCAGTGACTGGCAATGCATAATTTCTGCATTCATTTTTCTAGGCTTGAATGGCCTGGGATTCCAGTCCCTCCATTGCAGTTCTGTGCTCTTTCTGCCTGAGCACTGCGGAGCTGGTCTTAAAGGATATTACGTGCATTTACCACCCAGCACTAATTTAATGGGTAGAAAGAGGGCCAGGGTTATTTCTTTTAGGGACTTAAAAGCTGAAATGTGAGCACTTTTAAAGGATTAAGGCCACTTTTTAATAATCAACCCTAGAATTTTTCTAGAATTAATATCAAGCTCATCTGTCTGTTGTTTCCATGCCGTGTTTTGTTCTTTTCTTTGAAGTGCAGGCTGCACATCTGTCTGCAGCCTGAGAAATTCCTCCCGTGGTCTGTGATCTTGTAATTCTCACCTGAAGCGTCTTTGATGTGACACTGACAGGTTTGTTCTGCACTCTAGTCATTTAAGCCTGAGATCAATTTATTTGGCATAGTATTTCCTCCTCATCCATTGAGGGCTGATTTTTTCCATTTTGAAAAAGGTTCCACTTACCGCAAAGCAAGGGATGACAAAGCAGCCCGCGAGGCCTGGCTTCTCCTCGCCGTCAAAGAGTTGTGTATGAGGTGACGCTGAGTTCGGTATGTGTCTGTCTCTCCCCTTTCACCCTCTTCTCTTCCTTTCCCTCCTTTCTGTCCCTTAGTCCTTTTGGAATCATGGGGCATACTATAGTCAGATGTCAGGTTTTAGTTGTGGGCGTGACTTTGACGGTACTTCCTCTTTGAGGAAGAGCGTGAATATTTCCCTTTTCTTTTTCTGATTTATTTGAAGTTCACTTAGATTTGTTACTTAATATTTTATCATAAGCATAAAATACACCTCACTGGCAAATATTTGGAAAATATAGAAGAGTACTGAAAACAAAATAAAATTATTTGCATTTTCCTTAAAGGACTCCACTTTGTGCATGCATGTATGTGTGTGTGTGTGTGTGTGTGTGTGTGTGCGTGAATACATGGTAGCAAGTCCTAATAACATGCCTTGCATTGCTCCTTGAGAGTGTGTATCTTTGTCTTTGGAGGTCAGAGATACGAGCTCGTATAAAAGTCTCTGTTTCTGTATAAGTGTGTATACTTTCTACATAATGTAATAGGGTGACATGGAAGTATTAATTGATTTTTTTCCCCTCTTCATTCTTCCTTTTAGTTCTGTAACTGTCCTCTAGCTGGGTCTAGTAACAAGGCCTCCTCCTAAAAGGGGAGCTGCTGTGGCAGAACCAGATAACGAACACTACAAACTCTTTATTTTTAATAAATATCTTTTTCCTTTCCACCACAAGTACCCGGAAATATGACAAAAGTTACATCAGGAAATACAACAAAAACAATATCCCAATGACAACAGCAACAATATCAAAACTCATCAAAAGAAATGAGTAGTATAAAATTGTGTAGGCTCAGGAATGAGTGCAGACCTAGACGTAGAGATGCGCTTTGGTCTGGAGTGAGAGGCACAATTTCAAGGACGTAAGTTCTCCCTAAATGCAGTTGTACAGGTCATGCAACCGAAATAAAAAATCCCCTCAGGATTGTTTGTGGAGCCTGTCAGGATGACCCTGAAGGTCAAGCGGAACAGTAAGCACAGGGGACGTTTCGGAAGTTTTGATTTAGGGGTTAGAAGAGAGTTTGGGCTACCACAAGCCATTCTGATGTGGGAGTCAAAATCCAAATCAGGGAAACAGACTAGAGATTGAAATAGACTGTAAGATATGAGAGATTTTCTTTCCCTGGACTCACTACACAAAGGTCTCCATGTTTAAAAGTGTAGTCCTATTTATCTTTACGAGTCTCCTCCTAAGATCCAGAACGATCACCTAAAAGTACAATCGTGTTACCGAAACCTTGGACGTAAACGTTTTCAGTGCACCCTGGGATTAAATCTATATTCCTACCCTGAATGGCCAGACCCAGCTTCTAGCCAACCCCTCTTCCCAGCACTCCTCTTTCTGTGCAGCAGGCCCCAGCCGCACTCACTGCTCCTGCTGCAGAGCCGCGTGCTAGGGTGACTCTTTCCAAAGAGATGCGCATCGCTGATTCTTCAGGGGATTGGTGCCTTCTTCTCTGAGCGCTGGCTTTAGTTTAGTGGGGTGTCCTTGAGGCAGTTTGAAAGAAGGCACCCACACCCAGCATCCTCTCCCTGCGCTTCATTTGCTTCCTTCCCAGCACTTTCCAAACTGTGATGGTTTCTTTGCCTGTGCACTGACTGCTCCACTGGACTGTAGACTCCATCATGGCGGGACTGTGTTTCGCTCATCACTAACCCTCCAGTATCTGGCACTGAATCTGGCACGGTGGGCAACTGACCATATTTCTGGAATGAGAGAGCTCTGGATATAAGTGAATAATAAAGGTTGCTTTTCAAATCAGTGGGGTGCAGCAATATTATTGAAGAATCCATGTTTGAGCAACAGGCTGGCTTTTTGGAACACCTGATCTTTTCACAAAAAAATGAATATGAGGATCCCAGTTTTAATTTAAATTTTAAAACCATAACATTTTCTTTCTCCCCCCTGGTCTTATTGAGGTAAGACTGACAAAAATTGTATACATTCAAGACGTACAATGTTAAGGCTTGATGCACATACACAGTGTGTATCGATTACCATAATCAAGTTAATTAACACTGGTAGCCGTGTTATGGTTTAGGCCTAAAATGTCCCGTCGAATTGTCATGTGCATGGAAGATGATCAGATCGCAGACTTGCTCCATGCACCCAGGGAGTCACCCATTCCTGAGTCCAGTAACTTGAGTGTGCTGTTAGGAGGAGGGGCCCAAACAGAGCTGGAGTGCAGGCGTTGTGACCTGCAAGGGTGTGTTCTCTTCCGAGCTCCACCTGGCTCCCTCTGCTTCTCGGGTGCCGTGGGTTGAGCACCTTTTCCTCTGCTGTGCCCCTCTGCCGTCTTGTTTCTGTCTTGGAGCCAGCGGACCATGGACTGACACTGTGAGTCAAAATACACCTCTCCGCCTTTAAGTTTCAGGTGATGGGTATTTTGTGCCAGAGATTACCCTTGTGTGTGTGTGTATGAGAGAGAGAGAGAGAAACAGAGAGAGAGAGAGACAGAGAGAGAGAGAACATGTACATGCATGTGCGAGAGAGGCACAAGACACAGAGAGATTTAAAATCTACTGTCAGCAAATTTCAGAACTCATTTATCTTGCAACTGGGAGTTTGTGTCCTTTGATGACTATCTCCTATTTCCCTGGCCCCTGGCCATCACCATTCTATTCCCTGCCTCTGTGAACTTGACCCCCCTTGGTTCCACATATAAGTGAGATCATAAAATTTTTGTCTTTGCGGGTCTGACTTATTTCACTTAACATAATGTCCTGTGTTGTCACAAGTTGTAGGGTTCCCTTCTTTTCATGGCTATGTAATATTTTATTATATGTTATCATATTTAAAAACCTCATCATCTATCAATAGTCTTTTAGGTTGTATCTATATCTAGCTATTATGAATAATATTGGAATGAACATGGGGATGCAGACATTTCTTCAAGAGAGTGGTTTCATTTCCTTTGACCAGATACTCAGAAGTGAGTTAGATCATGTGGTAATTCTAGTTTAGTTTTTGAGGAACTTCTGTGTTTTCCATAACGGCCATACCAATTGCCATTCCCGCTAACAGCATACGAGGCTTCCCTTTTGTCTGCAATTGTTATTTCTTGTCTTTTTCGTAATAGCCACTCTAACAAGTATGAGGAGGAATCTCACAGGGAAAATCCTAACGCTTTTTAAAGAAAATACAAATGAATATTTTTCTCTGCCTTATGAGCTCATACATGAGTATGATACGATACATTCTTGGTGATGACTGAGAGACTGTTTTTGTCTTACGTTAGGATATATTTTTACATTGATCATATGTAGACCTACTGCCCTAGCAATGTCCCTGTCCCTTATCTTTCATTGTAAGCTGTTGGACTGGAGACAATGGCTTGAAAAAGATAGGAGATGAGTTTGCTGCTACAAAAATGTACCAAGCAAAGAAGCTTAAAGCAGTTGGGTGACTGTGCAACCTCAATCTGCATTTTCCATCTCCCAACCAATGAGCAGCCAGAAGGACAAAGGAAAGCATGACTCTTTCATCTTATGACCAACCTGGAAGCCAGTCACGTGGACGTGGGTGAATCTTGTTGTTCATGTTCCACCTACTGGAACATGGCCATGCCTTGCTGCAGAGGAGATTGGAAAATGGAATGTTTGAATAGTCTTCTTTGAGCTTGAATTTAGGAATTCTCTTATTAATAGGTGGGGAGAATATTTATTAATGGACAGTTTGAAGTTCCTGCCACAGAGTCAGCTGAGCTCAATACCATTGGATTTATTGTTTTCTTTTTATATCGAGACAGGGTCTTGCTATGTAGTTCAGACTGCTCTTGAACTCACTGTGTTGCCAGGCTGGCCCTGAACTCATGGGTTTCCTCCTGACTCAGCCTCCAGAATGCTGGGATTATAGGCCTGTGCCACCAAGCCCAGCTTCTTATAATGATTTAAGAAATAGTTACACCTAGATTTTTCCCTTTTTGAAACTCAGGATTCAAATTCTTAGGGAGGTTTTCCCTTATCTTAGCAGTATCATGTCTCCTAGTCTTTTTTTTTTTTTTTTTTATGTCTCCTAGTCTTTGCAAAAGTTTACTCACTTCACCTTGGGCTGGGAAACCCACGACCCTTGTGTCATGGATTGATTGAGAGAGCCACACCATGTGCCTCAGCATTATCTGTGTGACACTAGTGAGTGTCAACAAAACCCTTTCCCTCTTCCAAAGTCATGTCTGTCACCTGCTTCTATACTAAGTGAGCAGTAATGTTTTTCTTTCCAGGGCCAGAGAGTAACCATTTCAATGGGCCACTCACGGTCTTTGTTTCATATTTTGCTCTGCTTTTTAACTCTTCTATAATGTAAAAAAGCTTCTTGCTAGTTTTCAGACTGCACAAAAGCACTCTGCTGGGATGGATTCAGTGCAGACGCCATTGCCTACTATCCCTGTCACAGAGCAGCGAGGGGTTAATGTGTGTCTGGATGTTTTTCTTGAACAGCAGGGAAGTGGACACTGTAGCATTCCTGCACCAGATGGTGTATGTCAAAGAAGCACAAGGAACTTCTTGCTATATTTGGGCAATGACAACAACTCTGTGACCTTGGTGTAGATATGTTTGCTCCTACACATTGAGTGTGGCGGGCAAAAGTTATACTGCCAGTACCTTAAAGTTCTATGCTCTGCTTATGTCGTGTCACTGGGGTGAAAGATAAAGTCTGTTACACGTATATCATTGCCTTTCAAAACGTAAACATCAGTCCACTTTCTGTGCTTTGAAGGACGTCAAGGACCCAATAGCTCAGACAAAATCTAGCTTAGAGATGATTTCTAACTCCTAAATTAAAAGTACATACAGATGGCATTATTTTTGAATTCTCACTAAAGCAGTCACTGCATAATTAACGGGTAAATATGTATTCATCACCTAATATATACCAGGCACTGTACCAGTCTTTGGGAATGCATCGGTTAATAAAAGGAAGTCCTTACGGTCCAGTAGGGGGAGCTCACATTCCAGAGCAGAGACAGACAATAAACAGCCACCAATATTTAAGCAGCCGATGAGTGCTCTGAAGAAAGAGCCAAGCAGAAAAAGCAGATATTATTTTATCATAGTGTGGTAGGAAGATCTCTGCAATGAGGTGAGAGTTGAACAGAATCAAAAACACAGTGAGAGAGTGAGCCAGGTGGCAGATAACCAGAGGACCCCGGTTTAGGGAATGTCTTCAGTGAGGAGCATCCACGGCCGGGAATGGACCATGCTGGCTGGACTAGAGAAAGGCTAATGAAGTCAGAGAATGTGGGTCTTGTGTGTAAGGGTCTTGGATTTTATTTTGAGAGGTTCTGAGTGAAGAGGGGATGTGATCTGATTTAGGAAACTGCTCTAGTTGCTATGCAGATAACAGCAGGGTAGAATTAGGGGCAGTGGGTGGGGGGGGTTACTACACTTGTGCCCAGGAGCAATGGCAGCAGTGGGGTCCAAAGAGGGAATAAACTGTTTCCACGTAGCTGGGTGCAGGGTCTGTCTTTAACTGTGTATATTTTCCAATCCTAGAGGGACCCTAATATCACCTAACTTCCTATTCCAGAATAGGTGTTGTTTGCCAAGGCCGCTTACAATGGAAAATGCCAGCTAATTAAACGTGGACTTATTAGAGGTTTACTTGTATATCTCAAAATCTAGACAGAGCCATGTTATTATTATTAGGAAGGCGCCCTGGCTATGAACTAGGATGACTTCATGCAGCAGCTTGTCCTTTAATACTGAACAATATACAGAACTCTATTTAGAACTGAGTTATGTAGAACACTCATCTTTCAGCAGTGGCTTGATTTTCAGGCCTCTGTTTACATCCCCAGCTCGCCTTGCTGCGGTAGGAATGAACACAAGCAAATGTAACTCCACGCCCAACAATGCAAGGTAACAACTGCATGTAAACAAAGCTAAGCTCCGGCTGGATTCACAGCTAATTGCTGGGGATGACAACTGAGTGATGCATTTCAGCATTTAAAAATGAGCATGCTCAAGTACTGAGAACACCACTGTATGCTAGATGTCCACAAACACCTCCCAGTTAACACACTTTGCTAATTCACTGCCAGGGAGAGACACGGATACAGAGTGAAGAAAGCTTGTCAATATTTCATCTGCCTTCTGTGTCTCTGCCCTTTTTGGAGATGTACTTCAGTGCTACGTGTGGATTCTTCCTCTTCTCCAACATTTCCTAAATCTATTTGCCCACTGATGTCTGAGGACTGGCTTCTCTTAAAATCACAAGAGGGATATTTTTAACAAGGAGAATGGGTCTTGTCGCTAAGACCAACCTTTCTTCTTTTATTTTTCCTAACTATAACTTGTATAAAGGAAAGTGTACTGCTTTAAATATATTATTGAGCTTAATGAATTTTGATACTTATGTAAATGCATGCAACTACTTCCCAGTTCAAGATGTAACATGTGTACAGCATTCCAGATGACCTTTCTGCATCTTACTAGTCAATACCCTAGCAATGGGAATCATGTTGGCCTCTCTTGCCTGTTTTTGAAATTCATACAAATGGAATCACAAAGTTTATATTCCTTTGTATCTGGTCGCTTTTATTCAACATATGTATGAAATTCATTTGTGTTAGACAGAACAGGATTCCATTTTGCATGGCTGTTTAATATTCCATTGTGTGAATATGTCACAATTTGTATCTCCATTGTATTGTCAGTGGAATTTGGTAGTGTCTAGCTTTGGGCTCTTATGAATAACTCTGCAATACTTTCTTGCGCATGTTTTTTGGCGCCCATAATGATCATTTATGTTGAGTCTATACCTAGAGGTTGAATTGCTGCATCAAAGGATCTGTGTATACTGACTTTTTCTGCATCAAACAAAAGTGCTTTTTATTATTGGAATAAATTTATGCTAGAAATTAATAGCAGTTGATGATCAATATAATATTTAATTTAATTGCTTGGAATTGTTTGGCTGCTATTTTGCTCTTTATAAAAAGCAGCAAAGAATCAGAATGAAATATCATCTCACATCCATTAGGATGGGCAACACCAAGAATAAAAACAAAATAACAAGGGTTGGTGAAGATGTGCAGAAGTTGTAAAGTTTGTGCACTGTGGGTGGAGTTTTTTCTATAGGAAACATTATGAAGGTTCCTCAAACACTCAAAATAGAATTATCCTATGATCCAGCGATCCCACTTCTGTGCATGTATCCAAAATAACCGAGTACAGGGTTTTTTTTTTTTTTTTTTTGGTGGTACTGGGGATCAAACTCAGGACCTTGCACTTGCCAGGCAAGTACAGAGTTTTGGAGAGATGTTTGTATACCCAGATTCATTGCAGCATTCCTCCCAGCATGCAAGAGGTCAATCAGCAGGTGAGTGGATAAGCAAAATGTAGTCTTTCAAGGAATAAAATATTATTCAGTCTTCACATAAAAAAACCCGTCATATGTTACAACATGGACAAACCTTGAAAACATTATACTACATTAAATGAAGCAGTCACAGAAAGACAAACACTACATTATTCCATTTATGTGAGCTAACTGAAACAGTCAAACTCTTAGAAAGTAAAATGATGATTACCACAGGCAAAGAGAAGGGGGAAAAGAAAAGTTGTTTAATGGGCAAAAAATATAATATTTACAAGATGAAAAAGGTGTAGTGTTCTTTCGCACAATGCACGCTTTATAATATACTTAAAAATGGTTAATATGGTAAAAGAGAACAAAAGAAAGAGGTAGTTATTTTTAAAGCAAGAACAATATCCTACAACTTCTATTGAAAAATATTCCTCTCTTATTTTAGGCAAACAGGTCTTGAAGAGATAAAATGTAGATGGGGTGAGGGGTACATACAGCAGATTTGCATATTTTGTGAAGCTTTTGTGGAACACAAATGTTACCATCCAAGTGGAAATAAAATCCTTGAAGGGGAGGATTGAAATCCTTGAAGTTGAATAAGTATATATAATTAATTTTTTAAAAAAGCTATCAGAGACCATCACTACAGAAAAAAAAATAACCTACAAGTTTAAGAGTTATTTTCCAGCTCTCTCTGAATAAATAAAGCTATTTTTGTCCTTCTGATCTTTGCATGAAACAAAAAACCACTGAAGTTGGAGTGACTCATAAATAACCTTGGTGAAGAATTCAGTCCACGACCTAGCAGGTTACAAATTGTCAATAGATGTGATCGAGTGTGAAGGCCTCTTGGCAGCAGCTGTGCTGGTGCTAAAGGCCACCCCTGCAGAACAAATGTTACCTCTGCAGAAGAACAACTGTCTACAATTCCTGATGTGAGCACTAGGACTTTATGAGCAAAGCTAAGGCTTTAGGCAGACATCATACCTTTCCCAAAATGGTCATGAATTTAGGTAAGCTGGAGAACATTGGAGCCATGCAATCTGTTGATGAATGGCAGGATTTCCAGCCAAAAATATCATTGGCTGTTACTTGTCCTAAGTTCAACCTCCTGACTTGACCTTACTTGAAAATAGAATGGGTTATTTAGATGTGCAGAGTCAGGATTTATTGCTATGGAGTTTGCACATCAGTTTTTACCTTTATTAGGGCCTGAGCTTTGGGTTAGTCTTGGGCAGGCTTTGACCTTGGGCCACATGCTGCCTGCCCTACCTCTGACATAGGGCCTGGGCTTGAATTTCAGAGTAAAAGATTGGAAAGCTGCCCCCATTCTGCTATTTCCTAAATAGACCCAGATAATAACACTGTGGTAGTTCACAAAAGAAGCTTTCTTTTTCTTTGCCATGCTAGTTTTCAATAAGGCCAATAATCTTAATTATAATATTATTCATTTCCTATGGAACTAAGCATAATTTTTTTGTCCTTTTGAGACAGGGTTTCACTATGCAGTTCCAGCTGGCCTTGAACACACTTTGTAGCCCCGGCTGGCCTAGAACTCATAGCCATCCTCCTGCCTCAGTCTCCTGAGAGCTGGGATTACAGGAGTGTGCCACCACACCCAGGTCACATTTATTAGATTGAGAGTGAAAGTATAAGGCAGAAATATTTTCTCTGAATTTGTTTTTCTTTTTTCCTTCCTTCTGCTCTTCTTCCTTTCTCTCTCTCCCCACATTGCTTCTCTTTTTGTACTAGTCAAGACGATTTGAAAGAGCAGTTATGGTTTTGGGCCCTGGAGAAGCAAGCCTAATGCAACCCTCACTTGTGTAACCTCTTAATCTTCCAGTGTCTCTGTTTCCCTTCTGATAAAGGTGATAAAATCCCTCAGAGCTGCTGAGATGATCACCTGACTTGTTCGTTCCTGGCCTACAGCAAGCACTTGAAAGTTGTTAACTACTATATATTATCAACACGTTGTGCCCTTAGTGGAGAAGCCACACCAAGGTCAATGATTTGGAGTAATGCAGAGAAAAAAAGCTCATAAGACCAAGCCAGTTGCTACAGTTGCTGGCAAAACTGTTGAGAAAGATCTTACAACCTTGGGAATTAGACATACAGGAAAAAAGCAATAAATAGGAAAAAGGTATAATATTTTCACTACAACAAAAATACCATAGTTGTAGTAAATGAACAAAAATTAGCTCAGCCTCAAAATGCAATGAGGAATTTTATCATGAACTTTATATTGCATTCCTATTAGCAAGACTGGCTTCGAAGGTGACTTTTCTTGGAATCATATGGGAAATGAGAAAATTCTGAGCTTAAAGATCACTCAGCCATTTTACAGGTGAAGAGACTTGGGTGTAGGAAGTTAAGCACCTTGCCTGAGGTTACAGGTCTGGTGGTAGAGCTGGAGCAGAACCTGGGTTCTGATTGGAACCCAGGGGGTCATCCCACTTGAGCGCACAGCTTTTGAAATGTGACGAGATCAAAAAGCCCAAAGGACTTTCATGCTGGGATGAGAACAAGTTTGCATTCACGTCAGGGATCCTTTTTCACACCTGGAATTCAAAGCTTCTGGACACAGATACCATTATCCCTGTTTTGCAAATGGAAAAATCCAACCAAGATAGGCTCTAGGCAGACTGGCTTGCATGCCCGTCATGCCCACACAGGCTGGAATGCTAACTGCCGCAGGTGCCTGCCTGTTTCTGGGACGTCTTCCAGCTTGTTCCTACTGCCCATTTCCACATTCCTTGGTCACTGTCTCCTCCTTCCCAACTGCACAACTCACCGAGGGCAAGTATTTCCCCCCTTTTTATGCACAGATGAATCTCCACCTTTTTCAATAGTGCCTGGCATATATCTGACTATCAGTGAATATCCCCCGGGTGAATAAACAACAAAACTGACCCTCCATGTTTCTCCAACTAGTCCCTTTTCTTGGCAAATCAATTTCAGGGTCCATATTTGGGCTCTGATTCTGAGATTTCTTCTACAGATTGACTGTTTCCAAGGTTTGCCACCTGGGTAAAAGCAGCCTGCCCTCAAATCACACCTTGGATTCCACTACAGTCTTCTGTTGACTGCATGCCTCGCCCCTCTCAAGACTGACAGGAAGCTGCCTGTAATCTCAGCATCTCTGGGAGTTTGGTGGAGGAGGATCACAAGTTCAAGCCCACCCTAACCAACTTGGTAAGTTAGCGAGACCCTATCTTAAAGTCAAAAGTAAATAAGCCTGGGCACATAGCTCAGTGCAAAGGCCCTGGGTTCAATACTCGGTACCACACACACACACACACACACACACACACACACGTGTGGCTGACAGGAAAGAGGATAAGAGAGGGCATTCGTTAGAAGACTGGCACTTAGAAGACTTACTTAGAAGACTGGCCTCACCATATTTTAGAAATGTAAAAAAGTAATCCTCCAGATCAGTCACATTTGGAAGATTTGCTAATGGTTCGTTAGTGAAGTAGCCTCTCTGGAAGAAGGACTAGAACTGACCAGACATATACTTAAATACAAGAAATCTGAACAAGGCCTCTTTCCAGTGGTATCATCTAACCATTACCAAGGGTAACTCCCCCTGCGGGTGGGGGACTGGGGTATGGGGTTTCTTTTAGCTTGAATTTGCCCTTGATATTCATTTGATACATACCTCACCCAATATACACAGGCTGGTTAGTCACTGATGCCACTAACGATTGGTTAACCAAACAGTGCTGGGACTTTGCTGTGTTTCCTTCAGCACAAGAGCTTCATTCTCCCTGGCGAAGCGGCCTTCCAGTCCACAACCTGTATGAGTGAGCAGAAAACCCTCCACAGAGACTGACTGCATTATGCAGAATGGTTCCGTCTCCCCACTCCCGGATGTCTACAGGATCCTAAATGATTCCCCAGTGCAGTCTGAGGGCTCACATCTATTTACCTGGTGCTGTCAACCTCCAACAGGGCATATTTCTCTGACATGCACCATAGAGAGATGATCAAGTTAGAGGATGTCATGGATGTTGGCAAAATACATTGTTTATGAGGGAAGCCCCTCGGGTGGGTATTGTGTTTTCATTTCTCACCCAAGAGGAGTAAAAGTCATCTATAGCTGAAAGCGGCCTACTAAGACTATCTGCTAGCTGAGGCGTACCACGCTGACCACATGGAGCTGAACAGCTGCAATCAGTTAGGCAAGCCATCCAAAGGTCCTCAACATGGGTACGTTCCTATGCTGCGGGACATTGTCAGCGTCTTCTGCCCCAGGCCTAGGCACTCCTCTTTATGTTGCAGTATGATTAGCAAGAGAGGGATAACTAAGTTTAAGTGAGAAACCCAGAACTACTCCACACACATACCAACTAGGTCTTCACTGTATAGACATATCATCAAAATCCCTGATTGTCAAATGCTTCAGAATAAAGATCTTACAACTCTTAGAAAAGATTAATATAAAGGCAGGAGAAAGCCTCCTGCTATAAGCAATCCTAGGCCCTGTATAGTTCAAATAGATGTGGACAGTTAGTTTAACACTTACGGAGTGAAGAAAACTCTTTTGTAGTCTTAGGGTGTAGGGATAATATTTGTGAGAGACATAGTCATTATCAGAGAAGGAAGTAGAGGTGGATCTTGCAGCATCAGTGGGATTTATCTGTTGTACACTCATTTCCTACTCTTGTTGGGAAGCTGAAGCGTATGTCCATCTGCGGATCTTTAATGTAGAGAGGTGACTAATAGGACTCTCCCTTCTTCTGCCGGGGCCCCACTGAAGTGCCAAATATTTAGATCATTCTGCAGGTCATGAGGCTGTAGGTTTAAGAGAGGAAGTCTCAAGAAATGTTTTTGCAAGTAGCTTATGATCAGAGGAAATGCCAGCTGAGTCAAGAGCATTGTTTTTGTAGTGCTGAGGGATTTAATTAGGGTGAATAGTTGGAGCGGGACAATGATGGTTTTTCCTTGGGGACCTGTGTACTCTATTAAAACAGAAATGCTTACACAATGACTGTCTTCCTAAGAAATTTATAACACTTCAAAAATTCCCATTACTTCTATTCTCACAGCAGCTCCAGTGGTTGGTAAACTTATGATGCAGATATGTTTTTAGCACCAACACATGTATGCCTATAACTCCTTTTATAGCAAACCATACTTAACAGAAAACCTGAAATTTGTTGTACATTATTACCAAATATTTTCATAGGCTACAAGTGTAAACTTTGTGCTCAGAAAGAAAAGTATTTATGAAGACTTATAAGTGATTAATCCACTATCTTTTTACAACTTGTATTTCACAATTTGAATATTTATATACTAGGTTTAACTTCTTGCTTTGTCCTGTATAGAGAAATTTAATTTTAAAATCTTTTATTATAGTAAGTTTGCATTTTTTGAGTGCTTCTGCACAAGCAAAGTAGATATTCAGATATTTGGTGCCTAGTATTTATAACCGTCATAACATGGCTGTGTGTTAGAGGCTTTAACATCATAAAGTTGCATTATCAAAGACAGTTTGCTGTGATGATGGAATTTTATTAATTTCATTAGTTAAATACTATTAAAAATTTAGTTTTTCAGCCACAACCACACTGTAGGGAGCGGCTGAAGCTGGAGATTGATCACATGTGAGGGGCTGGAGCAAGGCTGGTCCTGAGAACAAAGAGGGCCTGAGGCAAACCACATAAACAAGCTGCTTCAGTCCAGAGAACACTAAGCCCTGAGACAATCCAAGCAATGGGTTGCTAGGCAAAAAAGTGTCACATGACACCAACCTGCCAAGTATATAAATAAATGAGCTATGGTGGGTCAGCAAATACTTTTCTCCCATCCAGAGCAAAGGCTCCACCTGATCCCTGCTTTCTGCATCTTGTCTTCATTTCTTCACCTTCTGGCCGCCCTTCACGGTCCCTCACCCTGGGGAGTTTGAGAGCCTCGTGGACCACAGCACCGCATTTGTGCTCAAAAGCTATGTATGTCAAGTATGGTATTCTCTTTGGCATGCTGACGGCCTTTTGGATTGAATTTTGTCTTCTCTGGCTTTGACCTCTGTTCTCTCTTTCTTTACTTTTCACTGGCACAATTTTGTCTACATTTTTATTTTAACCTTCTTAAATCACATTGTTTTAAGGCAAGTGTCTTCTATAGAGTGTAGAGCTGTATTCTGCTTTTTTCCTTAGGTTAGTTAAGCTCATCTATATTTATTGATAAAATCTCTGTACGATCTCATTTCTTTTGTTTTATGTATATTTCAAGTACTAGTAACTTGCTTATTAGAAAATGTCTAGTAGTTTTATACTCTGAACGAAATAAAATTAGCTTGAGTCTTCTTTCTTTTCTCTCCCCCACTTTCCAATTTTAGTCAAATATTATCTTTCATAGTGTTTATCTTTGTACTCTTAGACTTCTACGATTCAGTTTGTCAGCATTAAATGATACCCTCTGACTCCCTCCTGCTGCTCATGGAGCAGTTCATGTTTCTGTCCCACTGATCCCACTATCCCCCCGCTTTTTTCTGCCCGCATTTCATTTGAAAATGAAAATTTCCAAACCTACAGCAAAGTTGAAAGACTTTTATGGGGAACACCTGTACACCTACCACTTAGCTACTGTCATTAACATTTTACTAAACTTGCTTTTTTAACGCGCATCTCCCTATCCATCCTTCCAGCCATCTGCTAATATTCCCCATTTTTTATGTCAAAGTAAATTACTGACATCATATGCTTACCCTCAAGTATTTCAGAATGCATATCATTAACTAGAATTCAACATTGATTCAAAGTAAGTTTCTTTTGATGTCAAGTGTACACACTGTAAAGAACCCAGATCTTATGTATACCTTTGCTGGTTTTGAAAAACAGATACACCTGTGTAACCTGAATCTCTAACAAGTCAGAACATCACCAGAAGTTCCCTCATGCCCCTCCTTGGTCACTTTCAACTTTCACAAGGCAAATTTAGGATTTTTTCCCACCATGAATTAAGTGCTTCCTGCTTTCTTAAGAACTTCACAGAAATAGATTCCTATCAAACACAATCATTTGTGCTCAGCACTACATTTTTGAGATTTGTTCTTGTGCTTTCTCAAATCAGTAACTAGCAAACTATTAATTGTATTTCATTGTAAGAACAGATGGCAGTTTGTTGTACATTGTTTTATTAATGCTTCCAATTTGGGAGTACAGTATTTGAATAAAACTTCTGTGGACATTTTTGTACAAGTGTTTCTGTGAACTATGTTTTTATTTCCTTTGGTCAATATCAAGAAGCAGAATTAGGGCAGTTGCTTGTTTACCTTATAAGAAACTTTAAGACTATTTCCTAAATTGGTTGCCATTCTTTGTATACACCAGTGCTGGTTTCTCTACAGCTTTACCAACAGTTGATATTGTTAGGTGTTTTTTTTTTTTTTTTTTGTCTTTTTGAGAGAGGGTTACATTATGCAGTTCAGGTTGGACTTGAACTCACTTTGTCACCCAGGTTGGCCTCAAACTCGCAGAAATCTTCTTCCTCAGCCTCCCGAATGCTAAGATTATAGCATGTCTGGCTGATGTTGTCAGTCTTTTAAAATTTTAGCTATTCCAGTGGAGTTGTACTAGTAACTTACTGTGGTTTTAATTTTCATTTCCCTGATAACTAATGATGTTGAACACTTCATTTGCTTGTTAAATATTTGTATATCTTATTTTATGAAGTACATATTATAATTTTCCTATTTTTAAAATTAGGCTGTTAATTTTACTGTTGAGTTTTAATGATTTGCTCTAATATTCTGGTTACCAACTGTTTGCCAGACTTAAATTTTGTAATTTTTTTTTTTAGTCTGGAATTTGCAGATTCATTATTTATTAATAAGCAAATTTTTCAGTTTAATGTTTAATTGATCATTAAGAACACTTGATTCTTCTTTACATAATAAGTTTACAGAAGTAGAGGGTCTTCTGATGGTTGGATAGCCAAGTTATTCTCAGTTTTTAATAGCATAAACTGCAATATAATAACTTCTTATACATGTTTTTATCTACATTTATTATATATATTTTAGAGTTGAAATTTTGAGATGGAAAGGAATGATCATTTTCAATTTTGGTACATAATGTTAAATTGTGTTTATGGATTGTTATTAACCTTAGGACTTTTCTTAGCTTGGAAAATGACCAGCAGTGGTAGTGAGGACACGTTAAAATTAGTATCTATTATTAAGTCATTCTTTTTGTTGTGAAAGAGATAGGAGGACTAAGGAGAGAACTCAAAATACTGATCAATTATTGTAAAACATGTAGAGGCACTGAAATACAAGAGACACCCCTCACATTTTTATAAAATATGGAGAAGGGTAGGCTCATAGGGCTGTTTGATGATTACATGAGATACTTAATAATGGTAAAACTTCTAGACCAGAAGTACCTGATACATAGTAGATGCTTGGTAAATTATTACTGATATTTCTGTGAGAAGCGTTTGTTCTCATATAAGAGGCCTTTTTTAAACTTTCATGACAACATTGTAATCAGCTCCTTCAGTTCCTGCTTTTATCAAGTGTGAGGCCATCAGACATTCAACTAAAATGTTCACATATTTAGTATTATTTACTGTGGACAAGAGCAATGAAATGAGTGATGGGCTTTTGTGCTAAAGGCTCTGGGCAGCTATGGGTTACTAGCTAGGTGAAGAGGTCAGGGCCAGGAGTTTCTGCCATAGGTCAGGGTCAGTCCTGGAAGGTGACAGTTACCAGCACAAGCTCAGCTGTCAGACAGTGAAGGGCGACCAAGCACCAGCAAGCAAACAACCCACAGGTAACAGAACACCCACATGTCGGGAGCCTGGCTCCACCAATGCAGAAAGACTCCACTCTAGAGCCAGCTTAAGCCAAGGCACAATCTGAAGGTTTGAAGCTCAAGGTAGGCAGCCAGGGACCTGGGGAAACAGAACATCTCCCCATGCCAGGAGGACTTGGCTGACAGCTGTTTCTGGGCATTTACAGGCTGCAGTGGGTTTCATGCCAACTACAGATAAGCTTGTCTAGGTCCTCCAGGTTCAGGTAGATGAATGGGCAGTGGAACATTAGGTCAGACATAGCGAGAAAGAAGAAACTTATGAATGTTGCAGTACCTTGGGATAGAATTCTCCTGTAGCAAAGCATTGGCAGAGCTAGGTGTGCTTGAAATAGCAAGCTCACATTTGCTCCCAACTCTGGAGAAATGGAATGGTGCTGGGTTCTTTTCTTTGGAGTTTTAAAAATATGCAATAACTTGTCTAAAATTCTGAGAGGTTCACTAGGCTGTAAGCAGTTGTGCACTAGCATCTCCATTGTAACTTCTGGTTGTGTCTTACCCTTACCTCTGCTTCCTCCTGGAAGGCACTGGGGGTGATGCTGCAGGGTGACTTTGCTGTGTGCCACGGTGCGGGCAGTTGGGACAGGAACATGGAAACTGCTTGCAGAGCATTACTCTCACACTTGAGCTCATTCCCTAGAAAGCACTGTCTGAAGCTATACCTTAAAATGCTTCACTAGAAAGTGAAATCCTATGAAGTAAGAGGGAAGCAAAGGAAAAGGGGAGAGTACATTAAAAAGTGGATTGTGAAACTGATGACAGCCGGTGGCAAGCACAACTGATTGCCTGATCCTGCAGGATGTCATCAGGGAGATCGTATGGGTCCATTAAGCCTTCCTTCCTGAGGTCTAAGGAAGACGAGTTATCCTTTGGCTTCCTTTTCCCATTGACCAACACTTGCTCCTCAGGGTGCTGCTCCTTCCCACTTCTTGCTTGTGCCACGTGGTCCCTGCATCAGCTACTGGGGAGGCTGCATCTGAGACAGCCGCTGGGACACCTGCAGCATAAGCCCCAGTCTATACTATAGGGCAAGCAAGCAAGTAGGTGTGTGTTGGTGGCACTTCCCACATCCCTGCTTGCAGCTTGCAGACTCGAAGTCCCCTCTCAGAGGGTGACCAGTGAGTTCTCTAGCATTAGGTAGCTCATAACTTGCAGCATCTCATGCCCCAGCAGCAAGACAGAACTTCAAGTCTGACTCTGGCTAGCCACGCCCACTGGGATCACAGCATTGCCTGATGCCACAGCTACAGGCCTGCACAACTCAGTGCTTAGGGCCACCTCAGCCAGAATGCAAAGCACATGTTCATCTCTGAGTATCACCTAGGCTGAGCCTAGCACTACAGCACTTACATGCTTCTGACTATATGCTGGTAACACCACTGAGCATTTACTGCCCAAAGCACTTTGCATATAATTTCAAGTATGAATCTTATTTTAAGAGATTTTGCTTCACATTCTATTTTTTTCATTTCATTTTCTGTGAAGGTGAAAGCCTCCCTGTCTCATCCAACAGTCTTCAAAACATGTTTTACTGCCAACAACATTGTCCATAACATGTATGCAGAATTGTCTCTCTCTCTTCCCCATGTTAATAAGCACATTGGTGATTTGCAGTTATTTACTCTCAGAAGTCATTCAGCGTGTATAAGTCAGATTTGGCCAGTCTATGTTGTTAAAACAAACAACCCCCACATCTTTGTAGTATAAAATAACAGAGATTTATTTTTCGCTTACGTATGGGGTTAGCAAGAGACCTCTGTACATTATAATCACTTTGGAATCAAGTCTAGCAGAACAGCTGCTGTCTCGAATGTCAGTGGTCACTGTGCCAGAGGGAAAAGATAGCTCTGAAGAGAGTCACATTGGCAATTAAATACTTCCTGGAAGTGACTCACGCCTCTTATGAAGTTATTGGTCACAGCTAATTGCAAGGCCCTACCCAACCACAAGGGGGCCAGACAGGATACAGAACCAGAGAGTAAGGTAAAAGTTACCAGCGTGTACCTGTGTACAAATGTTCTCCTACATAAATTTTTGCTATGCTGCATTTTTCTTTAAAAAGTTTTGTAGGAAAATGGTTATGATAGTACACACATATTACTGATGCACAGAGTTTTATTTTTTGGCTCTCAGGCCCATATTTCCCTTTTATATTCTCTTTTGTACACAAAAAGATTGTGGGCCCTTCAACCTTGCGCTTTACTGCTTCCAGAACGGTAATAAATAAAATCTTGTTCTTTGTAAATTACGCAGACTCAGATATTCTGTTATAGCAGCAGAAAGTGGATGAAGGCAATCATGAAGATAAATTTTGTTTTGTATTTTTGTTTCTTGGTGGGGGGGGATTTTGTTGCTTGGGTTTTTTGGGGGGTAGGTACAGGATTTGGCTATGTAGTTCAGGTTGGCCTTGAATTCACTTATGTAGCCCAGGCTGGCCTCAAATTCACAATGTCAGCCTTCCTAGTGCGGAGATTACAGGGAGGTACCACCATGCCCGGCAGATAAATCTCTTTTTAAAACAATCTGATCTCTGTTCTCCACAATCCTTTTATTTTTATTTATTTATTTTTTTTTCCGGGACCGGGGATCGAACTCAGGGCCCTAGTGCTCAGCGGCAAGCACTTAGCCCACTGAGCTGTACCTCCAGCCCTCTACAATCCTTTTAAAGTCTTTTTTTCTTCCTCAGTGATTCAGAGAGTAAAGTAGTAAACAGACTCTATGCACCTTCTCTTCTTCCTTCCTTCATTTTCTTTCTCTTCCTTCTCTCCTTCTTTCCTTACCTTTTTCTTTCCCAAAATCTAATTTTAAGAAACAGTCTACAGTAGTAACAGAGTTAAAACAAATATTATATTTATTCTCATTTTAAGGAGAATTGATATTTAAAAGTAGTAGTCATTTCATGCTTTGAAACTTTGCTTTTTTCTATGTTAGGGGCTTTCCTTTGTCCAGCTATGTCATTAGGGAAGTTCAGAAAAACAAAAAATACCAAAAATTCTAGGCTTCTGAGAAGTTAGGTGTGTGAAGAGGATATTTATCAATTGGACACCTGGTTCAAACTCATCACACCCAAGCCTAGCCGAGATTCCTGCACATCTGACCAATTGCCCATCAGGAGGCTATCTGCATGGTATAGGATATTTCCTGGAAGAAAACTCATCCTGGGCATAGACAGAGCTTGGATAAACTTGCTAACAGAAATTTCAGAGCAATAGGGAAAGCATTTCCTGAGTGCCACAAGCTATGTATAATTCAAAGTAGTCCTGACTCAGCTCCATGGAGTCATCTTGTCTGACCACAGGGGTTGCAAGAATATAAAAACTCAGATTTGCTGGTTAGCCACTTAATAAGGCAGGTAGTGCAATAGATTTTAGAGCAAAAGGCTGAAAGAGGCATTTCCCACCCCCTCCACATAGACCACCTGGCTTCCAGCGCTCCTGTGGACTTCCACGCATCCGTGAGTGTGCTGAGCGAGAGGCTGTGGTTCCTCCTGGAAGTGGCCGAGACTGGCGAAGGCTCAGCAGAATGGGCAACGGCTTAGAGCTGCTGCTGCCGCGGCACACACTGGGCAGGACTGGGACACAGGGCAAGCATCTGTGGGACCCAGGGCATGCATAGTATTAATCCCTTGACCGTGTCTCCGTCTGTGGCCTTTGTGACCTAAAGATGTGCTATGATGTGCAGCAAAAGCTGAAGTCTTTGGAAAGAACCCTGATAGCTAGATGCAGGAGAAGCTAAAAGACTTGACTCTAAGTAAGGTGAGGCATGTGTCTGGCTGAGGGCAAGGGCAGATACGGTGTGGGGTGAAGAGCTACATAAGCCAGTACAGGCAAGTACACAAAACAAGAGTCATTACTAATATGTTTTGGCCTAGGGAGTCCTGTGAAAGTTTGCTATAGACTTAGGATGTAAAACTGAGAAAGAATCAGATTTGACAAGGAATATCTTTTAGGCCAATCTTCGTCCTAGTTCAGGAATCCTTTCTCTAGCATCCTTAGAAAATGGTCTCAGCCTAGATAAGAACATTCACAATCTTTATAGGTATATTGTCCTTAGGACTAGCTCTATGTCTTCAGAGATTTTAATGTCTGTTAGAAAAATATACAAATCTCAGAAATGCTAGGTATAGACTATAGTTTATTATTAACTTGTAATGTCAAATGGGATCTACAAGAGAGAAGAATGTGGACAGGTATTCATTTACACACAAACATTATGCATACCTACATAAATCTCTCATTTATACATAAGTAGAATTTTATTAAACATGCATAACATACTTTGAAAGGGGTGCTATTCTTCTACTCATCAGAACAGTACTAATTAGCATACTGTGAGCTGTTGTAACAGAGAAATCTCTGAATTCCTGTGGCTTACCAATAAAAAGTTTGTTTCCTACTGAGTGCAAGACCAAAAAGAGTATTCGAATTTGGTTGTCTTCCAAACAATGGATCAGGGATACAGATTTCTTACATTTTGTGGCACTGCCTTGTTGTGCATAGGTTGGCAAGGTATTTTTGCTGAACCTATGGAAGGGAATAAACCAAGGCTCATGCTTGGGAGGTTTTTGTGGCTCAGAATGGGCAGACACCATGTCTGGTCATATTTCATTGGCTACAACTCATTCCCCAGACCCCACTGAACCGCAAGAGAGTCTGGGAAATGAAGTCCAACTGTGTGGCCAGGCTGACAAGTCCGGTTTGGAGATTGGGTGGCCAAGCTCTGCGATAGGTCCCCCCCCCTTTTGGTCTTTATAATATCTTCTTTCATTCTTTCTTTGTACTGGGAGTCAAACTCAGGACCTTGCGCTTGCCAGGCAGGCGCTATGCCAATGAATTATACCTGGCCCAATATCTTCTTTAAAACACACGTTGTATGCACTGAAGTAGAGTCCAGTCTTTTCCAGTTTTCAATAAAGCTTTAAAAAAATGTACATTCATGAATTAAGTGCTTGCAAATTAATGATGAGTTTCATGCCACACCTGGCTGATTCTGCCCACTTCCCCATCAGAGTCCACATAATGAGGGGCAGGACCTAGAGTTCGTGGAACCTGAAGCTGTCATAATTTGGTGGGAAGTGTTTAATAAAAAGTATACACCTGCAAGTGTGGTGTCACATGCCTGTAATCTCAGCAGTCCAGGGCCTGAGGTTGAGGAGTCAAAAATTCAAGGCCAGCCCCAGCATCCTAGTGAGTTCCAGGCCACCCTAGTTTGTAGGGCAGTACTCTGTCTCAAAACAAAACAAAAGAAAGAAAGAAAGAAAGAAAGAAAATATTTATTAAGTGTGGCAAAATCATGCATTATAAAATCCAGAAAAACAACATATATTTAACAGGAAATTTTACATTATTAACTTTTCAATACATTTCTACAATACCTTCCCTCTAATTTTTGACTGCTAATCTTGAAAGCCTACATGCAACATCATATTTCATAGAAAACAGAAAGAAAATTCAGTCTTTAATGTACATACAAAATGTGATAAAAAAAATATAGCAAGTGAAGACAACAATGTGCAATATAATAACCATCGTTAATTTTCCATCATCTGGTTTTGAAGTTCTGTATTGTTTTTATTGTTTGTTTGGTCTCTTTTTTTGTCTCTTTAAAATAAAATAAATGAATAAAAACTTATTAGAGTAAGGGGTACTTTGCTGTGAAACTCTCTCAGAAAACTCCTCCTCACTCCAAACACACTTATCTCATTATTCTTGTCTTTTTCTAAGTCAGTTCCTGAGGTCCTTTCCCGTGAGTGTCTTTAGTTGTACGATCATGGGTGCCTCAGAGTCCTGAATCCATTCAGGAAATTGACCTTTCCAGGTCATTTTGACTTTGAAGAAAAGTCAGAAGTTACCCTATGCTGGCCCCAGTGGGTAGGTCGATGAGGTCATACTGTAATGCTTCCACTGGCCTGTGTACACACTGGGTGCCACGCAGCAGTTGGATTCACCGTATTTTTGATCACACCTCATAAAGACATTCACAAAAGAAAACTGACTTCTGGGACTACTTCAGAAAATGGCAAGAACAATGGGATATGTGTGTTCAAACTGAGGGGGATTAATGGCAATGTGTATTTTGCTGTAATAAAATTTCTATCTTTTTTTCTTTCTACTGTAATAAACTTTTAAAAAATTTAAACATTCACTGTATAGTTTGATCATACCTTGTCAAAATATTTTGATAGTTCCAAAAATTTTCAGGTGCATGACCCATGAGCCATATTATCCGATAAATGTCACAAATTTTTGTGAAATTTGGAAAAGTTTCTTCTCAGAGTGCTTTGATTAGGGCAATGCACGCGTTCAGACTGGTGACTGATCTTCAATATTCTGTGGACTGACAGAACTCTTTAATTGCATGGCTGGAATTCTTTGATGTATACCGCATTGCCGTTCCCAAGGTCCCGCAAAAGCCTTGTGTAAATGACAGTCCCTGAAGCACAAGCATGGGATCCCCCGCCCCTGATCCTACCTGCACCAGATCCACGTCTCCACTCAAGACCTGGGAGATCCAGCTACATGCAGAAGACTACCTTCCCCTGAACCCTTACTCCTCCTGGCCGATGCTCTGGGTCCTTCCTCCCCTGGATCTCTTGTCTCTCTTTGTGCTGTGCTCAGCGGTGAGGATAGAAAGGCTTGTGAACCTGACACTGGGTGCTGTAGAGGCCACCACGGTTTTCCATATTCTTGCTGTTAGTGACTTGAATGTGGTTTCTGCCTGAGGCGTAGCCACCCTGCCCCGGGCTGATCCAGTCCCAGTGGCAGGTCTAGTTGCAGGCCTCCCCACTCCCCCATGTGCACATCCTGATAAAGCTGGTTGGCCAGGCTCTCTCCAGCCTGATCCCTGGATGTGGCTGTGAGCAGGAGGTGGGAGTGTTTCAGTGAACAGCGGGTGCCTCGCTCATCCTTAAGGTCAGGCTTGGATTAACCCGGACAGACTTCTTGGATGGAAGAATTTCAAATGCCTTTGGGAATCACAATGAAAATACTGGCGTGCCCGGGAAGGAGCGCCATTTTAAACAGGGTTGGTTTGAGTCCACATCTCGCGTAAAAGACTTTTGGGTAGAAAACATCATTTGGCAGCAAGTAAGGAGAATGAAAGAATGGTAGATGGGAAAGTAGAAAGAAATAAAAATAACTGTAGATGAGGAGAGAGACAGAATGAATAGAAAACTTTGAAGGGAATTTGGGAAAGGAACAATATCAGAAAGCTATAATCTGGCCAAACAAGTGAATGCATGGATTTAAAAATTATACAACACCATATCGTCATGTGTCTTACCCACCATCTATTTTAAGACAGGTATTTTCAAATTAAACAAGCAATATAACAATGCAGTTGACAAGTGTTGAGAAGAACTTTCTTTGATTCACAGAACTCAGAGGCTAATCAAAAATTCTAAGAAATATAAATGGGAATACCACTGTTCTGTGATGCCAATAAAAATAATTTGACTTTTTGAAAATAAGTTGATGCATGTATAACTACCATTATTCACAAATAAGATAAATGTAAATTAATTCTTTGGTCATTTGTCTGTAATTTTCCGACATGTTTGAAAGATGGAAATATCATATTTCCTTATAGTAGATCTTCAATAAAGAATTTAACTTTAAAGGATTAAATATTGTTTATTTTATTAGACACTGGAGATGATTTTCTGCTTCCAGGGTCACTTAAGATTCATTATTAAACACATGTAAAAATCAATGCTTCCTTCCTGGAGTATTTAAAGCACAGTTTTTAACCGATGTCACCCTTTGCTTATGGGAGATGGCTTCAAATATCACTTTTAGATATAGAACAAACTTAGAAACAAATTGATCTTCAAAACAATTCATAAAAACAAAAAAAAAATCCACTTTATAAATCATTCATAGGTAGGACACTGACCATAATAATTGAGACTTACGATAATCTCTTCTTTGTTCCCGTGCAAGAGTCTATCCACATACTTTATGCATTGTACTGGGAGAATTAGATAGTTTTGGTTCTCTGTTCTGTTTTTCAGGTGCTAATGACAAAGGTAATGGATTCTGCTGTTTCTCAAATTTTGGCTGCCTTTATACCATTAGAGAAGATTACGGAACAAAGGAGTATACTCTTACGAGAAGTAAGAGACTTCTGAGTTTTCTGGTCTGTTATTTTTTCCTTGCTATCAACATTTTCCATGAATATGTAATACAGGCATGCCTATTAGAGGGGTGGGAAAATGAGATTTGTGAACAAGTAAACTTGAATGGCAAAGGAGAGGAGATGAATGCTTTTAAAACAAGTCTGACAGATAAAAGTGATCTATTAGCACTAAATCAGGTATTCACCAAAGGACTTGGGTCCTTATCTGTCAAATACCAAAGCGTAAGCTTTGAGGTGGTGTAATAGATGCATGTGCTGACCCAAATCAATGTGTTTCACAGCAGAAGAAAACCTTGTCACCTTCACTTTTTGAAGGTGAGGCAGGAGGCAGGATGTTACTTTCACCTCCTAAATTATGCTCTTTCTGCAACTCACTTTATGACACGAAACTGGTGATTTTTGTCCTGTGTGATTTTCAGCAGTTAATATCCTCTGTCCACTACTGCTGTGTGATGGTAGCACAGAGCTGACGGGTTTTCTCCTTGATCTCTGACCTACTAAACAATTGCATTGTGCCCGCATGGCAGCCTGGAACTTCGGAGGACGTAGGTGGTGTGCCACTACCAATTACTGCCCTGGTGGTACCAGGCGGACTCCGTCAGGAGTGAGTGCGATTGTATTGACACAGCAAGCTCCTTAAGCATTTACATTGGCGTGAATTGATAATTTTCAGGACATTGTCATGGGTTGTGAAAGACAATGTGAAGTTTCTTGGTTACATGCTCATTGCTGGAACAAAATGCCTGATACCCACAAGTGAAAGGAGGAAAGGGTTATTTCACAGTAAGTTTGTGGAGGGTTTAGTTCATACTTGGCTGGTTACAAGGCAGGGTGGCAGGGCAGAGGGGTATCGCAGAAGAGAAACAGTTCATGGCATAGCAGGTGGGAAATGGAAGGAGACCCAGGGAGGAGGAGGGATATACGCCCTTCCGGGCTATGCCCACAGCCTACTTCCTCCTGCCAGGCTTCACCTCCTAACGTCACATGCAGCTATAAACTCATCAGTGGGCTGGTCCAGTGTTGAGTATCACATTTAGGTCTAAATGTATCAGTGTACTAATTTGCAGGCTACTACGGACCAGGTGGTGGTCCTTCATCAAAGTAACCAACTTGAGAGAAAGACATTATTTACCCCTCTTGCAATTTTTGCCCACTCTCTGCTTCTTGGGAAGCCCTGTCCCTTGGGTTGAGAGAGCGAACTCCCCTGTCCCCTCACTCTGCATCTCTAATCCTTCTTTATAATTTCCAGTCTTCTCTCCTGTAGGTAGGAAACAGTATAGGTAAAGGTCTGGTTTTGCCATTTAGCAGGAAATCACCCACTTAAAATTGTGCACCTGTGTTTTTAGGGCTGCCAAAGAAGTGAGAAGGAAGAACAGACTTGTCTCTGTCCTGAGCATAAGTGAGGTTCCCTGTGGGACCTCCTAGCAACCCCTAGAGTTACTGTGAAGGTGTAACACTATTACCATGCTGGGCTTCTATAACAAAACAGCACAGGTTGGGCAGCTCAGCGCACAGTTCTGGGGGCTGGAGAGTAGGAATAACGTGTCTGCAGGACCAGCTTCTGTGAGGCCTTTCTCTCTGGCTGGCTCTCATAGCATCCTATCCTGCTCTTTTTTTGTGCACGTGCACCCCTGGTATTTCTTCATGGGCCCAAATATCCTCCTGTTATAGGACACCAATCAGGATGGAGTAGGGCCCATATAAAAGGCCTCATTCTAACTTAATCATCTTCTTAAAGTCTACCTCCAAAGATTCAGAGGTACTGGCGTCAGAGGTTCCATGTATGAATTTTGAGGGGACATAGTTAAGCCCTTTAATAGGAGGGCAAGGCTAGAAGAGCCCGGCTCTTTACAGCTTCCACTCATTTTTGGTATAGATACAGAAAAAGCATGGTTGGGTGGTGGTAAGTGTGGTGCCATTGTTACCTGGAGCACACAGTTACACAGGCAGGGGAGAATGAGCTCATGAAATTCAGGCACTGGCGCTAATTCAGACTATCAGAACCCCCAGTCCTGTAAGATTTGGGGACAGTCAGGGTATACCCCGAAAAATTTTTCCAAAGAGTAAGTAAATGCTTCAAAATTACTAACTTACTCTTTGCAACATGAAATAAAACATTTTTTTTTCTTTAAACACTATAACCAGCAGCTCACAAATCACTCAGCCTCCACCCTGTAATATCAGGTTAGAAACAGTTAGCTATTTCTGTGTTGGACCTAGTCAAATCAAGCAGAAAATTGAGCAATTACTTGTGTTTGCTTAAGTTATGTAAGTAATTAACGTAACAGCCCACTTTGTTTTGCTTTCTGTACATCCAATCCATGTCCGACTTCAATGGCATACGTACTTAGGGACGTAACATTTGATATGGCTCTTTTGATGCTGTGGTATTGACACTGCTCTTCTGCTGTTAATACATCTTGGTTACACTTAAAGAAACCCTGTGAATCCTATAGCTTTTTAAAATTATGTTTCGTGTAGAACGTTGTGACCTCTCACCTCTTTCCCTACCCTGCTTAACGTGAGTTCTTTAAAAATAGCAAAAGACATTTAATACCTCTAGATGTCAAAACTGAGGAAAGATGAACCAAAGACCTGAGAAATAAAATTCCAGAGAAGCAGTGTACCTCAAGTATGTCTTTTACCTGCCTTGCCAGTGCAAACTGGGGGGGATTCCTCTGGCTGACGTGTGGAACACAACTGGATGGTCTGATTCCCTTGCTCTGAGACTACAGGAATCTTAAAAGTGCTTGTACGGTAACTTTACACTAATAAGTATACCAGAAAATGGAACATGATGTGTATTATCCACATTAAGTGTGCAAGTGGCTCACACACAAAGTACCATCACATATAGAATCCATTTATCTCATCCAACTGTAACTCCAGCCTCCTGGCTTCTCTTCAGTTGCAGAGTCCCCTGAACTGCCTACATCTATTTCTCTATAAAAGCCTATTGGCAGCCAGGTGTGATGGCACATGTCTGTGATCCTAGCACTCTGAAGGCTGAGGCAGGAGGATTGTTCCAAGTTTGAGGCCAGCCTGAGCTATGAAGTGAGTTCAAGACCAACCTGAACTGCATAGTGAGACCGTGTCTCAAAAAGACACAAAAAAAGAAAAGCCTATTGGTACCTCTTTTGGTTTTGAGTTTCCACATGTGTCATGTCACTAACACAATGCACTCACTTCTGACATTTTTATCACTGTGCTCGATACACGTAAAAAAACAAAACTCACTCCCTCCCCCCAGTCAATAGGAAGTGAACTTCATCTGTTTTACTGAAGGATGGTGCAGTGGATTGATAACTGGTGGTCAACTTATAAGCCCCAGCTGAACTGAGTAAGTGTGGTGTGGGAGGCCCGTCTGGGGATTGTTCCCAGCAGCATAAGAGGCAGAACTGGAGAAGGAAAAGTTATGGTTGTTGGGAGCGGAGAAAGGCTGTTGGAGCTGGTGGAAGCTGTTGGTTGTTTTGGAGGAGCTCGTCATGCCAGCTTTCCTGATGAACTTGACTGTTTTCATCCTCTGAGGAGGTCGGGACCTCACTGGCACGGAGAATGGCTTTGGTTCACTTTGGGGGAGCTCTGGTCCTCACTTTGAGCATAGCTTCCTGGCTCCAGAGGGGAAGATGGTGCACTGTCGGTTTCCAGGAGAAGCTTGCTTCATTACGTTCCCTCATGGGAACTCAACCATCTTGACGGTTGGAGGAGCTTGGGACCTCACTGTTGCTGAGGAAGGCCATGGTACCTTTTAGGGGAGCTCTGGTTCTCCTGAGCATCGCTTCCTGGCTCCAGTGCAAATCCCTCAGCCTGCTAGCACAGATCCTTCATCCTGCTGGAACAGACTTGATAGATTCCACCACTGACCTTTGGGCCTTCGCAGCAGATCTGTGAAACAGGCCTGCATGAGATACTGCTGTGGACTCTGGGCCTCCAGCTGGACCTGTGGAGGCATTGTAATGAGCTCCAGGTATTCAGCTGAACTCATGTAGGACATTGTTGTGGGATCCAGGCCCTCGCTGGATTCCTTGGCCTTAGTGTGTGGACAGATTTCCTGTACTCTTTTGTATTTCATTCTTTGGTGACTATTATAAATAATCATATAAAGTATGTGTCCTGTGTTATATTGTTCCCCTTGCAAAATATCCCCCAGACCAACACAGACGGTATCTTTTCACCTTGTTTCTTCTTTTTCTGAGTTGAACACAGATTTTCCCTTTGTACCGAACTTCTTTTCAGAATTAGAGCTCAAATGCCTCTGAAAACTCAGCTCCTTCAAGACTATAGTCTATTTTATTGATTTTGTAGCACTCTTCATTGAAGTCAATTTATATACTTGTAGTGTAAAGTGGATATTAAATTAAAAGGTACAATAGGAGAGAGACAGTAGAAACACATTTTAATGTTACATAAATGACTACTGCCAATGCTCGTTTCCACTATGTTTTAGAAAGCAGCACCTGACTACAGAACGCAGAGGATGTGCAGGAAAGTGGCTCCTCTTCCTAGCTGTGTTTTACCTTGAAAGGGTGTAGCCATGGCGAGTTCCCTTGGCCCATTCTCTGGGCAGCTGAGCACTGCTTCTGCTCAGGTGGCTCTGTCTGATAAAGGCTCCAACTTAACCATTAAAACAGAAGGCATGGGGCTGTTCACTATAGATTCATACCCATCTACCTACCAAACTTGAATAAGGAGAATGAAATATTCTCTAGTAACCAAGACTAGATTGTTTTTTTAATTTGTAACTGACATACAATAGCTGTACATATTTATGAGGTACAGTGTGAAAACTTGATGTATTTATACAATTTTTAGAGATCAGACTGGGATAATCAGCATTTCAATCATTTCTTTATGTGGGGTTTTGATTATTTAAGTTCCTTTATTTATTTTTTAATGGAGAAAAGATAGGGAAGAAGCTACTTTTTTCATCCTGATAAACAAGAAACCTTTCTTTAAATTATTGGGTCAACTACACATCTCAAAATTCTGCTTACCTTTATTTCTTCTGCTTTTTCCCCTCCTGGTTGCTGAACAAACATTGACATTAAACTTAGCTTTTCTTGAGTTTTAATTTATGTATTTTCTCATTATCTGTTGTTTTATTAACGCCCTTGCTAAACATGATATTTTGACAACTAGATTTTTTTTCTGGTTGTGTATTCTGTAATTTCTTTCTTGGATAGTTTATATTTTCTGATTAATCATATAACTTTAGTGGTGGACAGATTGAATAATCTTATTTTCCTTTTATTGTTATTTAAATTTCCATTGTAATATGTGATATGTGCAAACTTTAAATATACTGTCCAATCAGAGAAGGAAGTTTCCTTCTATGATTTATATTTACATAAAAGCAGTTAAGTGTTATGAAGCTCTCACTAAAAGTTACACTATGTTCTCTTTCTAGCATTGAATCGAGGGTTAAAAATTTCTTTTATAGAGTAACTTCATCAAGTTGGCAAACATATTTGCCTATGTTCATTTTCACAGGGCCTCCAGAAATTGGTAGGAAATCACAGGTCCAAAATAAGTAGGTTCAAATAGACAAATTAGTGGAATTAGGCTTTGGGAGGTGTACTGAAGTGTGACACCCTCTTCTTCACCCCAAGCTTTGGGTATTGATGGACTGACCGAACCAGGAGGCAGCTCCGTGGTGGGGTAAGGAAGCTGGGATTTGGCTTCTGAGGAGCGTGGTTGGAAAGTGGGTCAAGGTTGCTGTCAGGATATATTACTTGGAGGAGTTTAGGGAACAGTACCTTGGAGATGGAGTCTCTAAAAAAAGAACTGTGAGTTAAGCACCAACGGAAGAAAAGGAGAGGATGGGCAGAAGGGAATGGGGCCACAGTTTGGGTGGAACTGGGCCCCTTACCAAACAGGTGGGGAGGCCATGAAGCAATCCGAGTTCCCAGGTTCCACATGGGGAGAGGTTTGTGAAAGGCTTTGAAGAAAATACTGCTGCTCCGTGTTGATCTGATGGCAAACATTCCACCATTTAACTTGTTTTCTGCTGTTATTTTTCAGGCCTACAGTAACAATTTAAAACCCATAAAAGGACCAATTAACATTTTATTACGTATTATAACCCCTTCATCTCATTGCTCTGTTCCCATAAAGTGGCAAAACCACAGACAAATGTACTCAGTTTTTTTGTTTCTCTCAGAAACTTTCCTGGGGAGTATTTTTATAGATTGGGTCAAGCGCCAAGGTTACTAGGAGTTATGCAAACATAAATTAACCGAGAAAACAGATTCAAATCTTGTTTTTGAAATGGGGTATTCAAAGCATCTAGGGCTATACCAAGTAATTTGCATTTAATTAAAAGTAAAAAAGCATCCTGTGTGGAAAACCTGACTAAAATAAAATTCTGAGATCACCCAGAGCTAACCTAGTGGCAATTTATTTAAAAACATGAAGAATTTGACAGTGCCACATTTGGGCTCTAACAGCAAGTAATTTTCATTTCCCTTCACACCTATTAGGTTAATGGAGATATGAGTCAAGGGGAAGAAAAGTAATTTTGCCTAAGCTATGTATAAAATTGTGTTTCTAACAACTGACAGGTTCCTCATAACTGTGTGTATCATCAAATACACAGAGAAAAACCCTGCTCTTTGATGCTTTTAGAGCTTGCTTTTGAAGTGTTGAGATACGAGTATCAGCTGAGTGTCTTCTCGTTAGCACAATATTAGCTGTGGCTGTTAGTTTGAGTTCTTGATCAGGTGGAACTCAACATCTGCCCCCTTTATGATTTTAAGAGAAATGTGGAGCGTTATGCCTGAAGTAACTGTTGGCAGTTTCTTAGGGTCAATCTCAGTAGTATTTGCTTAACATAGGATAAGTCACCAAAGTAGAACACAACAGTCACTGGAATAGTCAGTAGTGAAATTTTGTTATGAGCAGTTATTCTTGAAGTTGAGTTTTCATATGCAGTCAAGAGATGGGCAGAGCATACTGGCAAAAATATTGCTAATTTCAAGTTTGTTTTTCAAAATAAGAACTCATGGCCTGACAATATCTCACCTAAATGAACTATTTGATCATTCCAACCCAACTACTGTTCTTATCAACTCCTGAACATTGCTTGCTTCTACACATTCACATTTCCTTGTAATAATACTTTCCCCCCATTTTTTTTTATTGTGGTGAGATGCACAGCATGAAATTATCACCTTACCCACTAAAATGGATAGCTTAGTGATATCGAGTACATGCACATTGATGCGTAACCGTTACCAACATCCACTCCGTATATCTTTCCTGTCTTTCAAAACTGAAGCACTACACTGATGAAGGAGTCATTTCCCACTCCTCAGTCATATATGTTACAAAGTTTATGTAAGTTTCCATTAGTCTCGTCTCTTCCATTACATTGTAAGCCACTTGCAGGGTGACCTCATGTATTCCTTATGCTACACACCCGAAGGGCATTTATTGTCAGGAATTTTCCAAGTACTTTGCAAATATTACCTCACACCATTATCCATCTTCCTACGTGCTGCAGCGTCCAGCATGGGCTTTGCTCGTGGGAGATACAAAATTTCTGTGGAGTGAATTTCAGTACCACTTAAACATTTTCCAGCGACTCTGGCAGTTGCAGTATTGTGGTTGTAAATTACCAAAAAAGAAAGTTACCTTGAGAAAATGCCTTTGGGCATAATCTGACCCGAGGGCGTAAATTTGAAGAAATTCTTTTTGTTTTTGTTTTTTTATTTTAAAAATAAAAGAAAACATATTAACAAACAGATATCTATTTACAAAATAGCATAAAAACAATACAAACAATACAGAATTACAAAGTGGCAGGAAATTAACAGTGGTTATATTATGTATTGATATGTTCAAAGTGTTTTCTCAGGAAAACAAATAGACACGCAATTATGATCAAACCAGTAATCATTAACTGTTCCTTTCAGTAAAGCAACGGAAGACAGTAGTAGAACTGTTAGCTCTCCTGTATATGCATACATACATGATTTCCCCTTCTTTCTCTTCTCCTTTCCCACACCCTAGTTGCCCATTACTTTTGAGCATTTTCCTTTCATTTCACAATGTCTATCATACCTCCTAGTTATTATTCAC
Source organism: Dinomys branickii (assembly GCA_004027595.1). NCBI lineage: Eukaryota > Metazoa > Chordata > Mammalia > Rodentia > Dinomyidae > Dinomys > Dinomys branickii. Next base: position 301,433 of record PVLD010000019.1, on the reverse strand, counting down.
TCTTTCAGGTTCTTACACTAGTGAGACAATACATTGCTTACACATGGATGTCTTGTTTATTTCACTAGTTGTGACCATTTACCTATAAAACCTCAAGTTTATCTTTCTTTATAGCTGAGTAATATTCCATTATATGACAGTACAATTTTTTTTTTCATCCATTCCTCAGTGGATGGACATTTGGGTTGCTTCCACAATTTAGCAATTACAAATTGTGCCACTATGAACATGGGTGCACATATATTGCTGGATGGTTCAATATACACAAATCAGTTAATGTTATACACCATATCAATAGAGCCAAAGACAAAACCCATAGGATCATCTCAATAGATGCAGAAAAAACTTTCAACAAAGTCCAACATGCATTCATGATAAAAACTCTACAGAAAATAGAAATAGATGGTCTTTACCTCAACCTGATCAAAGCCATCTATGACAAACCAACGGTCAACATCATACTAAATGGACAAAAACTGAAAGCTTTTACTTTAAAATCAGGAACAAGACAAGGATGTCCGCTGTCACCTCTCCCGTTCAATATAGTTCTGGAAGCACTAGCCAGAGCAATTAGATGAGAGAGAGAAATGAAAGGAATAAGGATAGGAAAGGAAGTAGTGATAGAATCACTATTTTCAGAGGATATGATACTTTACGTGGAAGACCCCAAAAACTCCACAAGAAGACTCCTTGAATTAATTGACAAATTCAGCAGTGTAGTTGGATACAAAGTTAGCATCCAAAAATCAATAGCATTTCTATACACAAAGAACAGACTGAGAAGTGAAGGAATCCATACCTTTCACAGTAGCACACAAGAAAATGAAATATTTAGGAATCAATCTAATAAAAGAAGTAAAAGATCTATTCAATGAAAACTACAGTACTCTGAAAAAAGATGGAAGAGGACTTCGATAAATGGAAAAATATTCCTTGCTCATGGAGAAGAAGAACCAACATTGTGAAAATGGCCATACTACCAAAATTGTTTCAATGAAGAAATTCTTTACTTGAACCACATTTAGGCCAGGGTATTAACAAGGCAGGCTAAGATGAAAGGTGTAGCTAAATGATGGAGTATATGGGAAGTGATAACACAGCTAAGCTCTTCTCCCTGGGCATCCAGTCAACTACAGAAGTTTCTGGCCAGGAAGACCCGCACCCGGCGTGGGGGAGGGGCGGGGCGGAACCGAGGGGCGGGGCTTAGAGATGGGTGGGTTTTCCCAGAGGGCGGGGCTTAGAGATAGGAGGGTTTTCCCAGAGGGCGGGGCTTCGAAGGAGGGTGGGGCGGGGCGGGCCGCCAGGCCGGCCGGCCGGCCGGTCGGGGCGGGGCGCGGGACTGCAGCGGGCGGCTATGGCGGCCGATGGCGACTGGCAGGATTTCTATGAGTTCCAGGAACCAGCCGGAAGCCTCCTGGACCAGGAGAACTGTAACGCGAGACCCGAGGCCGGGGCGGGGGCCGGGGCCGTGGCCGAAGCAGGGACAGGGGCGGGCGCGGGCGGGGACGGCGACGGCTTCCCGGCGCTGGCTTGCAGCCTGGAGAAGAAGCTGAGTCTATGCTTCCGCCCCGCCGTGCCGGGCGCTGAGCCCCCGCGGGCGGTCGTGCGGCCCATCACGGAGCGCAGCCTACTGCAGGGGGACGAGTGAGTGCGGGCCGGACGGGCGGGCGGGCGGGGCCGGGCGCCCGCGGGAGCCTCCCCTCCCCCGGCTCGGGCGGCCTGGGCCGGCGCAGGCGCCTCCCGGCGCCCCTCCTTCCGCCTCCTCCCGCGCTCGCGATTTAAACCCGGGCGCCTCCGCCCGGCCCGCCGCGCCCCGTCTCCAGCCGGGCTGGCTGTGGGCTGGGTGCATTGGGTTTGGTAGCTGGAGGCTGTATCCTTCGGGGCAGGGGAGCCGCTCGTCCGTCCAGCTCGCACGTCCAGTCTTCGCGCTGGGAGTGGCAGCAGGACTGGACATTGCCCCTCTCTGGTAGCGCACAACGCAGGATGGGACATAGATTTGTAAACATTTGTAGGAGCGTGACAAGTGCTTGAACGGGTACGGGAGATTTGAAAGAAGCTATCTGGGGCAGAGTCAGGGAAGATTTCATAGAAGTTACTTGCAAATTGAATCCTGGTGGATGAGTAGGAAGTTTGGGGAGTGAAGAGAGGTCGGCGTTTTACGTCGAGGATGTGGCATGTGCAAAGGGACCGACGTGTGAGGCCACGTTGAGGCCGCAGGAATCCCCGTCCCCAGCCCAGGTGGAGTGCAAGCCACCACAGAGATAAAAAACGAAGGGCTGCAGCTGTTAATGGCAAGGGTCTCTGTGTGGCGGGAAGATAGGTCTCGATCATAGATTCATATAAGTGGTTGATTTTAGTGAGTGGAAATTCACAGGATTTCTGAGAGCTGGAGGAGGAAAGGGGCGTGTTTCTGAGAGCACTTATTTAACCAGCCCGAGCCCCACTTCTAATTTGGCTAAATAAAGGCGGTAATTCTATACCACAGTTTTACCCCAAAAGATTAGAAGAAATGGTTGGAGGCAGTTTGAGGGGTCTGTACTTGTGGGAGAAGAAGAGCCCCTGGAGAGGCTGGAAGTAAAATGATTGGAAGGCGTGGGTAGGATGGGTGGTCAGGGTATTAGTGGGACGGAGAGACCATAGGTTAAGGGACAGGAATTGTTAAGAGGTGGAAGGATCCATGAGCAAAGAAAGAGTTCTCCGCCACGACGTTCCCATTTGCCCTGTGCACCAGATTTATTAGGAAGAAGGAAAGAAGCTGGGGAAGAGGGACTTGGGGTCTGTAGACATGGCTGAGAAGCTGAGCTGGGGATACTCTCTTCCTATTGCTGTCTCTCCACCGTGCCCTGCCCAGGTATAGAGGAAGGGGATGTTTGTGATTGGATTTTATAGACATAGATAAGGATGCAGTTGATAGTAAAAGGTGACATATTTGAAAGAGATTTCCCAAAGAGAAGAGAGTTTGATGTATATGTTTGGGAGGCAGAGGTAGGAGGATTGCTGCGAGTTCGAGACCAGCCTGGGCTACAAAGTGGGCTCAAGACCAGCTTGAACTGCATAGCGAGACCCTGTTTCAAAAAGACAAGGCAAAACAAAATACCCATAGTACCCTTATGTTTATGAGTAATTTACTTAAAACAGGCTTATACAGAGATAGTTAAGGGTTTCCTATTTTTGTTTTGCGTGGACTCTTGGAAAGTACTTTAACCTTTGCTTAAACCTTCAGTTTTTGTAAAATTTAACATGCTGTTCTAGATAATGATTTTCAGTAGGTGGCACGTTGGTGGAAACTCATGCCTCTTGATTTCGAGTGTGTAAGAAATCTCTCCCAAGTTCTGGGGCTGGTCACCACTATCCTTTTCTCCTCTCCGTTGCATGCATTTGCTCACCTGCTCAGCAGAGTCCATTCTAGCACTTTTCAGTAGTGAGAGTGGAGAATTCTTGACAGTTTTTTTTACTTAGACACTTGCCTTGCCTGAGGGCACTGTATTTAACTTCTTTGAGCCCCAGTGGTAGTTTTGGTAAATACAAAAGGCATACACTGAGGTATTATGCACATTCATCTTTGGCAGGACTTTGACCTTGGAAAACAGCTCTCCTGCCTGTTGCTTATGACTGGTTGTAATACTTCATGATAAGGATGAAGGCAGGTCATGCTAGAAAATTCTAGAAATCTTCCACTAAAGTTGGTGCTGTGTTCTTCCAACTACAGTTGTTCTGACCTTGGTGGCAATAGATGATTGTCAGTTGCCCTTAGCTTCCTTAGAAGATCAAACTCACCCACGATCACTTGTAGGTGAGGTATTTTATTCCACTTGTCCTTATAGCCTCACGTAAGAAGGAGTGAACACCCCTCTCTCCCCAGGTTCTTGACTCACTAGAATATCTTACTCTAGTTCCCAACCAGGGATAGGTATGTAGTCTGCTGTTCAGTGTTTGAAAGTTTATAGCCAGAAAGATGTGGGCCAGAAGCCCAGCAGCTAGCAATACAGAGATGTTCTGATTAGTTGGCATTTGATGAGGTAGAATTCCAACAGAGAGGCGAGGACAGGCATGAACCCTACATACGGGCAATTAGCTGGGTAAACCACTCAGTTTTTTGAAATTGTTGGATTCACATTTTCATTGAGATAATGTGCATTCCAAGGCTAAACTTCATTTAGGATGTTAGACTTTTGGCAGCTGCCCTCCTATAGCTTTTGCTCTTTAACACCAAATCCCTCTTCATTAAATCACATGTTGTTACTCCATTTTTAAACTGCCATTCTACTAGTTTTTGTACTTTAGTTAACTTACATGCTTGGGAAAAAGGTCCATCCAGGTATGACTTACTCTTGATTAGAGACTCATGATTAGATACTTACGACTTACTCATGTCATAAATATTCCTTTTTCCTGTGCTGTCTTTGTATCTTTTTCTAGCCAGTAAAGTAGCTCAAATATGTAGAGTTTAACTTACCCTAGTTGACATTCATTTCATTTGTTTCTCTGAACTCTGAACTCTTTCTTGAGTTTTCATAAAATTTCTGTTTTACTATGCTGATTATTACTTGGGTACCAAAGCCGCATTTTGGTTTGAAGTTGGAGTTTGCTGTCCTTGTCGGGTGTGGCTCGAGAGCCTTCTCAGTACGGCTCATCTGAATGGATGCTTACAGTAATGGGGCTGCAAGAAATGCCTGCTTCTGATCCAAGCCTCATTTAGGACATCTGGTACCCACAGAGGTTGAGGGACTTGACCAAAGGGTCATGATTAAGAGTGGAGGTGAGAATTTGTTTCTTGAATCCTAGCATGAAGCCCTTTTCATTTCGCCCCATCACCTCCCCAAGATGTTATTTGGTAATAAAGCAGGGTAACTGCCTTGGGTATGGCCTGTGTGCATTTTAGGTGAGTTCCCTCCTTCCCACTTCATTAGTCCTGTTACTTAATTTATGCTATTGCAAATCAGATATTAAATCCTGATCTCACACTGAGATTGGATCGTCCTCTGAAAAGATAGCAAGTTTTGCTCAGAGAGGGATGATTCACCTTATGAAATGTCCTTTGTGTTTGTTTACAGAAGAATGACAGTTGTGGTAAACAGTGTGTTTAGTGCCTCTCTGGCCAAGGAAACGTTACTTACCTTCCCTGAGCTTTAATCACTTCATCTGTAAAATGGGAATAACTATTCCAACTGTGAACATTTTTGAGGATTGAATGAATATATGTAAACTGTTTGAAATGGTGCCTGGCACATCGTACGAGTTAGCAGCCGAGTTTGGGAGAGTTTTCCATAGTCCTTCATTTTCCATGAGGACTTGTCAGCCCAGCTATGTGATTTTTAGTCAGTCTTACTAGGAGACGCTACGTTATGGTGTTTTTCTGAGAAGCAGTGTTCCTTCTTCTCTTTTTTCCTTTGTTTTTGCTTCGGTAGTGAGCGTTCTCCTTTTGCAGTAATACTGGATATTTGTTTAACAAAAGATACAGCATATGAGCTCTCACTGATGATAGTTTTCTTCTTTTTAAGGATCTGGAATGCCCTGACAGATAATTTCGGCAATGTCATGCCTGTAGACTGGAAGTCCTCCCATACCAGGACTCTACATTTGCTTACTTTGAACCTCTCAGAAAAAGGGGTAAGTTGAGCCAGTCGTTTCTGCCTGACTGGTGTTGACAGTGGAAGTAGAGCAGCAGCGTTTCTGTTGGGGACGCGTTCACCGAGATGCCGCGCGTTCCCCGCACCGGCCGTCTTGGCCGCACTGCTGCTTCTCTGCTGGTGTAGTTGTTCGGCTTTGTCCCAGCACATGTCCACTGTGTGCGCAGCTCTTTCCATCTCCTGGGAAGGCGTGGGCATCAAAGATCTCCTTTTCTTCCTATTTACACAACATTGGCATGCTGTGAACACGCACTGAGAATCCTAGCCTTTGCCCTAGGGTACTGGGGGTACTGGAATCTCAACATAGAGGTCACCTACTGGTGAATTTAGTGACTTGCTGATGTGACCTCTTGTCCAAAGACCACGTATTTTGGTGAATATTGAGGAATCATTCAGGGACATTTCAGTTCCTGGCTTTTTAATGTGTGCATGGCTCACTCATCCAGCTTGAGGCTCCTGTGTGTATCCTGGTATTGTTAAGATGCCTGGGTAAGAAATGTGAGACAAGATAGGATGGCTGGGGGGCCAGAGAAGGGGAGAGAATTGCGAGTGGAAGTCATAGTGCTAAATTTGCTTAAGCTGTTGAGAAACATAGCCAAATGATGGAAATTTTAGGGCCAGACTCTTTAAGCTCCTTAGCAAATAACAACGTAAGCTCATGTCAGATTATCTGGCATGCTCTATAGTTCATTGTGTGTGATTACGGAGAGTGTAAGGCAGCAGGCCAGTCAGAATTTTAAATAGTACTGTTAATGTTTTGAGAAATGCGACTCAGACGAGCCTGCTGCTTTCATTTTCTAGTGGAACGCAGAATTCTGACCCTGCTTCTCAGGCTTACAGTACACGGCGCGTTACTGTTTGTTCCTGCCTTTAATCTCATTAAAGCCTTTCGGATTGACCAGGCACACATGCAGTGGAAAAGAACAAAACAAAATATGTTATGCTCCCTCTTCTATTTATTTAGGTCCTGGGCTATCACTTTTGGCCTCATTTAAGTTCCCTTCCCTTTCTAAAGCTTCCTATTACCGCTTTTAGCCTTTGCTGATCTCATGGAATTATACAATTTTAGAGTTGGAAGGGACTTTAAAGGACATTTAATACAGCCTCACTTGGCAGGGAGGGATCCACACCTACAGCATCCCAGACAGATGGTCACTTAGCCCTGGCCTGAATCCTTCCACTCCTCTCTGTGGAAGTTGTCAACATCGGTGGGGATATGAACTTTTAAAGGACTCGTTATCTGTCCTACAAAATTTAGCCCCATTGCCTCATGGGTACTAATTCCCACAGCCCTTTCTTCATGTTTCGTAAAATCATTAGTGTTTTTCATTAATCATGTTTTCTGGGTTTGTCATTAGATTGACTTCCCAGCAGATATCTCTGTATTTGTCTCTTTAATAACTACCACAGTACCTGGCACAGGCTGAGTACTGAGACCCATGTTTGTTTTGTGATACTGAGTGCATGATAACTTCATCAGTGTGGCTGTAAATTAGATCATGATGAAAGGTCTTTTTTTTTCTTTAGTATTTTTTATATTATTTAAAACAGTGCTGAATCCATAGGTGTCAGCTCATGAATACTTTTTTGTCTGACATATTAGAAAATAGCCTAGAAAAGTCTTTTTATGTTTTCAAAGAGAAGCGCGTTAGAAGTACAAATGGGTCCTCTAGTCCAGTCTCAATGAATAAAATGTGACTCTTGTCTTGTTCTTAGATTGCATCTTGAGAGGTGGAGCTGTTCTTTGTGGTTTTCCGCGCTAGGGGAATGAATGGTGCTGCCAAGGTAGTGATTAGTAAAGACTTAATTTACTACTAGTAAGGGTAGAAGCTTCACCTCAAGTAACTCAGCAAACTAAAGCAAGCAAGTGATCATCCATCTTATCAGTCAATCAGTCACCTGTCTATCATGACATGACTGTTCTGGTGATGAACAGAGCTGAAATCAGGCTATTCCTTAAAGAGAATAAATCGGCAACAAGATCTATATGAGAAGCAATCGTGTCACTCTATTGAGGGATATATAATTTAAAGATACGTTTTAACCTGAGAAAATTGTTATTTACTATCGTTGACTGGCCGCTCTGTTCTTGCCATGACAAAGCTACGTACAATTTACCTTTTGGAAGCCTTGTTTAGATTATCAGAGCTGTCAAGCAGGGTCTGGAGACATTTTTTCATGACAGTAGGAGATTGATTTACTTAGTTTTTGCATTAAGATGAGAAAACCCTTGAGGTTGCGAGATTTCAGAGCTTTGTTTTCTTTCATTTGTGGAAGGTTAAGATGCACTTTTCCACCTTGGTGGGTCTTTTTTAGAATAAGCCAACGGGGCATTTCAGGTTCGTGCGTGAGCTCCTGCTTTCCACCTCATGTGTCTGTCTGCAGTTTCCTGCATGGAAGCAGTGCCCAGCTCTGCATCTAGGCTGGGCATGGTCAGGAGTGATGGGCATGCTTGGCACAAAGAGGGCACATTTATGCCTAATGGGGAATGAATGATAATCCCCGTGACAGCCAAGGTTAGTTATCAAAGCCTGAGAGGCATATGCTGTCTCTGCCGGGAGTGGACTTGGCTTCCTCTCTGGAAAGATGATCTTAGATCATTACTGCTGTCGTCATGGAAATTTATTATAATACTTCGCTGGTATTACTGGTATATTTTGGACTTCTTCAAAATCTTGTACAATTCTTCATATCCTTCGACTTCATTTTGCTAGGCAACACCTCCTGTATGCCTTCCGCCTGCTGCACACACCACTTCTAGGAGAGAGGCTTCGTGAAATGTATCTGCATGTCTTTATAAGAAACAGGAAGGATGTCTTTGTTAGGAGTTATTTCCAATTAAAACTTTATGTATTTATAAACCGGTAGGGGAAAAATAAGGCAAAACTATGTTCTTCAAGGCACAGCCCTGAGAAGCGCTAGGGCAGATGGGTTTGAAGTGTAGGGATCCGTGACCAGCGTTGTCAGGTGCTCCCCAGCCACCTTGTCATCGCGCTGTGGCGCTATTTGCAGCTTAGCTCCTTGAAATCCAACATTGCCTCAGGAAGAGCCCCGCCTCTTGATCTTTCTTAATAAATCAGTAAAGAAAAGGCTGTTGTAATTTTAAAAGCAGCCTAGCGCCATAGACTTTAGGTGAAAAGGCAGGCTCTGCGCTACACACTTTGCCCTTGCGTTTTAGTTACAGCGGCGGCCACTTCTAATCGCCTCAGCTGCGCTTCTAGCAGAGCACCTGCTTATTGTCCTTCTACTTTTTAATTTTAGATTTTATCCATTGACCCAAAGCATGCAGATTTAGCTGTCCTATAGTTCTCTAGCCTCTAAGTCTCTAACCTTCACACAGATTTTCCCTCTCTTCCCAATGTGATCGCATGAAAATCCTTGGTGAATTGATCTTTATCATTTCTACTATTTAAATACAGCCAACTCATTTTGGTATATTATTCTTTACTTCTAATGCAGTTTTTCTCTTTTTTCCTAGGGTAATGATGCTTGTCTGTTTTGCACATTGTTCAGTTAATAACTAGCTTACCAATCTTGTAGTAGATGGAATCTACTGGGTTAGCAGTTTCTCTGCTGTTCCCTGCGCCTTTCTTGACGCCTTGTGCAGTAAGTTCCAATCTGAACGAGTTGCTCTCTAGTTCAGCTTTGTAGCCAGGATTCTAGGGTGTTTACTTCCTCTGTCGTTACGAGAATTCCCTTCACTTGTCTTTTTTAGGGTTAGGCCCTGTGTCTTCTTCCTTTTTGTTTTCCAGCAGGGCACGATTCCTTCCCTTTTCTTGTCATTTGCCATTCCTTATACTCTGTTGTCTGTTCACCCTTGAACTTCACATTCTTCTCTCTAAGGAACTTGGGAGGTGGTGGGGGCCTGCAACTATTCCAGTGGGCCCTCAGTTTTAGGTATATCCTTGGTACTAATAAGGAAATTAATGTTCACAGATGAAACTTATTACTTTAATTATAGTAGATATTATATTATATTTACATATAGGTTGAAGAGCTTTTATGAGAAATGCTTTAGAAGTGTTTTAAATTCCAAGTGGTTTTGGATTCTAGAATATTTGTGTATAATAATAAACTATCTCGAGATGGAACTTAAGTCTAAACATAGACTGTATCTTTCATACATACCATATATACCTAGCCTGGCAGTAATTTATACAGTATTTTTAGTGCACCTGTGTTTTGAGTGTGACCTGTCACATGAGTTCAGATGTGGAATTTCCCACTTCACATCAATGCTCAAAAAGTTTTAGATTTAAAATTTTCATATTAAGTTTGCTTAACCTGTAATATGATATATTATTCTGTTATATACCATGAAATGGAATGACTTGGTTTCTTTTATTTTTGGTACCGGGAATGAAACTCAGGACCTTGTGCTTGCCAGGCTTGTGCCACTCAGCTACATCCCTGGCCCACCTGGTTTCTTCTTACATAGTCCTTGTTGTGCATTTATTTCCCGGGAACTCAGTGTGTATGTACTAATCTTTCCCAAGAAATAGATTTCTTATTTCAGTTCTGTTCATCAGTAGAACAGTCATGTCATGACAGATAGATAGATAGATGATGGATTGATGATCACTTGTCCACTTGAATCTGCTAAGTTTTTCCAGGTCAGACTTTTATAATTAGTATTGGTACTGAATTCTAAGCATCAGGACAGGAGCTGTTTGTATTGGTATGGGCAAGGTTAAGGGAAACCAACTAGGCATGGCCGAAGACTCCAGAGATAGTAATAGCCTGTAGCACTTTACCATCCCGGACATGAATAGGCAGGGAGAGGGAGAAGTTTTTAGAACCTAGAGAGATTAGCTGTGGGGAGAGGTCTGCTTGATGAGAGCTGTGGCCTTTGGTAAAGAGCCAGAGTTGACAACTGGCAGTCTGGCAGGGAGGAAGATACCAGGACAAGCGCCCAGCCCTCGCCCTCTCACCTTGCAGTCTCCTCACGTCTGCCAACACTGTGTAACTCAGCTGGAAGCCAGAAGCCAAGGGCACCCTTTGATGTGGCCCATAGGGTCAGGCTTCCGGGCACAGCATGGGAGAGAATGGGGGTGAGGCGGTCGGAGACTTCCCGACACAGTTAGGTCTGAAGATGTTTCAGAATCTAGAGATGCTCTTCTGGGAAGAAGAGCTGTTCTCCTGGAAGGGCTATGACCCTCCTGGATAGATCCCGTCTGCCAGGATGTTAATTACATATCTGTTACTCTAAATGTCGGAAGTTAGATGCTTTCTGCATACCTTTAACACACCCATCTTGCTGCTGGATTCTTAGCTGACGTTGCTAAGTCTGCCTATTTTCTCCCTTCTAGTTGCTCTGATTCCTGTTTTTAACTGAATAGTATCTTTTTTCCCTCAATAACTTGTCAGCTTTTGTAGTGTTCTTATAGCTATTTCTTCTGGGGAAAAAAACAGCTATGTATGTGTCTGTATGAGGCCAGAGGGATGTAAACATAACTTAGCCCTTTTGAATTTGTTCTGTCTTGTTCGTTCTGCTTGGGATGAATATGTAAAGTATTACACACCTGGCCCAGAGTGATCAATAGCTTCTCCTTTTCCAGGGAAGTCTCCCCACGTGTGCTTTTTACTACCTTCTCTTTTACCCGAGCTACTCACTTGGTTTTGCTTTAACCATGGGTATTTTTGCTTTTAGATAAGCGATGGTTTGCTCTTTGACACGTCAGATGATGAGGAGCTGAGAGAGCAGTTGGACATGCATTCAATCATCGTGTCTTGCGTTAATGAGGAGCCGCTCTTCACGGCAGACCAGGTATCCAGGCAGCCTTCATCAGTGCCAGGAGAGCGGAATGCAGAGCTGAGGAGCACTGCGTATTCATGTCCGGATTTACTTATTTTTTTACCTTGTGTAGATATATAGGCTTATCATTTAACTCTTCTGCTGAGGAAAAGTATATGTTGTCTGATGGTAAAATTTTGTTAATTGGGAAGATTTTTAATGTAGGCATTATTAAAGAGTACAAGTTACTAAGGGGGGCTTATTTCTTAAAGCAAAAGCACAAAAATACTGGGAATTTCCTGCTTTCTTTAGATTTACCCGAATATGGGTATGGGTAATAGATATTTATATATATATATATATATATATATATATATATATATATATATATATATACATATATATAGAAATAGATATTTATTTTATTTCAAAGTCTGGGTAAGAAACACTAGCATGTAACTAGATGTACTTTTTCTGTGGCCCAGAAAGAAGTGAGCATTATTCCTGTGGAATGCTCTAAGAATGTCAGCCCTGTGTTCACGGGAAACCGGTTGAATCAGCTTTCTCATTTTTTGAATACTCCTCCCACCTCTGTTGTATTGTCAGAATGAGAGGCCAGAACTTCTTCCTGAAATGAAATGTTCCTCGCTACTGGGACTGAATTCTGCCAGACTCTATTTTTAGGCTAGAAAGGTGAGGTCAGGAGGAGATACATGATGGCAAGGTTGGGCAGAGGATATCAGAAAGGTACATGAATATATGTCATTTTGATGCTCTTTGTCGTATTTGGGGTTGGATTATTTTAGGCTGGGAAAGAGTGTGGTGCTTAAAAAAGCTGTGTAGTAATGGGCAGAGGGCTGTTGTGAGGTGGAACATGGTACTGCAAGGCTGTGACCATTGGCATTCATGTTTGATCGCCTAGAAATCTGCCCAGGTACCAAAACTCGCCCTTGTTTCTAAGACCTACAGAAACATATTGTAGCCTCCTTGAATGTCTCATTGTCCTGTTCACAATACCTGTTTCAGGCAATTTTTTTCTAATTAACATAATCCTACCACCTTCCGATGTAGTTTTGAGTAAATTCTTCTGGCTTTCCTTTAAAGTTTTGTTGAGTTCCAATTTTTTTTTCCCCCACTTTTAGAATCTGAAACAGGTCCAGATGCAGTTGTAAAGGTTGAGCCATGTTGATGACAGTAGATCATTGTTTAAAAGGCAGATGTGTTTGTGAAATTTTCCTGCTTCTTGGAGTTTTTCTTTTCTTTCTCGTTCTATACTTTAATTTTAAAATATCCCTCTGTCTTTGAATTACTGTATGAAATTCTTTTTCTGCTGTTAAAGGAAAATTTCACTGTCAGAGAAGTAATGTCTTGTTTTATGTGTATGTTTTTATACGGGTGTAGTTTCAGAATTTTACGTCAGAGTTTTGATTAAATATCTTTAGACTGAGCATGTGCATACTGGTGTATGGTAAGTTTTCTTCTGTTTGCCTTCTTTTGACTATAAATTTATGCGGTGCTCCTGGCATGTCTGGAAAAAATTATCTGAGTGTTTTGTAGCGCCATTTCTCAGACATCGCAATATCTAGTAGGCCCTGCTAGATCATGAGTGACATATTAAAGTATATTCGGTTTAATTTTGTTTTTAGTGTTTTGCAAATTTTCTATGATAAAAGCCCTTTTTACTTTTAAAAATCAAAATTTTGATTACTCACAATATTTACTCCCGCACACTGTTGGTTAATGAGAATTCAGGGCACTTCTGCTCTGATTACCCCAGGTGGGCGCTGTGTTATGGACAAGTCACTTTTCTCCTCCATGTCTGATTAACACTACTGTGTGTATGTTGGAAGGTTATTGAAGAAATTGAAGAAATGATGCAGGAATCGCCAGACCCAGAAGACGATGAAACCCCTACACAGTCAGATCGGCTTTCAATGTTGTCCCAGGAGATTCAAACTCTTACGAGGTCTAGTACGAGCAGCTATGCAGAGAGTAAGAGACCGTCCTTATATCAGTGTTCTTTGTGCTTTCTGTCTGTTTCAGACGTGGATGCGGTCATCCTCAGAGGGCTGTGATGCTCACAGGCTGGGTTATCTGTGCTTCGCTGGCTGTCTTGTAATACAGTGCTCTGGATGTACTTTGATCGTTGCTCAAGGACTGTGTTGTGTTTAACCTTGTACTAGTTTGTGGGGGCCTCTGCAGCAAAGGGCTATATATTGGGTGGCTTGAACAATTGACACTTATTTCTTCCAAGTTCTGTGGGCCAGACGCCCATGGTTAAGATGGCAGCAGGCTTGGTTTCTTCTGAGGCCTCTGTCCCTGGCTCGTAGGTAGCCATCTTTTCCCTGTGTCTTTGTATGGACTTCCTTCTACATGTGTCTTTTCCCAAATTGCCTCTTCCTGTAGGAACACCAGTGATTTTCCATTAGGTGCCAGCCTAGTATCTTGTTTTATGTAGCATTCCATTCTGAGGTACAGTCATACCTTGGTACTTGATTGCCTTGAAACTCAACTGAATTTGGTACTTGACTCATTTTTACACAAAATTTTGTTCTGGTACATGTTGTTTGTTTGGTACTTGATGTTCAAATTAGAACTCGTCAGCATCAGTTGCCTCTTGGCTTGCTTCCCTGTGTAGCCAAAAACATCTGTTTGGTACTAGTTTTTAGTACACTGTCATCATGTGTCCTAGTACTGGTGAACTACGAGTGTCACGGTACCACTGTGCTGGGAGTTAGGGTTCAACATAGGAATTTTTGGGGGGACATGTATTTCCTCCCATAACAAAATAATCAATAAATCACAGTAGAGATGAAGAATTTTGGGAAGCAGAATTGTGCTTGAATTAGATCTGTTTGACATACTTAAGAATAATGAACTATAGAAAACATACTTGATTACCCTGAAAAGTTTCCAAATAACTATAGCCACCATGTGAACATTTTGAGACCGGTATCCAGGCATGCATCTAGTCTTTGCCACATGACTGTTTCCCTCTTTGACTGGACAGCGATGAAGTCCCTGTCTGCCTAACTCGCATTGTCACCTGGTTTTATATTTTGGGAAGACCAGAGATCATCTCTGGGTCGTGTGACTTTCTTTTAATGTATGGCAGGTCTTTCTGATGGTCTCTTCCCACCCTGCTGCTATGGTTACATACTTGGCATTGTTAGAGTGCTGGTATCTGATAAGATACAAAAACTCCATATTAATTTTCTAGAACTGCCATGACAAATCCCATAGACTGAGGACATAAACCATGGAAATTCATATTCTCGCAATTCTGGAGCCAGGAATCCGAGACCAAAACGCTAACATACTTGGTTTCTGGCAGGGCCTCTCTTTGGCTTGTGGACGGTTCTCTATGGTTTTGCACAATCTTCCTCTGTATGCCTCTGTCTTGGTCTCTTGATTTTACAAGGACAGCAGTCACACCGGATTAGAACCCAGCCTGATGCCCCCCTGTTCACGCAGTTATGCTGGGAGCACTTACCTTCACCTCGTAGTCATGTTGGAGGTGCTGGGGATTAGACTTCACCAGTGTCCCGTCTCGCACATGAGGCGGAGTGCTGGGAAAAATCCGAAATGGGCTTGCAGGGAATACCGTTCCTTTTCATCTTCTCAATTGTCAACCAAATCCACACACTGAGGCATGCGTGATTAAATGTGTGCTTAGTTTAATTCTTTCAGATCGACTCCTCCTCTCTCCGGGAGTGCCCCAGAACCCTGTGAAACTGCCCAGCATTTCTTCTCAGCAGGTGGTCTCTATAGGATCCCTCAGCTTTTGTGTGCATTATTTTCCGTGTGTGAACTTTCTCAGCCTTGACTGGAGTAAGTCCTGCTCATGGGGTGCTTGATTTATGCAAGTAAAAAGTTTCGTTGCGCCTCTCCCTCAGCCAGCTGAGAAGTGACTTACCCGCTAACCCTCGCTCTCCCCAGGGTCTGCCACACACTCTCCCCGGAGTTTGAGGGGAGAAGATCAGGAACAGTTTAATTGCTTGGAGTATTGCTTTTACTTTTTGAGTAAAACACACTGTGGTGCTGCTCTGACACTTTTGTCTCAGTGTCTGCTGAACTTGTTTTGGTCACAGGGGTGAAAAGGCTGCCCGTGTCTGAGTTAAATGAGCTCCTGGAAGAAATTGAGACTGCCATTAAGGAGTACTCCGAGGAACTGGTGCAGCAGCTGGCCCTGCGAGATGAACTGGAGTTTGAAAAGGAAGTAAAAAACAGCTTTATTTCTGTCCTTATCGAAGTGCAGAACAAGCAGAAAGAGCACAAAGAAACGGCCAAAAAGAAAAAGAAACTAAAAAACGGCAGTTCTCAGAACGGGAAGAATGAGAGAAGTCACGTGCCGGGCACAGTAAGTGATGCTTTGCGGGAGGTACCAATGCTGGAGACGGGTGCCCCGCACCCCGGGCCAGCAGCAGGCGCGCAGGTCAGACCCGTGTGAGAGCTGTGTCTCCCAGTGTGGTGTGGCAGCGGCTCTTCCAGAATGTTCTCTCCCTGGTTTCTACAGCAAGGTGGTTCTTGATGGTGCTTGTAACGGCTGTCGGGATAGTTCGACATGGAAATGTTTGGGGGGGGTAGCAGGGGAGGGAGCATGACTGTCTTTAATACATCAGAACGTGAATGGCGGTTATATTTGGCTGGTGGGCTTATGAATGGTTTTAGTTTTTCGTGTGTGGATTGTGTAATAAATTAAGAAGAAATCTATTTAGCAGTAGCACAACTGTCTTGGGCCTCAGTCACTGACATGTAAAAACAGGTCCCTCTGGATTTCAAGGTTAGGACACGAGGATAATAGTGGCTGTGTGTGACAGTCAGCTGTTTGACCTACAGATCAGGATATTCCCGATCCATGAAAACACATGAGGATATTTGAAACTTTGACCCTTTCTGTAAGGGCATTTTGTTTTCTATTTTATCTTTTTTCTGAAATGGTCCTGTTAATTTACCTGATTAAATATTATTATGAACCCTAACTGTGGGTTGTATGAGATGCATTTCTTATCGATGTGGTAACTCTCATTGTTCTGTGGGCAGCTGAGACCTGTATGTTTCTACCTTGAGTTCATGTGTGAAAAAAAGGTTTAAGTTTTATGATACAGTGCTTGGGTAAAGGGATCCACTTTTCTAAAGGGGATATGCATATTTCTTCATTTATAACTCTGATAGTGTGGTAATACATAATCACACATAATTATGGCTTAAAAGAATATAAATTATCTTTTATAGAGAAGTAGGTCTCATTGACCAGGTGCTGATAGAACTTCAGGGAGAAAATACATTCTCTGGGCCACTGAGAAGTGGTTAACACAAGCTAAAACGATCTCGCCATACAGCCCATTTATAACGCTTCTAACCTGGAATAAATTCATGTTTTACTTGTGTAATGTTCATCTGTATGTAGTTAGAAAGGACAGAACTTATAAACTGGAAAAATACTCATATTTTATTTTCAAGAAATGGCAATATTGATTGAAAGGGTGTGTGTTTAGTCCTTTCTGGAGACTCTTTTGGAGAAAAAATTGTTTGAATGTACAGTTCTGAGACGTTTCCTTTAAAATATCAAGGACAGTATTTTGCTTTGTGTGTCATATTTTTTAAGAATTGCACCTTTTAAATTATTCTGTTAATACAAGTAGGATTAGATAAAATGCTTAGTGAAGAAGTTATAGTATGGTTGGCAATTTCTGTATATCTGTTTTTAGGGATTACATGTAAAAATCCTCTATTTATTGGTGTGAACACTTGGCTGAGAATAAATTTATGCCTCCAGGGGTGTAAAGGCTTCTTTTTGTCATTCTTATATAAACATGGTAGAGAAGATCCATTGTGTCATTTTACATGGTGTCTCTATTGAGAAGTGGATTTGGCAAGCTAGCATTTAGGTCATACTTGAACCGTTATTAGTCTTGAAATAGACACTTGAACAGTAAGTCTTTTCACAGTATTTGAATTTGTAACGTTGTTTCTGGAATTCTGATCTAATATTCGTGTCAGAACTTTAATTAGGACAGCAGTGGGCTGGCTCAGCTTCTGGTACTTTTTCCTGTATCTCTTTTTAGCTGAACATGCCAGAGAATGACCGTGCCATCTGCGACACAAACAGCCTGTGATTTTTGAAGACAGTGGTAGGTGGCTGAGAAGAAGCCTAACTGAAATGGCTAGTTGGGTAAACAGACTTCACAAAGTGTTACCTTCCCGAGCCATTTATGTAATGTACAGTTTTGACAAGGCTGGGCATCTGTGGGCTATCATGAGTGATACACGTTTTTTTAAAATGGTGACCTCCTAATAGATTTCATGTGTCGTTTGATTCTCCAATAATATCAGCCACTTTTTCTTCATACCAGAGGTATTTTTGAGATAGCAGAGCTTGAGCTTTTCCTTAAGCTTCCTTCCATTTTCCTTCAGGTGTGTTTCATCAAAACAGTACATCCATTTCCTGGGTATGGTATTTTATCCATAATTGCTAGCTTGTTCTCTTTGGTCCACAGATAGGCTAGTGAAGTATCTGGTTGGAAATGGAGCAGAGTTAATTTTAGAGACTGTTTTGTTTCAAACATTTATGGCAGTTGAGAAAAAGTAGGGCATGTAGGAATGCTGTTTAGAGCTTGAGAATATTTTACTAAAACCTGAAAATACCTTAAAGAAAGAGTAGCTTAATACAAGTGAAATGCCAGGTGTGGTGGTACATACCTGTAACCCCAGCACTCAGGAGGCCGAGGCAGGAGGATTGCTATGGGTTTGAGGCCAGCCTGGGCTACAAAGTGAGTTCAAGGCCGGCTTGAACTGCATAGTGAAATCTTGTCTCAAAAAGACAAGAAGAAAAAAAAGTGACATGTTGTCTTGAATTGACTTTAACTTCTTAAAATAACTATGTTTTATACTGAGCAAGATAAAACAGTGGCCCTTCACTCATCAGGTACTGGTGATGTCTGCCTTGTGCCAGGCACTGTTCTAGACACGGTGGCAGAGAAAATAGATGAGGCTGTTTCCCTTTCGGTGCGTCATTCTTTCCCTGTGGTGAGCAGCGTGGCTGTCAGGGTCAGGCGGTCAGGAGTGTCGCTGTCAGGGAGTTGTTCTAGACAGCGTGGTCGCGATTCCGCTGCTGCTTCTCAGTGCTAAGGGACCCTTGCCAGAGCCTGTCCGCCTCCAGTTGGGAGCGAGTGAGGGGAACTTTGGGCTAGGGCTGTATTTGAATCCTGGTCCTGCCAGTAGGTACAGAAACCTTTGAATGCTGGAGGGAATCTGTGAAATGATGCATGTCAGAGTTCCATACCCTCTGAGTAAATGTTAAGGTAAATCACTAACTGGCTACTTGACACTTCCCCCCGGGATATTTTGTAGGAACATCAAATTCCTATTATTAAACCAAAGTTACCATTTTCTTAAAATTGCACTTTAAAAAAATTTGTTTTTCTTTGGTGCAGTTAGTTTACTCACTTTTTTAAACCAATAAGGTTTCTAGCTCAAAGAATTTGCAGTTTTAAAATGACCAACTCTTTCAAGTTGTTTCATGGAACGGAACCTAATCGTAGTAAAACAGCAACCCTTTCCCCACCCTTCCCACCGTGCACAGGGCCAGCCGTGAGTACGCGCTGATCTGATAGGCCAGCAGTGGTTTGATTTACCGGCCACTCGTGTTCTCTGATAGGTTGCCTGTTATGTCATTTGAGATGTTTTCCTTCCTTACCTGTGCGAGTGCAGGTGCTTCTCCCATCACCGTGCTGTGCAGGGTTGTCATCTCTGGCTCCAGTCGTCCCTGTCACACGGTGCAGCGTCCTTCAAGACTCATGCATTATATCTCCCCAGCACAATGCCTTGTGTCTAGGGTAGGGAGATTGAATTCCAAATTTGGAGATGTAGTCTTGGAATTATTATTATTGTTGTTGTTATTTTGAATCAGGGTCTTACTGTGGTAGCCCAGGCTGGCCTCGAACTCACAGAGATCCTCCTGCTCAGCCTCCCAAGTGCTGGGGAATTACAGATGTGTGCCACCATGCCTGGTGGTAAGGGAATTAGTTTTCTATTTTTAGGTGGGGCAAGGCAGGCTGTATTGCTGATAACATACTCACAGGTCGTGGAATTTTAATGGCAGTCTCTGAGTACAGAACAAGTTGAAATATACTAGATTATGTTTTAATTTAGTAGCTGCTGCTCATCCAGAATTAGACATTACTGCCTACCTGCTTAGCCTCACACATTGGTAAACTTGTGCTTTTTGAAAACCCGGTAGTGTCCCTGGAATTCGATGCATGCGAGGTTGCTTATTGTAAGTCTGTGGTTGAAAACCTAGGGATTGACAATACCTTTTTGTTTGCTGTAATCACACTTAATGTGAAGAGAGTTCTAGAGACGTACGTTCACCACCCATCAGAAATGTGTAACTGCTTGGTGTAACATGAAAAAGTTTATCCTGGTATTAGCGATCAGTTACTAGCAGGTACTGGACAAAACAAGAAACTGCTGTAAAATAATCATGTTCCCCTAGTATATGCTTAGGGGGTTAAGGAGATAATTGCTTAAAGGTGAGAGAGCTAGAGCTGAGATGATAAATATTCATCCCCATACATATTTTTTCTTCCACCGTTGACCACAGTAAGAGAAATTTATTTTTATTTAGACAGTCACTATCAGATCATCCTGAAGTTACTCTCATTTATCCTAGATCTAAGCACACAAGGAACTGTTCTCACATATTTACTTGAATTTTTGGCTTTGGTTTAAAACCAACCAGCACAACCAACAAACCAGCCAAAACAGGGATCTGCCCTTTCCTCTTTCTTTTTAATTTGAAAGTTTTAAATTTACGTATTTGCTTAGCTGCTTTAAACAAAGGATTGGCAAAGCAAACTACTACCCAAGGGCCAAATCCATCCTTTTCCTGTCTTATAAATAAAGCTTTATCGGAACCATCCACATCCTTTTATCTGCATCTCACTATGGCTGCTTTTATGCTACAAGGACAGACTCAAATCATTGCAGTCTAAAATGATTCCTATCTAGCCTTTTGTAGGAAAATGTTTGCCAACCCCTGATGCAGTAAAATAAAAAATGAGATGAAAAAGATGTAAACGCCATTTAAGTAAGTTGTGTAAATAAAAGATCACTATACTGTGTCCAGAATTTATTATAAAATGTTGCCTTGTTTTGGGCAATGTTGGTTTTATTTTTTATTTTTAAAATTTTTTTGGTGCTGGGAATCGAACTCAGGACCTTGTGTTTGCCAGGCAGGCACTGTGCTGCTAAGCTATAGCCCTATGCCTTAAAATGTTGTCTTGTTTTATCCTAAGGGTTGGTTTGTTTATTTACTTACTTATTTATTTTTTGGTGGAGTTGGGGATCGAACCCAGGGCTTTGTGCATTCAGGGCGAGAGCTCTACCACTGAGCCACATCCCCAGCCCAGGTTCGTTTTTTGAAGACCCCATCAGCAGGAATCTGAATTTTACCAGAAAGAAGTGACACCTTGGCCAGTCCCTCTCCAAGCCTCTTACACGATGGGGTCTGTGACCAGTGATGGGCCTTTGTGCTGTGTGTGTGTGTGTGTGTGTATGAGAGAGAGAGAGAGAGAGAGAGGAAGAGAAGAGAGCTGGGCGGGTAGACCAGTTGCTTCTAGATTGTGGACAAACCAAACAATTAAACAATTAAAAATGTTTGCAGTCCCCTGGGCACAGTGTTTGTCTGCCCTCATACAAGGTGACTTAAAAGATGATTGAGAAACAGGAAAGGTAAATATCCTTCTCTTTTCTAAATGGTGGTATTTGAGGGTAAATTCTGCCATATACACATACTTGAATATAAATGTGAATGTAGCCCGGGCCTGGTGGGGCCTGCCTGTAATCCCAGCACTCGGGAGGCTGAGGCAGGAGGATTCCTGTGATTTCTAGGCCAGCCTGGGCTACAGAGGAAGACCCTGGCTGAAAACACAATAGCAATAACAATAAAGAATGGTGGAATTCACTTTAAGTGCTTTATTACTCACATCAAAACTATTTGACTTTAAGTATCAAAATAAGATATTACTTTTACATCCTTTAACAGATTATCTTAACTATTTGAATATTTTCACTTTGTATTTTCTTTTACACTTAACTGTTTTCTCATGTTTTGATTATTGTGAGTTTTAATTTACTTAAAATTCAGTATATTTTAATATTTGAGAGTCATATAAAACTAATGAATAGGATGTAACTTGTAAAGAACCGTAATCAGGCTTCAATTTCCCCTTCCTTTGCATTCTCGAGTATAAAGGATATCGAGTCAGGTAGATAATAGAGGAAAAATACTCCTTACGTGCTTTCGTGAACTCTTTTTTCTGACCTAAAGCTTTGATTCCGAGGTTGTTGAAAGCTGCCCTGGCCAGTAGTGGTCTGTGCTGCTGGTTTAGCCGAGGCTGAGAGCAGAGCTCGTAGCAGGGCCCTGGGGTTTCCTGGCCCCTTGGTCGTTTGCCTTTACCCTGCCTGGGTGTTGCTTTCCGCAGCGTTGGTTCCGCGCAGCGCGAGCGGGTACCTCAGGAGCCTGGAAAGGGGACCGACTACAGTGCGGTGTTTGGTTCTTGTTCCTTTTTGCTTTGCAGAGTATTTTTAGTTCAGAAAGACCTTGAATTACCTGAAATTGTTAACTTGTTTCCAGTATCAGCCTGGATGGTCATGTCTTGTCTTTGTGCTCTGTCCAGTCCTGTAGGCTCAGGCCCGTAATCAGAGGCAATTATGTGTATATTTGGAGAACTTGAGGTACTGTCTTTTGCTGTTGGAGAGAAAAGCAGAAAGGTGTGATTATTCCACTTTGGGAGAGATGTCCAAATGTCATCCTGGCCTCTTTTTAGGAGAGCATAGCCAAGACTTTTCTGAGCTCTTTGCTGTTTGCTGAGCACTTTGCTTACGTGCTCTCCATGGATTATCTTATTTACCCTTGTGACACCAGAGTGCAGACAGGACCACCGTTGTCGCCTCACGCCTGAGCAAGGGGAGCCTCGCAGGAGCGGTGTGTGCTCTGTGGGCGAGCGAGGGCGGGCAGAGCTGCACAGAGGGGCCTTGGCCCGGGCTCCCCTCTTCTGAGCTCTGCAGGTTTGTTTGTTGTCTAGGCACGGAGATCTTGGCCTGTTCCTTTGTCTTCCCGATTTTTATAATCTTCCTGTAATCTTCTGTACCTTGTTTATACTTTGTGGCTCCGGATTTTGTCTGAGAAAAGTTTCCAGAGAGTGACTGAGTTTGAGACTTGGAATACGTACCCCAGGGCCAGGGAAGGAAACGATCCCAAGGCAACCGTGAATATTCTCAGCACAAGTAATGTTTCTGGAAGACCTTGGGTCGAGTGAGCCCTTCCCTTGTCCCTGCCATGTTACGTGGCACTTTGTCGGTAGCGAGGGCAACAATGAAGTAAATAGTACAACGCTTAATCATCTTCCTGCTTTCAGCCGGGCTCAGGGCAGACATTCCACTCGGAGAAGGGCGTTGTGTAGAACTGTTAACTCTCTCCAGGACGCCCTGGGAGAGGGGGGCGTCGGTGACGAGCAGCTTGAGAAGCAGAATGTGCTCTGGCGCCTCACTTGTGGGGAGGTCCTTCACTTCCTGTGTTTGCGCAGGTGAATGGAAGGGCGATGGGGTGTGGCACATCTAATGTTTTAATTAATGGCTTATTTTAGGGAAACTGCAACGAATGTTTAATGTCTCTCATTCAATTCAACATTCATAACCCTGAGACTCGGTTTACATGTCGGTAGTACTTTTACCATGAGAAACGCTCAAAAAAGAAGGCTTCTGCCCCATTCCTTCCCGTCCTCTCAGTTTTCTTCCCCTTCTACTTATAAAATGTAGGCTTAGGGGAAGAGCTTCCCTCTGGCCCAGTTAAGCAGCATAAGCACCTAATAACACTGCATCTGCTCTCAAGGTTGTAAATGTAGCATTTCTAACTGAGGTGACGTCTGCTAACGAGGAAATTTAACCTGCCTTGGAGGTTTTATCTTTTTAAAATTCATTTTGCCTTCCAAAGGGGTTAATTATTTTTTGGAATTTATGAAGCATCTGTAAAGCAGAGTCTACTGACTGCTCTGTGGAGCACTTTGCCTATTTCTTCCTACTCCTGCTGCCTTTCCGTTCCGCTCCTTGTCTTTCTCCTTCAGGGGTCTACGTGCCACCCTTTGCGTGCTATGGGCTGTTTCTGAGTCACTCCTCTGTTGTATAAACCATACCAATGACATTTTATCTTGCTTTAGTAATGACATTCATTTCCAGACTGGATTCTTCCGTGGGATTCTTCACAACTCTGGTTTGCTCCTTTGACCCATGACTTTTATCGTATCAGCATCCTCTGTGTACAGTTCACTGTTACTTTTTGGCTGTCTCTGTCTCTATTTGTGTGTCTCTGTCTCTGACTCTATGTATCTGTCTCTGTTCGTTTCTGTCTCTGCCTCTGTCTCTCGTTTTTCCTGCAAGAAGAGGCCTCTGATAGGATGCGGAGGCCCCAAGCTCTAAAATTCTTGGGCTCTCGTGTGTGAGGAGCGACAGCTTTGGCTCAGCAGACGCTTGCATGAGCACGGAGAGATGAGTGAGACCCTTTCGGTCTCCTCAGAGAGTGCTCATTTCCTCATCAGAAAGTGCAGCCGTGGGAGTGCACAGCGCTGAACATACCTGCCCGAGCAGCTGTGGGTGTGGAGCACTTAGATCAGAGTGGGGTGTGTGTGAGAGAGAGACCTTTGTGCAGTATTGTTATGTATGTGGCTTTGATTTGCCCACTTAAAAAATAATGTATCTTTTTGGGTTAGGCAAGTTGTAGATTCTTGGGATTTATAAATAAGGAGCCCTTTAATAGTGATGTCGCCTAATAATCTCCAACACTGTAAGGATAGTGTGCTCAGGACATGGTCAGTGGAACACCTGGGTGATCCCACCCCGTCTCTGATTTCTAGCCCAGCTTTTGTCTCTTCTAGTTGACTGTTAAAAATACTGTTGACTTGGGTGTGAATCCAGGTTTCATGCAAAAAATCTGCAAGAATTTCACCAGTGTGGGTAGTAGGTGTGGGAGAGGTTTGCAGTTTGGGCCATTGACTGTTGATCTAATACGTACCTCCTGTGGACTGGTTTGTGCTTTTTGGAACATATGAAGTATTCGATTGGACCTTATTTTTATCCTTAAAGATTGAGAATTTTATTGAATTTCAACCTAACCAACTTTCTTTTATCTTTTGCATTTCTGTCCTGGGGCTCCTGTAAAAGCATGGTGCTACATACCTGTTTGTAGTCCTAGCTCCTCGGGAGGCTGAGGCAGGCAGATCAGTTGAGTCCAGGAGCTTGAAGCTATCTTGGGCAACAATGTGAGACTTTTGTCTCAGAAGAATTGTTTTGATTATATTGTTTACTACTGTTAGACAAACATTTATGGATCCCCGAGTATATTCCTGCCCTGTGTGTGAAGGGTGCAGGGTAATTTCTCTTTCAGGGGACAGGCTGCCCACAGTGTGAGGACTGGGATGACACACCATCTCATGTACTTCAGGGTGGTGATTCTCAACCAGACTGGTTGTGTTCTCTGTAGGGACAGTGTCAGGAAACATTTGGCATTGTAACGTGGTGGGGTGGAGAACGGCAGGAGGGGCGGTGGGGTGCGTGCTGCTGGTGTCCTGTGAGCTGAGGCCAGAGAGGCGGGCCCGCACTCCCCAACTCGGATCTGCCCAGCACAAAGAACCACCAAACCCCAGATGTCGGCAGTGTCAAGGTCGAGAAACCCAGAGTGTAGTGTGGATGGAGCTGTGCTTTCTGTTTGACACGGCTGCATGGGGGAGGCCTGCGTGTGTCACCGTTGCTCCTCGTTTGGTTTCCTGTTCTGGGGAAGCTGAGGTGAATCCCGAGGACAGGCAGAGAAAGCAGAGTGGGGTAGGGGCAGCCACCCAGGGGGTCGTGATCATCCAGGAACCCGCAAGTTGTTCGTTCTGCTGATACTGGAAGTGGGGGAAGGGTGGGAAATCAAGGGAGGAAGTAGCTTGTGAAGAGGCTCCGCACAGATGGCCTGGTTTGCCATTCTGAGGCATTGGCGTCACTCAGAGACAGTAGGGAACCAGAGAGGGGCTCTGAACTGTCAGGGAGTTCCATGTTCACGTCTGTCTTTTGGAAGGGTAACTTCAGAGGTTTCAAGAACTGGTTGGAAAGATACAGCTAAAGATGAGTGGATTACGAGTCCTGTGCCGTCAGATACGTAAGAATTGAGCCAAGGAAGTGGAACAAGAGATGAAAAAGTAGAAGCACTTCAGAGCTGCTAAGGCAGCTGAACTGATCGTTGGGGGCACCAGGGGACGGGAGAGAGGGGAGAGAAGTTAGGGAGGGTTGGGTTATCGATGACTGACTTGGGTGAGCCTAGACAGAGCACGTCACCCTTCTCCAGAGGCAGGTTGGCAAGCCTGGGTGGTTCGCCTGGGTTGTTATCCCTCCCAGTGTCTGAGGGATGCCTGGCGAAGTTCCTGTCAGTTCTGGATGCGATTCTGATGGTCCAGAGGTGAAGCTGTCCAGTCCAACATACCCCATGCACAAAGCGGGGAGAGGAAAGGGTCTGTGCAATAAAAATTTCTCATTGGCAAGAACAGCATGTAGGCACACTAAGTGCCACGTTGCTTTTTCCTGGATAAGAATAACACGGCTTCCAGACCGTGGCAGCGGGGCGAGCGCTGCCATGGGCCAGTTGGCCTGCTTTTGGTCTGTTCTCTTAGAAGATCTCCTTTATCCTTCTCCTTTGTGACTCATCTGGGATATGTATGTAATCCATGTCCCAGCTCAGTGTCACCTCCTCAGGGAGCTTTTGCCTGCCTTCCCAGCATCTAGGCTTTCATTGCCTTCATGGTTTCATAGTAGGACACGTGCTGTCTGCAGTTACCTATTTCATCTACTTGTTTCACTTTTTGTGCCACCAGGGCAGTGGGATGGCAGCTTAGGAGGGTGGGACGGGCCAGACCGATGTGTTCACTGGCATCCCTATTACCTGGAGGGGTATCTGGTTCCATAAGTTTTAGAAAGAGTGAGTAAGTGAATGAGGTAGACAGTGCAGAAGAAGGAACAAGTCCCTTTGGTTTCTCATGTGGTGTGGGAGGATGAATTCAGGGTTGAGTATGATGAGTTTTAGGACTATGGGTAGTAACATAGACATGTCCAGTGGACCATTACACATACAGTAGGTACAGATTAGACACACAGTAGGCGCAGACATCCAGGTATCCCCTGAAGATGCAAACGCGAAGCTCAGGGAGGACATCACACCAGAATTAGCTAAGGTTGACTGAGCTCTTACCAGGTGCCAGGAAAATGGACCTACAGATTGGTGGAAGAAGTTGAAAATGTTGAGTGGGAATGTCCAGAAAGTATGCATGAGAAAAAAATAGGGCTCCAACCCTGGGAACACTTCGCCAATAAGTGATGAATAGTGAAAGAGGCATTTTTCAGAAGAAGCAGTGGGCAGGGCGAGAGCTGGGAGAGGAGAGGATGGTACTGAGAATCTCGGGAGAAAGTTCAGGGAAGGAGGTTCAGGGAGGTTAGAAAAGTGTTGGCAGACGTCAGCCTCAAAAAAAGGAGATTGTTTCAAGAGCTCTTTCAAGAGAAGCTGGAGAAAGGAAAAAGGTTGAGGGCTTGGAAATTTAAAACTGGCACTGGGGAAAAGCCAGCTGAGAGGGAGAATTTGAGAAGGTAGTGAGGGGAGAACGCGTTCTCTTTGTCCTTGCCCCTGTTTTCCCGTGAGCCTTCTGGTGCTCCTGTCCTGTAACTGTCCCCGTGGGGCAAGAGGCAGCAGAGTCTTGCTGGCTGCGGCAGTGTTTCTGGGTTCATCTCTTGGCAGAGAAAAGGCCTGGAGCCAGCGGAGCCTTGTTGGCCGTAGCCCGGATGCAGCTGCCATTAACAGTGAGGGCAGAGGTTCCACAGAGAGGCCTTTATTACCTGCTTCACTACCGTCAATCCTGAGTGGTGTACTTTTCCAAGTTGCCCTGGCTTCCTATGGTTGTATTTTCCCCTTTTCTTACTAAACCTAGAGTACTCACTGCATCACAGTCATCTTGCACAAGTAGCCAGGTTTGTAGTAGTTGAAATGGGTTAGCACTGTCTACAACTGCTTACTCAGGTAGGAAAACCTAAATCACACATGTTTTTATTTTGGGTTTTTGGTTTTTATTTATTTATTTATTTATTTTGAGACAGGGCCTCACTTTGTAGCCCAGGCTGGCCTTGAACTCACTTTGTAGCCCAGGCTGGCCTCAAACTCACAGTGATCCCCTTGCCGCAGCCTCCCAAATGTTGGGATAATAGACATGTGCTACCATGGCTAGCTTTTCACACATGTATTTTATGAATTAAAAATTTGCATTAACGTTGTCTTCTTTTTTGTGGCAAGAATTAGGTTTTTGGCTGACAGAGTAAGACTACTATTTTTGGAATATGTTGTTCAAATATAAAATCTACCTTTAATTTCCTAATACGTGAATTCTAAAACTTCTTACCTTACTTGAGATTTTCCACATTTATGTCTAGCTTTAACATGCCTGTAGATAATAAAGCCAGATAACAGACTGAAAATATTTTTCCTCTTCGTTGCTTTTCAAAGGAAACACATTCGACAGACTTAAAAAGAAAATGAACCAACTTGTTTATTGAAAAGTAGTGTCCCATAATTTTTCCTGCAGACTCTGGAGCCTAAAATGTCATCTCTTTGGATGATTTGTTTAAAATAAAAAACAAAGTATATGACATCATGCAAAAACCATCGAAAATTGTCCTCTGTGGTTTTTCCTGATAAAAGTAGCCTTGTTCATCAAAGGTAATAGTTTTGACTGACTGCTGTCAGCGAAGAGTAGTCAGTCAAAATACCTTGACCAGACAGGTGAGTCTTGCTAAAACAAAAGTGGTGTGCAGGTCTGGGTCTGAGAAAGACCGGGCAGGGAAGGTGATCTGGGAGAGAGACATAGCAGTACAAGCTCTGCCAGGGTCGGGGGTGGTCCTCCAATTTCTGGGGATGTGCCTGATACAGAGAGGTGTGGTGAACTCACTCTGGTGCAGACCTTTTGGCATTTCTTAGCTTTTTGTTGTCAGGGCTGCTGTATATTCTTAGCATTTATAGAGTTCCCCAGAGACCTCTGTATGCATTACGTTGATCGATATTTACTGCTTTTGAAATGAAAACTAGTAAAATTTAAATATGAATTCACTAAAAATACCAACCATGAATTTACCAGTTATTTAAATAGCATCCTTTTATGAAAATGACTATATTTAAAAAAAAACTAGTGAGAAAAAATGTCATTGCTGTGCATTATTGTCAGTCTCTCTAGTGTCGAGAGACTTAACTGAAGGCAACTAGATTTTCACATCTGTTTCTGTATTCAGCCTGTCACTTGAAATATTTCCCTATAGGTCATGAGAGGTTGAGAATGAAAAAGACAAATTAACTTTTGATAGCGTTAAGAAAATAATTTTGAGTTCATGGATTGCTGAGATTTCAGGAACCTCCTGGGATATACCTGGACTACACCTTGAGAACCACTGGACTGAACTGTACGTTTTTTGAGAGTGGAGACCACTGTCTTGGGTTCTTGGCTTCTCTGCAGGCCTGGTAGAATGGTCTGTGTGTTGCTGTCTTGAGTGTACGTACTGGTTCACCTTTCCCCTGTTCAGTTCCAAGGGAAGGAAGCATCCTGTGAGCCAGGCTGTGACCACAGCACCCTGCCCCGCAGTTAGTCATGCTGTGGGGATCCCTCTGCTGCCTCGGCCACAGCTGCCATAGCGGCGCCGCTGGACTCTTTTTCGCTGTGCCCGATGACACTGTAGACTGGTTACAAATCAAGATAAGTAGTTTAGGAAAAAACACTTTTTCATGCAATGAATTCTAGGAAGTCTTGGAGGTTGCTGGGAGAAAGAAGCTAGAATTATTTCCTGGAAACAGTGGAAAGTCTACAGAAGTTTTGGGGGCTCCTCTGGTAATAGGAACCCTTGTACCACTCGGCGCATACGCCGTCTTCCAGTTCGCATTTTCTGCACGAAGGCAGTGGCGGGTGCCTGGAGAGTGTGTGGAAAGCAGTACTCGGGTCTCCAAAGTGACAGTACTTTCACTTGCCAAATGCAGACTGATCGAGGATGTACACAAACTTAGGCTGAAAATACGTGTACTGTTGGTACTACGTAGGTAATGTAACTTTGGATGAGACGTAGGTAATGTCTTCGAAATTACATGGTGAATTTTGTATAAACGAGGCCTACAAATCACAGCATCTGCATTGGAACACATGTATCAGTTACATCAGGAAAAATCTTCCTAAGTGTAGCATAAACACTCTGACTTATGCGTTTGATTTGCAAAGGAATGGAAACAAAAGCATTTTAGAAACAGCAGGATTGTGTCTGCTTGGTCCGACTGAGGGGTGGCATTTTTCTAACTGCTTGTCTCCTGGGCACATATGTCATCATGGTACATTCTTACTAACAGTCTGTGAATTTCTTTCTCTGTCCTTTTCTGCTGGGCCGTGCATTGCTGCGTGTAGCGCTTCAGCATGGAAGGGATCTCAAATGTCATTCAGAACGGCCTCCGCCACACCTTTGGAAATGCAGGTGGAGAGAAACAGGTGCTCAGTTATCCTCATTTTCCTCGTTCTCTGCTTTTTGCCTTTGTCTGTGTAGGTGAAGATTCTGGAAGCTGGAAGTTTTACTAATTTACTAAGACCACTGCTTAACAGAGAGAAATGCAAGTTTATGATCTGTATAGCCTTGATGATGAACAGAATTTCCCCATGGCGAAAAGCATTTTCCAGATTGGACAGAAGACTAAGTACATTCTTAGGACAGGTTTCAGAGCTCTATTTCTCACTCCTGCCTTCAAACAAGTAGATGTTAACATACTGACACAATAAATTGCATGTGTGAAAATACTTGTTGCAATAACTAGAATATGCTACTCTTAAGTCTAAAAATCTAGGAAATAGGATCTCATTTTAGAAAACTAGATGTTGGTATCTTTGCCACTAGAGTTTTAGCTTGAAAAAATGTAGAAAATATATTTGCACCTCTATTAAGTGAAAAAAAATATTTAAAAGGTACTGGGGACTTGAACCTCAGGCCTTCACAGTGAGCGACATTCCCAGAAGTTTTTCAATTTTAGAGACAGGGTCTCAGTAAGTTTCCCAGGCTGGGTTTGAACTTTGGATCCTCCTGCCTCAGCCTCTCAGAGTGCTGGGATTATAGGCATGTGCCTCCATGCCCTGCTTGCTTCATGTGTTTTTAAAGCACATTATATGGTCAGCCAGGGGAGTTGTCTACCAAATGATCATGAGACATCCTTTACACGGTCACACATAGTGTGACTCTATAGTCACATGTGCAGGAAATTGCTTTTATTTACATTTTTGTGCAGCAATTAAAGTGCTACCCTGAATACGGGCAACAGCTACACTAATGACTGTGCTTAAAATGACCCCCCCGCCACTTGGAATTTTAACTTTAGAACTCTTGAGTTAGCTCTAAAGTGAAGGTTACGAAGAGTTACAGACTGTAGCTCTTGCATAGTTGAATCAAATCCCCACCAGAGTTTCCTGAAGGGTCTGTGTGTCCCTCAGAGGAAGCAGTTGACGCAAAAGAGGGCAGATTTACCCTGATCTTTGCAGTTTACGAAAGGGACTCATGAAGGGACCAATGCATTTTTATTTTTAATCTGGTGCCACTCACTTCTCAACCCACAAGATGGAAAAATAACCTCTAAACTGAGCCAGGGCAGGACCGTGGGTGGGAGCGCCGAGTGACCGCCCCCAGGCCCTCTGCAGCTGTGGCAATTCCTGGTGCTTCTCCAAGGTGCGCTGTGAGCAGAGCCCCTGGAGGGCGTGTTTCCAGGTTTGGGGTGTTCTTGACAGAGAAACCTCACTGGTTAGACCTGGGGACCGTGCCTTGCAGAAGTCTATTCTACAAAGACAGTGGGGCACTTCAGTTCCTTACAGGTTGGACAGTTTCTGGACCTAGGTTACCATTAACTGATCCCCGTTACCTTGTTGTTCAGTTCTGACTGGGCAGGGCCCACTGTGGGTTAGGAATAGAGCGCAGGGCTAGTGCTCCGGGTGCAAACCACTAGCTTTCCCCAGCAGGGTGTGCGCACGGCGCTCAGCTGTGTTTTGTGGTGAGGCGCTGGGAGCAGGAGAAGCTGGACGGTAGAGTTTGGAGTACGCTTTCGCATGATACAGCTGTAGGACAGCTCTGCTGCTTGTCAGCCTTTGCAGATAGCGAACTAGGCAATTGGTATCGATCTGAATCATTGATTTTTACTATTCGCTCCCCCTTCAGGCCACTTTCTCCTTTTACTTTTCTCATTTCCTTTAATTTCTAAAAACACTTGTAAATACTTACACAGTAACTTAAAATAATAACACTCATACACTTCTGAAATTATTTGGATGTGTCTTTGTTAGCTCCTGGGAGAACCTGTGATGTATTTTTTTAAGGTTATCATGTTACCCATGTTGACTGTTCTGTTTAGCCATTCAGAATAAGAATGGTTTTGAGAGAGAATCACATGGTTGTTGGAAATTATTTTTCGTGTATGTGCGTAACAATTAAAATTAGGTTTTTAGTTTAATTACAGCTTTTAAAAATGTGTTGAAAGCATAGAAGGAGAATGTTAGATAAAGCTTTATAAGTGAATGAGTCAAGCAAGTCCTCCTCAGACTTAGTCCTGTGAAAGTTTCAGTAGCTGAAATGTAAAAAAGTGGTTCCTTATGTTGACCCAAAGTGTGTACGATGCAACAGGTGGGCAGAGCAGTATGGTCCAGCCAAATGAGGCCTCTGCCTGCGTTTCCGTTACCAAAGCAGCTCGTGTTTCGTGTTATAAAGTAGACCTTCTGGTCATTGTATCAGCTTTTTTTGTGGGTAAGTTACTTCAGATTTAAATGATGCTTTTTTTTTTTTTTTTTTAACTTGGCAGTATTTGACAACAGTCATTCCTTACGAGAAAAAAAATGGACCACCATCTGTTGAAGATCTTCAGATATTAACAAAAAGTGAGCAAAGACAAAATTCCACTGTTACCTGATTTGCGTTTGCAGGTTCTTAAATCCTTAGTTTTAGCTGTCCAGTCCTCTTGTTTTATTTTGGCAATAATGGATAGTAAATTGTGGGTGTTATTATTATTAGGAGAATGAAACAAACAAAAAAATGACCAGAACATCAAACACAACACTAAGTCTAGTGTCCAGTTGTAATTTTTCTGTTTTTCTTATTTTTCGAAATATTTATGAGGTAAAGTTTTGGGGAAAAATGTAACTTGAATCTCTAGAAAAATGCTTTGTGTGTCTCATGCAGCTGTGGCTGTCAGTCATTGATTAGGAGAGATTTAGGAAGGGCATTCACCTTTCTTCTGACTGTACAGCCCAAGGTGGTAGTTACAGGTAGAATATAAGTTGACGTGACATTTTAAGAACATGCACTCATTCAGCAAATATTTGGTGAAAGCCTGTTCTGTGCCATTTTCTTAGCACTTGGGATACTTTAGTGCATAAAGATACTCTACTTTCGAGGAGCCTGCATTTTAATGTCATTCAAGAAATTTAAATATATATTATGTTGGGTATATTGTAGTATAATGGTAAATGAGCTGAAATTCTGATTCTGTCCCTGTTATTTTCAGGGATACTTTTAGAAGTCACTTAATCTCTCTTGCTCACATTGAGAAATTAGTATAAGGAACATCTGCTCAGTTTACCTCATAGTAAATGAATTATGTATGATGGGGAGTAATTCATAGTCAGCCCTTAAAATGGAGGGGTTGAATTTGCTAATCGTCTAAGTTTGTAATTGTAAATATTTATGATCGTTGTTAACTAGGAGGGACCCGAATGAAAGAGCATCACGTAGATGTACATTAATGATTGATGCTATTTTGAAAACTCAGACATGGGAGAATGGGCAGGGGGAGATGTGAGGACAGTATTGTAATCACCACCTGGCTGCCTGTGAATATTAAGCGTTTATTCTGGTGAACAAAACTTAAAGAAACACTTTATATTTCCATATTGATGAATCGGGACACCAGCCAGTCCAAGCTAAAGAATCAAGCGAGCCACCTAATTTTCAGGAAGAGCTTACAAGTTTCTTAAGTGTCCAAGATCACATGGAAGATGGTTAACTATAGGGCTAGGTCTCTTAATTCTTCAGCAATTCTGCTCTTAATAATGCTGGCTTTTGATAGGTGATTTTTAAAAATAGATGTTAACACATTCTAAAACATGATTGCAAATGAAAGTACTGAGCATACTAGTCCTCTAAGAAAGGGCGCGTAAGTATTGCTCAGAGGCTAAGGATTACTGAGAGGCCTCTGCTGCTCAGGTCAAGGACAAACCAAGGTCACCGCAGGCCCATCATCACAATGCCCTGGGGCTGACTCTTAGCTGGGGCCCGTGTAGATGGACACTGTCGGAATTTGTGGACTCTTTGGGTGAGGGCATGGCAAAGTTAAAACTGCTACCAGGAGGGTATTGTGAAGGCAGTGGATGGAAGGTTGACTTTCGCTTTAACTAGAAACATGTGGAGAGGACTTGTGCCCCTTCTGCTACCACTTATGGACGAAGCCCTGTGGAGACAGCAGGGTTCACAGACACGCGGGCTTCCTTGGAGAAGCTCTTAGAAAGGGATCACAGATACACTGATAATCACAGTGGGAATGACGTTGGTGCTGTTCATTATGATCTATACCAGAGGCTCTTGTAGGCCCTGTATATCCGTGTACCTTAATTGTCAGCATAAGGCTTTGCGGTAGATCCAGTTGTTATGTTCGCTGTACCGATGAGGAAGCTGATGCACAAAGCCGTCAGGCCACGGAAGTCAGGAGCCAGCTCAGCCAGAGCCGAAGCCCCGGGGAAGCTGCCTGGACAGTTACACTGCGCTGCTCCCCACGCATCTCAGGAAAGCAGTAGCGTGTTTCCCCAGGCTGTTCTGGAGGAGTCTGAATTGGTGGTCACTACGGCACTTCCCTGTGCGTGCTTGCTTCAGCGGCACACACACTAAGTACTTGTTTGGGAGTTTATCTTTACCTAAACAGTCTGGATTAAAAACCCAAACATTATACTGAGTGGCTACTTTTTCCTGGTTTGGTCTTTATTGAGAAGACAAATTTGTCAGGCTGGATATAGCTCAGCAGAACACTTGGCTAGCATGTATGAGGCCCTGTGTTCAATCGGTAGCACTGACAGAACAAGACAAACCACAACAACACAATACAGCACAAGTCAAGTTTCCCTTCAGCATGAGGTCAGTCTCCTGGTTCCTCCCCAGGGAGATGCGGTACTGAACTCCAGGTTCTGCAGCTCACGAGACGGACGGTGCTGAGGTCCCCTGATCCACATTAGAGTGCACTGCAGTAGTTCAGTCTCGTATTTCCTGTGACAAGAGTGGCGGTGTCATGTAAATAGCCCCATTCCTTTTTTCTGCCTCGGCTGTTTTAATATTTTAAATCAGGGAGGTAACTCTTGGGAGTTCCTTAGCTTGTTGAGCTTTTACTTTTGTATTCTCTTACCCAGAAAATAACGTTTAATTTGTATGATTCATTTACTTGCTATTTAGACGACAGTATTTGAAATTGTTACTTTCAATCTGAGTTTTCAATTGTTACCGTTCCCCTTTCTTTTGCAGTTCTTCTTGCCATGAAGGATGATAGTGAAAAAGTTCCCAGTTTGTTAACTGACTATATACTGAAAGGTGAGTTTTAAAGTGGTGTAGGTACAGTGGCTGGGAGTATTGATTAGTCAGTTAAATGTGTTAAAAGTGATTTCTAAACATATAATTTAACAATCCTACTGTGTGGCGTGAGGATCAATAGATGACTGGCATATGTTCTGAACATGATTGTTACATAAAATGTAACTTTCATCCAGGGTCCTGGGCTGGAAATGCTTTCCCCAGCCAAGCTGTGCGCACTGAGGGAGGCGGTGAAAGAGCACGAGTAAGCTACGTAGCTACGTGGGCGTCAGGGCAGCCGTGTTGGTCCTGGGGGCTGGAGAAGCAGTCTCTGTCATCATGGGACAGTAGGCAAGGAAGGTCAGGTCGTCGTGGGGACACAAAGGAGACCGGTGTCGGGGGCACGCGGGGAGGGTATAAAAAGAGATTTCCAGACCCTCGACAGTGAAAAACGGGTCATCGATGTTGGGAGCAAGATGAGGATCACACGGACGGGAACGTCGAAGGCAGAGGCGGTTGAGAAGTGAAGGGAAGAGCCAGAGTGGCGATCAAGCGAGGCCGAAGCGCTCAGGCAATTACAGGCCAAACTAACACTTCCTAGTGAAAGTATTTCCTCAAAGCAGCAGTTACTTAGTGCAGCGGATTTTGAAGGCATCACAAAATGTGTCAAAGGGAAGGGGCTCACAGAGAACATACGTAAGTTATGCGCCTGGATGTGAATGTGAGAACTCGAGCCGGCTGTTCGTGGGTTAACACGGAGGAAGACGGGATTAACACCGCCTTTGAACACACTGTTGTCCTGATGGGTGGCTTTTCCTCCCTATGAAATTCTGAAATGCTTTTTAATACCTGACATCTTTGTTTGCTTTTGTGTTTTGCTAGCATTGGTATGAAAGCTGGATTGTTCTGAGGTTTGTTCTTCTAGATGTGGAACAGGAATGAGACGAACATAAAGAACATGTCTTAATTTTTAATTAGAGTAGAGCCCCCAGGGCGCTGCCAGGAGGTCCAGAGGGAGTGCGCTTGGGGGGAGTTTTCTAGCTCTCTTAACGTTTGTCTACATGGAAGGGTGTTAGGTACCCAGAGCACAGTGCTGGGGTGGGGGCGGGGAGTAGGGGTGATTTTTAATTCTTGACTCTGAAAACCGAGGACTGTAACTGTGACCCCACCCTGCATGCCTAGGGAGGCAGCATCTGGCTAATTCTGCCCCTGCTCAGCGGCTGGCTCCATCTCTGCTGTCCCTGCTTCTCATGAGCTGTTGCTGCGTGTGTGTGTGACGCTTTGTCTCGGGTCTGTGTTGTGAGGCCCGGGTGGAAAGGAAGCTGGACTCACGGAGACAGCGGCTCTGTGGTCAGAAGATGCGGAGGGTGTCCAGGTCTGGTGGGCGGGTCTGATGTGGGATAATTAAAAATGCTCTTTTCCACCTACCCTCAAAATGCACAACCTGTCAGCTGTTGCTTTTTC
Source organism: Dinomys branickii (assembly GCA_004027595.1). Classification (NCBI taxonomy): domain Eukaryota; kingdom Metazoa; phylum Chordata; class Mammalia; order Rodentia; family Dinomyidae; genus Dinomys; species Dinomys branickii. Next base: position 264,929 of record PVLD010000019.1, on the reverse strand, counting down.
TTGGGGACAATAGGGTACTACCTGGGAGGGGGGTTTTGCGCAAGGGGACAATACTCCTTTCCCTGGTTTGGCTGGTCCGTGTCGTTGTCTGGCTTGGCTGTCTAAATGTAATGTAGTTTTAATGCAAAGGTCAGAAGTGAAAGAAGGTGAAGTGGCTGCATTCGGCAGAGGAAAGCAGGATGGGTGCTGTGTGGCAAATTCAGTGTCTCCTCCTCACACCTGCCTGAATACCCCCTGCAGCCCGCTGCCACCCTGCGCCATGTTTGGCTATAGTGCCGAAGCCCAGAAATACAGGCATGGGTGCTGCTGTGCTGATCCTAGGAGGGGAAAAACTATGCGCACAACCTCGTACCCTTCTTTGACTTCATGTGGGAGCCTGTGTGCTGTGTTCCACACCTCATGGCAGAGGGCTAAAGGTAGAGGCTTATGTCGATCTCTGAGTGATACAGTACGAGACATGGCCTTTTAGGGTCTCATTTCTGGGCAGTCCTGTTGTGTCTTGAGAGTATTTCTCATTGTTGGGTGTAGCCTCTTAGAACATTTAAAAACCTTGACTATTACAGATCCTTGCATTAACCGTTAGTCCTCGTTACTTACGGTCCTCATTACCTCATTGCTTTTTATATACATACTAAATGTATATAAAGTAGACATTTGATGTAAATGTAGACAAGATACATTTCTTCCTAAAAGTTTTCTTTTTTATTCTAGTTCTGTGTCCCACCTAAAGCAGCATTACTTGAGGAGCAGCTTTATCTTCCACGGACTACAAACTCGATTTCCTCCAGCATTACTCTGAAAGCTGGCCACCATGTCCTGCCTGCTATGGGAAACCCAGCGCACTGAGCTTGGGTTTGTGATGCAGTATTAACAGATCGTGACTTCTCTAATGCTTTGTTTATAGAACCGAGAGAACTGTGGCATTCAAACTCTAGAGATGGTGTTTTGTAAATCTAACAATTATGAACTGTTCTCTTAGTAGAGTAGTATTAATTGTGCACGTGCAGTCAGTTTCCTAGCAGGCCCTCTGCCTTTGTATGGCTTTCTACTTCCAAGTTGCACTGAAGATCTAGCGTGAAGCTGAGAGATTTGCACTGTAGCTATTCCTCACCGATGGCAAGAACACCGTGATTTTTCTAAGACAGCTGTCAGTATAAACACTTCCTACCAGTATTGTCCAGAGACCAGAAGTTAAAGTGCGTGCTGTTCTGAAGATGCAACCCCAGAGGAAGCATTCCTTGGGCTTCTGGGGCATACTGCCCTCGGTGATGGTGGGTCTGGCGGCTTGCGGCTCATTTCCCCACTGTTCACTTTCCTCCCGTGCGGTTGCCACTGTCAGACTCCCGTGTTCACTTCACCTGCACTCTGTGTTTTATGTGTCTGCGACAAAGTGAACTTTCAAAGGAGCTCGTATCCTTCATGGTGCTTAAGAAACTATGCTGCTGCACTGCCCACGCAGGGCCCTGGGATGGTTCTGCTGTTTGTCCCTGTGTCTGGCCCCCAGGTCCCATCTCCCCCGTACTAATTCATACACGGCTACTCACGGACGTATCATTTAGCATGAGCCATGCTGCCAGTTTCAATCAAGGTGATGGTGTTTAATAAATGTAAGGATAACATACTCTTAAGAGCCTTAAGTTTGTTTCTTCCCCTCTGCGGTACTTGTTCTCTTGCACTTAATACCAGTGCCTGTCCCTAAGTACGAGCTAGAGAAGCCTCACTTGGCCCCACGATGCCGAAGAGGAACTCTAGACCCTGCTGAGCTGTGTGGAGCGACAAACGGCTTGCATTTCCTGGGGCTGCGAGAGTCCCACCAGCTGGGGCCCGGTCCTCACTGAATGGAGTGCGTGAACAGTCTGCGTGGGACCTGCATCGTGCGCGGACTTCAAACTCCCCATTCCTCACCCCCTCGCTGAGATGCCGTCACTGAGCAGCCGGGGCCCGTTCGGAGTTTGACGCTAGAGAGGCATTTGGTTCTCTAAGGGCTTGTGCAATTTGAAATGGTTTCCGTGTTTCTGTTAGTCTTATTTGATAGTGAATATGTGGAACTTCCTTGCCACTCCCCCTTGAATTCATGATGTATACTTATACACTATTCATAATTTAAATAAATTTGATCTGAATTTGTAAAAAGCATGGCTTGTATGAGAAATGTAGCTTTAAAAGATAAACAGTATAGCAAGAAGCCCTTGGGGAAATGTTTCTGCAAGAGACTCAACAGTGGTCTGCGGAGCTCATTCTGAAGTTGATGCATCCGGAGTGTGTGAAATACACCTGCTCTTCCCTATCTGCTCCAAGTCTCCTTGTAATTACTTTGTGTGATAAACACTTATTCAGTAGTAAACAGCTGGCGCTGGGGCTGGGGCTATAGCTCAGTGGAATAAGTGCTTGCCTAGCAAACACAAAGTCCTGAGTTAAGCATAAGGTCCTCAGTTCAATCCCCAGTACTGCCAAAAAAAAAAAAAAGTAATAAACGGTTGTAGGTGTTCCCATCCTTTCTTCTCCTGAACATGACCCATTACTTTTGAGACAGGCTATCTGTAGCCTGGAAGTCAAATCCAAAATGCTCCAGTATCAAGGTGTTTAAGCATCAACATAATGCTACAAATGGAAAATTCCATACCTCATTGTAGGTGACAGGTCACAGTGAAAACAGTACCACCAACAGTACTGTGTGAATTACCATTAGGTTGTGTGTAGAAGGCATGTATGAAACCTAAGTGAGTTTTGTGTTTATAGCTGGGCCCCATCCCCAATATATCTCATTACGTATAAGCAAAAATATTCCAAAATCTAAAGATGTCTGGAACAGGTACAGCAGACATGACCTGTCCTCAGGGTGAGTGCATTTCTGACTTGTGACCCGCAGTAGGCACGGTTCTGTGTCCCTTGGGAAAGGGGCACCTGCTGAGAACACGCTGCTGTGACACTGGAGGTATGCTGGGCCGAGAATCTCAAAAGTACCAGTTGTCTTTCTGACCTTAGATAAGGAGTCTTAGAAAGTTCCATGTGATTTTTGACTCGAAGTGTTTATCTACTACCAACAACCAAGTTGCAAATCTTCCTGTTAGAGCTTTCCTTTTTGAAGAAAACAAAAACAAACTGTAGAACTATGGTGCACTCCAAGTGCCATATATCTATTTTATTCTTCAGGAAATTATATTTGTTTTTGTTTTACAAGAGCACAACAGGAACCAAAGTAAAAGAGTAATAGATACAGCACTCAGGATAAATCATATCTTTAAAATAATAGAAAAATTTACACCTTGTCCTATATCCTGTTAGTATTTTCATATGGCCATGATTGAAAAAACAAAAAGCAAGCATTTACAAATTTTTTTGATAAAGACTTTTTGTGCCAGGAATGGATTAATTGTCAACAAAATTTTATACTAATCAGACTGATATAAATCTATTTTGGTAACATATTAACAAATTTCTTTTGGAAATAGATAAAAATATTGCCCCTTGATAATAAATCTTTTTGTTCCTCTGATGCAAACAGCTACAACACCTTTTTCTTTTTTCTTTTTGATATTCTAAGACAAAAAAATGGTTAATCTTCAGATTAATAAATTAGGTCATTATAATAATAAATTAATTTTTTTTAAAGTTCAGCAACCTCTGTCCAAGTATTTACAACAATACTTGAAAGTTCCTTTACAAAACAACACATTTTCTTTTCACATTAAGCATACTGGGTATCTGTGTCTTTTACAACAAGCATTTTTAAAAGAAAAATCAATGCACAAATGGGTCATTAGTATAAAAGTGCTAAGAGCTGTTTGAAAAGTTAACACTATAGTATACAGTCATATTTGAGGCAAACTACAACAAACTTCCAGCTTATTGTGGACAATATTCCAGTAGTTGTTTCAAACAGTTGTTTGAAAAAAAAAAAAAATCCAGGAGCTGATTAGTGATGCAGATAAAAACTGCCATCAATATCTCTGGCCAGTGAGCGAATTGAAAACCAACTGAAAGCAAATCCAAATGAAGAAGATTGTAATAAAGGAGTGTCTTCTCCACAGCAGGTGTGATGCTGGCTGCTCAAGGTGCGTGCACACACACACACATACACACACACACACATCTTACCAATTAAACTGTAGGTAGAATGAGATTTTTGTGTTACTCAAAAAACATCTGTAAGTGATCAAAAGCATTAACATGGAATGCCTGTTTATCTGCCTTTGTTCTGGTTAAAATCTCATAAAAATACATTCAACAGGAAAACATAAATTGTATGTGTATAAATATATATGCATATATATATTATATACACATGCACACAAAATACTTTTGTTTTTTGAAGCATAAGATAGTTACATAAATATTCCTATAATTGCTAAAGTTTAAAGAGGCATAATTTTTTTTGAGCTTCAACAAAGGTGCTTGAATAATATACAATTAAAATGAAGTAGTTTCTATTTTGTAGAATCAGTCTATAATAAGGAAAAAAAAATCCCCGAACAGTCTTTTTTTAAAAAAGTTTCCTCTTAAGCTAGAGCTTCGACAAGAACTATGAACAACCAACAACAGAACAGAACAAAGCAACAACAGAACGATGAGGTTTGGCCCCCGGAAATGCCTGGTGTCCTTTCCTCTCCCTCCTTCCTGCCACACTGTTGTGAGAAAAGCTCCAGTGCTCACATTGAGAACTGACTTAGGTCTTGTTCATCTGCTGTCTCTCCTAGGAACTGGCTGATTGGCTTGAAAGAAAACAAAAGCAGCAAAAAAGTATAACTGTATATATCCTTAATAACCCGCTTTAGAGAAATGTCGCTATCTCGCATTTCCCTGGCTTGCTCACTGCCTACTGCAGTTGTGACTGTATAGAAAAGAAACTTGTGGCTTTAGACCTGGGATGGCTATCAAAAGCTGTGACGCGCTCGTCCGGTCGTTCTAAGGTGGTTCTGGCAGCTGGGTCGCAAGGCCTTTTTTGTTTCCTGCGCACTTAGGCCTGAGCTTTGCAGCAACCAGTGCAGTCTTTAGAGCAACAGGAAAAAAATATCCTCTGGGCCACTGAACTGCATGTGTTTCTCTAGATTTCTCCTCCAGCCAAGCTGACCAATTTTTCTTCCCAACACCACCCTCCCACCCAGCTCCCCAACCAAACTCACTCCCCCACCCCCAAGAATCTCTACAGCTATATTACAAGCAAATATACCTTAGCAACTTTAAAAACTTTGGTTCTAGGAAAACACTTGGTCAGTTATCTTGAGGAAAAGTGGGAATGCTTGTTCTGCACATTGCTGTAGACAGAGCCCAACCCAGTAAGTTCTTAGCGCTGTACATCAAGTCACAATCCAATACAATCCACTAAGCAAGTGCACAAATTCTAGTTTACTTTTCAAAGCAGATTTAGTTGATGTCTGTCTTTTAAAACCTCAACCATGTTGACTTTCTCTTCACACAGTTTGGTAGAAATTGTCTGCCTGTAGATGGTTCTGTTTCTGCATGCTGTAAAAGCCACTGAATCTTGCATCGGGTTCAGCAATTCTTAGCATTCTCTGGGAGCCATCCACCTGGACACGGGTTCCCTTCTTGTCCACAGATACCAGCTGATTATTCAAGGAAGAAGGCTATTTAGTGAGAAGATGAAAAGAACACACAGAGTCAGTGACACACTTAAGACCTAATCAGGTGAGATAACAGCTGCACAGTTCCCTGATGGTCGGACTGCACGTGGGTGCCACATCCTACTGTTGTCCCCCTGTGCTTCTACTGGTAAAGTGACAAGATACTAACTTCAAGCTGTTGTGTGTAAGAGAGCTCGAAAATTAAAGGAAGTTACCAAGCCAAGCAGGCAGATTTTAACACAAAGCCTTATTCTGTAAGCTTGAGTTTGTGTGTCGGCCCAGCCCCGGTGTGTATGTAGCACTGCCTCTCAGGTTCTTTATGAGCGGGTCTCTTCCCAGCTTTGGACACGGCAACTCTACACTGCTCAGCACTGTTTCCCAACCAGCATGGGCCCAGAACAGAGGATGTGCTCCATGCAAAAGCGAAAATCCAAGGCAGGACAATCATTTGCCAGATCTTATGTGTAAGGGTTACCTAGGTGGTGAGCTGGGTACAATACTCAGGTTTCTAATTTTCAAAGTTGTATAATTTTTAAAAATACAAAAGATAGAATGAGAGTTGGAAGAAATGATGACTTATTTCCCTTAATAATATAGTTTCATCTTTTTAAAATAGGCAGGTTCAGAGGCCTTTTGTATTTGTATTCACACAGACTTTTTCTCCCTTGGTAAGATGTCAGCTTCTCTAGCTAGTCCTGTGGTAGCTTCGCAGTCTTTCTCTGGTGCTGTTTCTCCCTGTGACATGTTTACCTTCTCAGTATCTTCAAGCTCTTACTGCCCTTTCCTGAGTATTCTCTCTCTCCTTGTGTGATTTCTTTTCTCTTCCAATTCTTAGTAATTGAGAAATGTCAGGTGATCAACTTTTGATTTTTCATATAAACACTAATTCAGGAATCAATCCTCAGGTATCGGTTCATTTGAAAACCTTACATTATATCAGGAAGTTGGTCCGTGAGAGATCAGGACTCATTCAGCAGTGGACGATGGCCATCACCCAGGGATCAGTCCAGTCCTGGCTAAGAACTACGTATTTCTGATTGCTATGGCTTGATAGGCATTTGAGGGTATGAATAGCAAAGTAAAACTTTCACTGGCTCATATAGAAGGTATTAAGCACTTTTAAGGAAATACAACAGTGTAAGCTTCCCTCATTTCATCATTCAAGAGATGTAACGTTCTCAGGACGGTACCTTAGTTGGTGTTCGATACCAGCAGAGCAGCGGTATCCACTGTTTCTTCTGATTGACAAACAGGAATGCGATTATAATGGAGAGGCATATTACTGTGGGAACCACAACAGACACAACGGAGTCCAGCGAGGCGTCTTCGCTCGAGTGCGGCCTGTCACCGTCTCTGTAATCTACCTGGAGGTGACCCATATCTAGGAGAAAACAAATTCCAACCCCTTATTACTTAAACCAGAATTCTGAAGGATGATTTGAATTACACAGAGACTTGGTTTTATTGCTTCCCAGTACTCCGAGGCTAACACACGGGTAAAGTCTAAGGTTGCCCCAAAGAACTTTCAGCGGAGGGTAAAGTGCTTAGGGGTAGATTAAAAAAAAAAAACCAAATTAGGGTGAGCATGTTAATAATTGGGCAAGATGACACTGGCTCTAGCTAATCAAGAAAGTAAAAGTGGCTAAAGTCAGTAATTTGAAAATATTCTGACTAATATTAAACACTTTGATTATAGGTAACATATACTATGGTCTAAAGTTTTGAAGCAGAAACATCCTTGCTTGCTGGCAAACAGACTAAGTACCTTCTAATTGGTATAACAGCAAAGATTAGTTACAGAAAAAATAAAAACCGGCATCAGAAGCGTGGTCTTTTGGTTCTTTCTGGTCTTCTCAGTTCTAAGCAAAAATGCTACACTTTCCATAAATTTGTTGAAAAACCCACTATGTCTCTATTTTTCTGCCTCAGTGGACTGTACTTGCACAGGGGACATTTAATTCTGCTCTTATGAATGGAGATCTGTTCTTTTAAAATACCGCTCTTGCAATGAATGCTGCAAACAGGGTTAAGTGAAAGGGGACCTCATTGAGTCTCTCTATTTTCCTTTCTAAAAAACCTCTAGTCAAGTTTTCCAAGTGTGTCAAAGTCCAGTCCAGTGAAAGATACAGACGCAAACAATCAGAGAATTACTCCCCAGTTGTTCTAGAAGTGCTCGCTGCTCATGAAATAACGCAGCTCTGAGATAGCAAGACTCTTCTAGTTTAAAGCTCAGGCTTTTGGTGATTTGCTTGTGTGTCTGTGCTGTGGGTGGGCTGGGAAGGGAAGGGAAGAGAATTCTCCTCATTTTAGCCAGCGCAGGTGTTAATACTTTCTAGGAAGGGGAAGAAAAGAAACATTTACCAGCATGAAGAGAAATGTCACAGACGAAGCAACACTGTATTGAGGAATTCAGCTTTTAAATAAAAAGTAAACAGAAGAAAGAACCTTCACATTCTTGTATTGCAAGTGGGACAGGGAGTGGTTTTAGGAATATATCTTACTAGAAAATTAAAAAGTAAATTAAGGAAAATCTTGGTGACAGGAACACGAAGCTGACAGTGAAGTTTCTGTACAGAGCTTGGTCTCTCTGTTCTGTTTCGATGCTAAAAGCAAGCCACAGTTAACTTTGAGCTTTCCAGCAGCCCAAGCAAAAAATGAAAACAGGTATCACCAGTAGGATTCACAATCTTGCAGATTAGATCAGCTGCGTGGGAGAAGCATATATCGACACCAAAGTTAACTTCTCTTCCAGGACGGTAACAGGAATACTGTGCAGAAGTCCGCAACGTATTGCACTAAGTCGGGCTATTCTGATGACCGAAGCCCGCACCTACCACAGGGCCAGGCACGCAGCAGGCGCTGATGCTGACTGACTGAACAACTGTAAGCATAATGCTAAGCATAACGCTAATGCACACTTGGGCAGAGCAACCACACAAGGAGCCAAAACTCGGGTCCAGGAACTTGGCTCTCTCATCAACTAGCTTGATCCAAGCACAACATTTAAAGTATCTACAGTAACAGACAGTTTGTCTCTCAAGCAGTGAGTCTTGCTAGAAAATATTGCTGATATTTGGGAAAAGCAGAAATACTGCTTTTCCCCAAAGAAATACAAAGACTACAGGAATCATTTTGAAAATGTACTTGGCGCCGACAGGAGGCAGTATTGAGCTGTGGGTCACAGCAAGTTTATAGTCCTGTTCTTGTAGGGAAGGCAGTACTGAAAGGAACTGCACCTACTACTTAGCTATGGAGAAACAAACTAACCTCTTTATTATACACAACTGAAAGGACCAACAAGAAAAAACGTCATGGAATAAACCTGTTGACTGGAAAATTCAACGTATGTGATAAATTGAACTCTCCTGGAGTGAAAACCACCCAGAAGGAGAGGGAGACCTAAAGCATTTGTGCTCAGCGCAGAGCCCGCAGGGGCAGGGAATAATTCACTATTACCTTGCTTACAAAGTTTATTCACATACAGAGTTTGGAGAGATGGCTTAGAAATTCCACACCAACCACTTACGACTAGGAACATATTTCTTCCCATCATCGCCAAGTCTCTGAGCATGTAGGGTCAGGACACTGATAGTTACTTGGTAACTTATTTTATCAGTGTTTTGGTGTTTAATATGTTCCAGCCAAGCAAGTCTGCCCTGTAGTAGTCATTTGAACTTACTTGGGCAAGCCACTGAAAATATAGGAAATTTTAAAAATTAGGAAGAAACAAAGAAGTCATATAGAAGACTAGAAAATTTCAAGTAACTTTCAACACTCACCTCTAGGGAGATGAATGATGTCATTTTCACTAGGCGTGGGCCACACGGGGACCTCCAGGTCAATCTCTCCATGGTAGTTTTTCTTCTCAATGGGTATGTTAGTTGGTTCTGGGACATACATTTCTAAAGGAAGGAAGCAGCTTTTGTAAGAGATGACGGAGAAGCTGCCTTTCTGTTGGCTTTTATATCCTTAAGCCAAATGGAACGCCTAAAGCAATGTGTTTCCCAAGACAAGGTGCAGTTTCTCTCTTTTTTGGGGGGTCTTTTTGAGACAGGGTCTCCCTATGCAGTTCAGGTTGGCCTTGAGCTCACTTTGTAGCCCAGGCTGGTCTTGAACTCCCAATGATCCTCCTGTCTCAGCCTCCCGAGTGCTGGGATTATAGGTGTGCGCTACCATGCCTTGCCGCAAAGTTCAGTTTCTGCATTTACCTCACTAGTGCTGGAGTCACCAGCTCTGCAGTGGTGGGAAGCACTTCTTACAATGAAGAGTAAGAGGTTTGTCTGCCGTACCAGGTTTCTTCACCTCAAGTGGCTCTGTGGTTTTGTATGAACTGATAAGGACCAATAAAAGAGCAATATATTTGGGACAGCTAAATGCTGCACTTTAGTAACTGGCTCTTTCACCCATAAGCCTTCAATCACTTACATAAATGTCAGTGGCATTTGACACAGTTACTCCTCTGCTGTCTCCCACCGAGAGGGATGGGTGGGGCCAGACCTCGCGAGGCGGCGCAAGTGTGTTACAGTACTAGGGGAACGACTCTGACTGGAAAGTCATCTTAGGCTGTGTTTGCACTATCTGGTTGGACTGGAAAGGCATCTTGATCAACATAATACTATAACATGAAACAAAACTGTCTAAGAATATTCTTTATCCTTACGTTCTTTTGGAAGCCAGGTTCTAGATGGAACCAGAGAAGAACATTGAGAGCTCTTCTCAGCACCTACAGTTTTATACCTGTATTTCATCTGGCTGACAACTGGCCCAACAGTTTAATGAAAAGAAGTAATTCTTAACTTCTGTTTTCAAAATGCCAGAGTGAAAGTCTGCTCCACTCAGGGACTTCCTTTTCATCAGATCCATGCCATATCAAGCGATTTTTATAAAGATGTTAGCATCAGTAATCCTAAGTATTCACTATACTATAACCCAAAGACCAAAATACATACATACATATAAATTAAACAGGACTCATAATCCTATTTGATTGTTTTCAATCCCAAAGCTATCAGGCTTTCAACAAAGTGATAAAGAGGAGAGCACCTGCTCAGCTTCTGAGCTGGAGAAGCGCCCAGCCAGGGAAACAACTCAGGCAGGTTAAGCACGTCACTAAGGTTAAGCACTAGTAAGTGGCCGAGCTGGGATTCCAATGTACAACATTCTGTTGTCCTGGGATTCCAAAGCTCAAGTTTTCTTGCTTCATCCAAGTATAAAGCCACTTTAGCCTTAGTCCTCTAATCTGATTTCTTTCTTAAAAGACCTTTAGACTTAAAAGGCCTTTAGTTTCAAGAAGTTCAGTGGGTGGGTCCCTGCAAGCTCCAGATTTAGAACACTGAAAACACCATCTGCACAAAAAGGACTGAATACAAATGAATGATTCTTAAGCCAGGCCTGGTGGCACACACATATAATCCCAGCACTTGGGAGGCTGAGGCAGGAGGGTTGCCTAGAGTTTGAGGCCAGCCTGGGCTATGTAATGAATTCAAGACAAGGTGCTGTCTGGAAAATTTTCTGTATTAGAATCGTCCAAATATCTTATAAACTGTAGTGATTCTCCTAGGTCCTGATTTGGTAGGTCTGGGCTGGGTCATTCTGGGGAGGTATGTGTTTGTAGAGGGATGGTCGCTCTGCCCATTCACTAAAAAGCCAGATTTGTGGCATGAATCTTCTTGATAATTCTGGGAAGAAAAACATTTGTGTGATATCTTTCAATGCACAGGGTCCTTTGTCCCTTCCCTGTCCTGTGTAGCTTGTGTGCAGTGGGGCCTTCCTATTCCAGCAGGACCCACACTGGCTGGCCCCCAGGGCTAGCATGAGAGAAGGATGGGCAGTCTGTTCCATCAGACCTGCGACTTCTGATAGCCACGTAGCAAAAGTCTCCACAGAGGATCCAAAGCTGGGGTCAACCCAGTTCCACCTCCAGCTTCTTCCTTATGAGAGCAGTAGAGAAGCAGCTTTGAAACTGTCAGGCCTGGCACGCCCCTACCTATGGGGAAGTTTCTGGTAAAACTATGCCAACAACAGATACTCCATGGGGTAAGTTCTCTGTTCACAGGGACTTTGAAAGGCTCTATCTGGTGGGCAAAGGCAGGGAATGTTAAGAGGATGGGTCTTGGGTACAGGAGAATGTCTTCAGAGATTATTTAGGCTGCCAGTGTTCTACAAAGGCTTCCTGAGCATGTCCTGTGAGGCAGATGCTGGTCTGGGTGTCCGGAGTGAGCTCTGAGCAATCTCAGTCCTTGCTGAACTCCAGGGTCTCCTGATGACCGCTCCTGACGGGTGCTTCTCACTGCCCAGCGGCTCCCACCTGTCCTTTGTGTCAGCTCACGCCACTAAACTCAGTTCAATAATTATTGAATAATTAATTCTCATTAACCCCCCCATCTCCTTCTTTCTTACACAACACAGCTCCACTTTAAAGCCCTCAAGTGTGTGCGTGTATGCGTGTGCGGTCCCATTTCCTTTTACTTTGAACTTAAGAAAAATTGCTTCTGAGCAGTTTTGCAAAAAAAAAAAAAAAGATAAGTTATCAGCAAAAAGCAGTGCAAATGCTGTTCTTTCCACGTCTGGCCCCAGACCTTCCAAGGGCGAAGACTGCATTCAGCTGTCTCAGAGCCCCTCTCCTTCCCCAGCAGAGCCCCCCTCAGCCGCTCCTACTGCAGATGACACAGCCAGGAGACCGACACAAACCTCCTCCACCTCGCCACACAGCTCAGGGCCGCCCTGTCACAGGCAAAGGTTACTCCTGTGGTTCTATCTGATGTGAACTTTGGTGACGCTGAAGACAACTTACTGATAAAATATTTTATTTTCAGAGGAATGTGGTCATTTTTGGAGTCACCTTCCTTAAAATGTCCCTTTCTGGAATCCAGGGCAGGCTGCTTGAGGCTCACACACTGAGGGCACCGCTGTTTTGGGAGGTGTCTCCTGAAGTAACTTAGGACCCAGGGTGTCCCAGGTTGTCTGCTAGCCAGCTGCACGGCTTTGCTCTGCCCGCGGTCAAAGCCAGGGTCCTGCTGGCCGGAGAGAGCAGAGTGCCCCGCTGCTATCACTTTACCCGTGCTCACAGCATTGCTGGGTGGGGCATGTGCTATCCAGATGAGAAGTGGAAGCTTTGACTCAGGTCGCACAGAGAGCTGTCAAACCAAGGGACTAGCACGCATCTGGCGTCATCAGTACACGGCAAACGCCTGACGGCCAAGTCTGCTTGGCAGGAAGATGTAGAAGTGAAGCATCCACAACACGGAAGGAGAGTTAATCAGCAGAAATTAAGTTCTGGTCCAGCAATAAAGCCTAAGTCACTGCAGGAATCTTGAGTGATGAATAAAGGTGTTAGCAGCATCTGCCCTCTTATTACAGTCACAAACCAAGAAGGCAGGAACTTCATTCCTACACCACTGCCACCGGGTCCTTGCTGTCCCCTTCCTGCACCGTCTGCAGTGTGTATCACAGCGGTCCCGGCTTCTTATGTCCTGCTCCCTCCAATACACCACCCTGCAAGTCTCCCCCAAATACGCTTGCCGTTCCTGTCAAACACCTGCTCAAAACTGAGCCTTCCTACTCCTACAAAGGACGAAATGGAACTCTTCATTTGATAATCAGGGCATTCATAATCTTGACCAGTGCTGACCTTTTCTGTCCTTACTTCCTGCTTACTAGAATTCACCACTCCCAGGGCGTTGGCTGTGACCTCTTTCATCTCTGGGTCTTTGGTCAGACAGCCTTCTTCATGCCAGTAAAGAGTGCAGGTATCTTTCAAGACCCAGTGCAAATCCTTCCTCTGTGAAACGCTCCAAGGTCAGTCTCCCTCAGAGTAAAATGCTATGCATGGGGTTGGTCTGTACTCGTGATCTGTATCAGAATTATACAGCCAGCATCTCGAAACTGCCTCTCCCGTTCTCTTTGGGAAGAATGCGGCCAGGACGGTTGAGATGATTAGGACAAACTTTTGCTTTTGCTTCAGCTTTCAGAGAGGGGGTCGGTGAGGAGGGACTGGCAAAAGGAGACGAAGAAGGAGCACCAGGAACAAGCGGAGGAGATGAGAGGGCCGGTGAGGAGCGAGCCCAGCGGAGACAGGGTTTCTCGTGGGGAGAAGCAGCCAGCCGCGCCAGGGGCTGCCATTATCGACATCACGGTGGTGAGTGCGAACAGTGTTGCGTTTAACGCTGTTATTTTTAAGGGATAAATGGACATTTTCGGCAATGTTCAAGCAGGGCTAGTCTGTACAACACCTAAATAAGAGGCCAACATGTGCACTTTTAGCTAAACGCTCTGCATTTTGCAACTGTGCAACATGAAGTGTGCTTCTAAATTGGCTGGGATCCCAGGTTACTGAGTAGAGCAAGACTAACATCATGCTGCAAGAGGACCAGAGAACTGGGGTGAAGCTGGAGAGGTTTCCGATGGATTCGGGACCTCCCTCGACGGGACCTAAGCGCAAGGCCTCGCTTCTCTCTGTCTGTGCCGTCCAGATGGCCCGGGAAGTCTCGGGGTTTAGGGGGTCAGCTGGGGGCGCTGCTCAGAGGCTGCCCAGGGAGGGCACAAGTTCTGTATTTCTGGGATTAGAGCAGGGTCAGGAGATGTGGATGCGGAACCGGGCGGAGGCCTGGGTTAGCGCATCTGGGTGGCTTTGGGGGCCTCGGGTGGAAACCGAGACTGAATGAGGCAGCCGACAGGAGAGTGGGATTTGGGAGCCGCAGGCACCAGGTCCACAGTGGCTGGGGGCGGGGCGTGGCGTGCCGCTGGTTACACTCCGTGTGGGGAGAGATGCAAAGGTCACCCAAGACTTGGCAGAAGGCTGCACGGGATGGTTGGGTTAAAGGCTGGAACTGATGAACTGAAAAAAGAATGAACCAGAACTGTGTTCTGTAGATGGCAGCCTTCCGTGCAGGGTCTGATATGCACTCACGTCGTACCAGCTCTCGAGCATACTCCTGCCAGTGTCTGATTCTGGGATCTTTTTAACTAGGCTGGTCTGACCCAGCACTGAAACTGCTGCTCTGCTAGGGCAGGTATCATTAATGAGTTGGTTACTCCTGTATGGCTTTTCTGCCAGGACAGGTTACGAGAACCTAAGTCAGAAGAACCACAGCCACTCTGACCTGGAACCCGAATCAGCCCTCACCTGGGTGGTCGGTTACCCTCAGTGTTTGTATGGGACAGTCTTAGCTGGGCCCGCACTCTGCTTGGGTCACATGGACTCATGCTTGGGTGAACAGGCTCTGGGGTCAGAAATCAACATTGCAGCTTGACCATGGAAGGATGGTGGCTGGATACCTGGACACATTGGGCAGCAACTTCCTTCCACGTTGATGGGCTCAACGCAGGGCAGCGGGGGGCAGCTGACGGTGGAGCAGAGGGTCTGGCCCTGCAGGCAGTAGCAGTGCGTGCAGCTGTCGATGTCCCACCGCTCCTCGTCGGCATAGGCCTTCCCACCGAAGTGACACGCTGCTTTCTTGGGGACTGTGTCCTCTAGTGAAAAGAACAGCACATGGGGGAGTTGTGGGGGTGACAATACAAGGAGTTATCACACATGAGACATCAAGGGGGGCAGCTTTGTACAATCGAGCTACGCTTTGAGATTGCCAGAATCCGGGGAGTCACCTGTTTCCCCAGTCCCCTGCTGCCGTTCTCCTGGGAGGCCTTCAGCACCTGCGGCCTGACGGTGACCACAGGCCACACAGGCTAACACCGAGTGGTAATGAAGTAACGTGCTGGGGTGACACCTCTGAGGAAGTGACACATATACCAACACCAAGAAAAGACCCAGTGAAGTGTCCTGCAGCCAGAGATGACTCCAGAGAGCCCCACTTTCCATCAGCCAGTCTCTCTCTTTCTTTTTCGGTCAGTGACACAAGGGAAAGGTAGGGAATGACAACGGCAACACCGTGAAGAACTGACGGGTTTCCTCTGCCACCCCGCAGGGGAGTCTGTGCTGGGACGGCCATTTTCTTCATTTTTCAGAGATGCTGCATGGCTTTCTCTCTCATCAACAAAAACATTTCCTCTTCAGAAATAAGCTTATTTTATCTCCATCTAGTTTTTTGGGGGGGAGTGCAGAGGGGAGGATTGTGGTTCTTGGGAACAAAATGTTTGTAAAGAAGCATTTTGATGTATAATACGGGAATTTATAGCTGAAACATTTTTTCTCTCCTCCCCTTTGCCATCCTCAATTCTGCTCTCAGTCAACCTTTTCTTTGAAAGTTCCTGTCTCTTATTAACTTATTTATAGACAGTCTTTTCCTCTACAGGTCAAGAATGGTGGTTCTGAGTGAGCCCAAGTGACCTCATGTGACCAGAAGCTAGGCAGAGATGGGGCAAATCTGTGGAGAAATACGAGCACTTCCTGTCACAGGCAGGCCAGTAACTAGATGCCTCCTATTACTCTGGGGAAACTTTTTGTTCAGATTCCAAAGGCGGCTTCACTCACCACTGGTCACTAGTAAATGAAAAACTACACAGGAATCTGAAAGGAAAGCTCCTTAGGAAAGGAGTGGTCCCCAGGGTCCCGTGTTCTTCCTTCCTGGAAGGCAGCTGGGAAGTTCTCAGCAGGGGAACTGTTCACTGGACAGACACAAAGGACAGAACCCAGGATGTCTGACCACAGGAAGCGACTTATATCAAGAGGTAAAAGTGTGTAGTCTCAAATTTCAGCATTTTTCTACCATGTCTCCTATTGCTCCTTAAGGTTCAACAAGGAATACCGTGTCACTATGTTAAGTTCTAGTTATTATCAGAACTTTCCCAGTATCTATTAATACCTATTAAAAAGGACTTCACTGAGTTTCTCCATGTTCCAGAGCAAATATTTTGGCATATTATCAAATCAAACCCAAGACTCCAGTTTGTACCAATATGGGATCCTTAAAGGAAGTGACTTCATTAAAATACATAAAGTGTACCTGGCAAATTGGTTAAAAAGAGCTTAATTCCAGTACAATTCTGACCTCCAATCGACACTTCACCAAGGACACTAGTTTTGGCCATGAAATCCAGTCTATTAGGTGGCGAATTCATGAGGAAAGGGAGCCTTCCTTTATAGCGCAATGGTAATGTCTGAACAACATCGCTGACTGAAATGTGAGGAACTGAGGCCTCCCTGCGAGGCGGTTATAAAAGAGAAGGTCAAACCCCTTGCCACGTCTTGTCCGTCACTCTTTCTGCCTTGTTGCTCTGTGGCCTCTTTTATCAGTGCTGCTCTGGGAAGAAACAGTGAAGGAGGCACAGACAGACCGACAGGTACAGACTCTGCAAAACGGGGTTTGATTCAACACCAACTACTACCGCTCTTTACTTTCTTAAGATCTTAGCAAGACATTTAATGCTACTCATGTTTGTAAGGTCAGAATTAACTTTTAAAACTAAGGTAAAATGTTACGAAGAATAACGACATGCTAAACATTAGAATACCATTTGTACATGTTACAAAAATCAATGATGAAGAAGGCAATTTCTTGGTCCAGAGGCCAAAACAGCAGTGGGGGAGAGAGGCCTAGGGGTCCCTGACCAGTGTGACTGAAACAGCTACACAACATGAAGGGCAAAGTGACATTCCTTTGGTCAAGTAACAGTTCTACTTGTAGTAATCTAGCCCAAGGAAACAGAAGAAGTCTGAAAGAGAGGTTGTTTACGGAGATGTCATTGCAGTATTACTTATAATAGTAACAAATTAGGGGGAAAACCTGTGTCCAACAATAAGAGAATACTGAAATATCTCATATAATTGCCCGAAAGAATACTACGCTATTATATGTAGCCCAAATGCAACCATGTAAGAAGAACTAAAATCTCTAGGAAGGAAAGAGAATCTTAATAGTGCCTATTAGACAAGGATTCAATTTTTCTTTTTTAACAATGAAACAAGCTACTCTTGATAACAAGTCAAAAGTATCTAAAGCAGAAATATCACACACAGACACACTCACATGCAATACTCTTCCCCCCGACCCTGGCTACCCACAAATACGGGAACAGGGAAGGGAAAATCTTGGAGTGAGCTTGGCTCTAAGAAACCTGTCCACGTAAGTGGTGCTTCGTGAATGACACCAATCCATTTAGAAGAATCTCAACAGATTGCAAGAAAACTAAACCGCACAAGCAGTGTCAAAGATCAGATGCTAAGCTGCAGAGTAACACAGCGTCTATGTAAACCACTCATTTGGTAATTGTATGAGATCACTGTTTTAACAGCACATTTATAAAATGCTATGAGAAAGAACAGCTACTCTGAATGCTTTGGAGGTGAGAGTGGAAGAACGTTTGACCACATATTAGGTGAAATTAGCGTTTATCATTCTGTCACCAAAATAATTCCGCACTAAGTTCCATGAAGGTTAAGTATTCAAAGCTGAAGAGTGGTGACCATGAATGGAGTGGAACCTGTCTCTGTGGAGGCCCCACAGAGAGACTTCTGGTGTCCAGCTGCTTAGAAGAAGAGATTCCTGGAACGGTCAGGACCCTTCCTGGTCCGAGTGAAACTATTTCCTTGCAAGGGGTGGGCTGACCTAGTTTCTGTTTTTCTCCCAACTTATCTGTTTCACTCAAGCTCTCTACTCACGACTGGTTACCTCGGAAGCATCTCACCTTCAGCTTCAGTTCATTTGCAATGAAGCTCATTCAAACTTGAGGTCAGGTTTAAAAGCCTGGGGTGTCAGATGGGCAGAGCACAGAGATCAGTGCCAGTCCCCTGCCAGCAGGCAGCACTGGAAGGATCCTTTTCATGTTGGCTTCAGTGTGCCTGGGGCTCTCTAGAAAAACTTTTTGGCTCTCTACAATTTTCAGGACCCGTGGAAGGTCGAGCTGGTATCAGTGCCCGATGCGGGTGAGTCAACATTAGCAGTGGTTGTACTGCACTGGGGTGGCAGGAACCCCCAAACGTACCAGGCACTAGTTCACAAGGAGCCCTGTTTCAGAAGCTGCAACAGAGAAATGCCTGCTATCACATTTAATCCGTTTGATTCATGGTAACACATTTCATAACTGCAAATGTTTCTTCACAGGTGGCATAAAACCCAGGCACAGTTGTCCCCGAGATGTGGGTTGGTTACTGCTCTACTATATTTTTGTATAAATAATAAAAGACTCTTCTTGTTTTGAATAAACTGGCTAATGTTTGCCAAGGTAGCTGTTACCTGGTCCAGATTAGATTAGATTTTAGTTAACGAGGCTTCACAGAAATATTCTGCTTTTGAGCGTATTTCCCTTGATAGATCACTCACCAGGACAAAGGCTTGAAAGAGCAAGCTTTGGCTGACGGGAGGCCCTGATGTCCCCATTTCTTACATGCTTGCACCTCCCCTAGGTACACTGTACAGCAGGTGACAGTACTGGCAGCTTCTTCCAGGAAGTACCTGGGTTAATCTGAGAAAGCTCTGCTGGAAGGTTTTAGCAACTTTTAGGAGCAGGAGGATATGAGGACAAGTCCAGGCAATCTACAATTCTAAGTAATAAAGTAAGAAAGTCACTGTAGTCTTTTGGGGGAAGAATACAGTCTAATCAAGAATATGTTCCAGTACTTTAAGTACTCAGCCTGAAAAGGAATGTAGAAAAAGACTGGAAAAAGACTAAGAATAATCTTACACAAATATGTAGCCATTGACTGGGTTGTAGCATTTAATTCTAACCACCACCTTATCACTCCAATGGGTTTGCTGAGGCTGACAATGACATTAAGTTCTATTCTTCAGTGCCTAGTAGTACTCATAACTTCCACTTGTTGAATGCCTGCCATGTATCAAGACCCACACTAAGCTGTTTTAAACAAGTCAATTCCACATGAGCTCCATAACCAAAGGCACTGTGTTAATCCCACAGGAATGAAGTCACTTGCCCAGGGTGTGTGGCTAGGAAGTGTGAGGTGGGGACAGGAACCCAAGTGCACCTCCTGTCCACAGACACACAGTGCAATGACCTGAGGGGGCCGCTCTCTAGGCAGGCATTGGTGCCACACAAGCAAGAGTGGTTCTGATGACTGCATCTAGGAATGGGCACCACTCCTTTCATCAGATGGCACACACACGCCTGGTACAGTACTGTCAAGGAAGGAAGATGGCGAACTGATTACTAAGGGTTCACGGTCCTCCTTGCAAACGTCTCCATCGACATGTGTCTCCCCACCTCTCTCTCACAGGAAAAGGACTTGAGCAGAATGTTCCAAGGAAAACATGAGGTATGACACTAATATAATAAAGTTTATTTTTAAAACAAACACATCAGGAGTTATATCTCCAAACAAACATGATCCCTAACTAGTTCTTACAGCGGGCTATACATACATTCCAATGACAACGCCCTTGCTTTGGAATTTTCTTTTGCAAAGGCATCCAGGGCCAGTTTTTGAAACACACAAGAAAGACAATTACTCCTTCATGGCGGAACCCCTTGGTTGAGCTCAGCCCTGGTTTCCTCGGCCCTGGCCTGTACCTCACCCATCAGACTCCATGTGAGATGCCCTGGGCTTCTTCCAGAAACAAAGCTGCAGCTAGAGGCCAAAGATTTTCTTCGGCAACCGTCACCACCATTGCGCATCCGCAGCCTGGAGCCCCTTGCCGCTGTGGCTACATCAGAGGGACACTTCAACTCATGAAATGCTTGGGCCATGGCCTCTCTTTTTTGGATTGAAATACAAGCAACATCATCTCGTGATAACTACGACTATAGTGAAAATACACAACGTCTTTTAGTCGAAGAATTCTCTTCTCTTCCCTTTCACCTGTACTCCTGTTGATGTGAAAGGGGACGAAGTGATCAGGTCTTGAGATGCTCTTTCCTTCCAGGCTGACTTCCTCAACTGCTCAAACTTCATAATCTCAAGTCTTCACAAGTTAAGAAAGAAGACTTAACAGGCTATACAGATTGGACTCTGTGTTTTTTTTTTTTAATTCTTGAGCTCTTTAACTATACCGTAAAGCTAACTGATGGCTGGGGAAATCTAGAAGTGTTCTCTTCCTCTATCAAACTCCCATTCATCCAACTTAGACGCTCAGGAGTCACTGATGGGAATGCACAGCCTTCGCTGGCTCTGACCATGATGCCAGCTACACACAGCCCTGAAAAGAAATTGTCCCCAGACTGCTCCCTGCTTTCCTTCTGGGCAGACAGAGACCCAACCCTACCCCCTGCTATTCTAACCTATGTTGAAGGTGGGTTTGCACTTTCTGCCCGGGAGACAACTTTCTTGGATGGACAGTTCAGGTTCTAATTCTGTTCTGGTAGTCACGGTGTGGGAGTAACTTCCTGGGAGGAAGTTAGGCAGCTTTAGAAATTGCATCAGTTCTTTCAAATCTCCTGTGTACTATTCAGAGTCCGGAAAAGTAATTTACTCCGGGATCTTGGTGGCCAAGAAGCTAAATGCGCTCTCACTCTCGGAAGAAGTCCTCCTGCAAACCAACGCAACACAGTAGGAGGTGGGACGTTTGTTCCTTCTACACAGGGAGACGAGGTCTGATGAAAGAACTACTCTGAGGCTTGGGGCACAGCAGTGTAAAAGGTGTTCAAAACCTGGCTGTGAGGGCAGATGATTCTGGGTCCACATCTAAAAGAATCAGCCAACGTTTCTTTCTTTTTTTGGACAGGGTCTCGCTACATAGTGCAGGCTGGCCTTGAACTTACATAGGTAGACCAGCCTAGCCTTCAACTCACAGCAATCCTGCTGCCTCAGCCTCCCGAGTGCTGTGATTACAGGCATGTGCCACTATGCCTGGCTGTACCAAAGGTTCTGAAAAGATGTGCAGCTACCTGGCCATATTACAAAGGTACCAAGGTACCATGTACACTATGAATGACAGGAGATTTAGTAAATGAAGTGGAAAAGACAGCCATGTATTACCAGCTGGGTCATTACACAGCTGACTTGAGAAAGTATAGAGAAAGCACTTTTTAAAACGTGAGTGTGTATCTGCTACAGTGCAGTATAATATTCTCTCTCTAGCGCACAAAGGAACCAACTACCGCTCACAATCATGTATTTTACTTTCTTTTAACTGCTAAGACACCTCAATCCCCGGCCTGCGATGTCAGTTTTGTTTCTGCACCAAGAGCTGGGAACGTAAGCCTGGGGGAGGTATGATATATGAGCGGCTCCTGTTTGAGAAAATGCTGTAACTTAAAAAAAACATAAAGAGACAAAAAGGAACTGTAAGGAAGCAGGAATCTGAGCAAGCAACACAGGTCACTAAGACGGAAGCACAGACGCTGAGTTTCACTCTGCCGGCCGAGAGTGCGAGGGCAGAACGCTGAGCTCTGCCTAATGCAGGGCCTGGCCAGTTTGGATGAGGCAGAGATCTGCTACACCGATAGGGGCCGCGCCCATAAAAGATTATAGAGACTTGTGACTGAAAAAAGTCCACTGATTTCATTTAAAGTTTGATCATTTTATCTTATAACTTTTAGCTTCTAACACAGGAAACATTTGTTCTTTATCTGTCTTTAAAAAGAAAAAAATTAAGACAAATATTAGTAGAGGGGTTGACTCTTGCCTCTGCATAATGTCTGAATTGCTGCGAAAGCCAATTTGGCTGTGGGTGTCCTTTCCTAGAAGTCCACTTTGCTTTGTTTTCTTCCATACAGTTTTTGAGATGGGAGAAACTGAAGTCTATTTATAAAGTCACAGGGGCCTTTCAGGTTCTTTGCTTGTTTAATTTTTTGTCTTTTTGAGATAGGGTCTCACTATGAATTTTGGGTTAGCTTTGAACTCACTTTGTAGCAGAGGCTGGCCCCGAACTCGCAGTGATCCCCGCCTCAGTTTCCCAAGTGCTGGGATTACAGGGGTGCACCACTGCGCTGGGCTCAGGTCTCTTTAATATACTGGAATGAGCAGATGATCGCCCAGGGCTCCAAGTCAATAAGTGAATTATAAATTTCACTGTGTTCCATAAAAAGAAATCCTACCAAACTGGTAAACACAATGAGTCTTGGCTGATTGCTGCAGTGTGCAGAGCAGGCGCAATTTCTCAGTAATTACAGCTCCATCCTTGCAGTGTGCAGCTGTTATGGGTTAAATACTTCAGACCTGCTTGAGGTGGTTTAAGGGATCATTTCACTTTTCAACTTTAAATGCGGTCTCATTCACAGCAAGGCCTACAATCCAAGGTACAGCCACAGGTACATGGCGGTTATACACAGAAATCATTCTGGAAATAAATAGATGCAGTCTGAAGGGCAAGCAGGGACAATGAAAGACCAAGACGGACCAAATAAGAAGAAACAAATCCATTTCCTTTAGAGTTTAAAAGAAGTGGTCTGTGTGAAAGAGTACAGCGTCTAGTGAGAAACACCTTCAGGTAGAAGCCACCTGACTCCCAGACTGGACAGTCTCTGCAGCTATAGATATTTCAGCCTGTCTCCCCCAAATTCTGTTAGGCTTCACCTGCAGCTTTCAGAGAGTCTCGCTCACAGTCCTGACCTTTGGTGGGCAGAAAATCTGCTTTGGCCTCCTGGACAGATGTTTGAAGAAAAAGGCCATGCTGGCTGATCTCCCTCTGCGGAAGTACAGAGCCAGCCTCCTGTTGCAGCGGACTCTTTCACACAAAGAAAGTGTTGTGGGGCAAGAGCACAAGTGTGGAGGATCTCCCCCAGGTAACGGGCAACCTGAACTTCTGCGCACACTGCCACAGGCCTGAAAAGAACACTGAAGGGAAGATAGGAAGCTTCTTGGGGGTGATGCAGGAAGAGATGACTCCCAGGCTGCAGAATAAAGCCTACAACACCTGATGTATTTTTGTTGCAGGAACTTCAAACCACCTCCAAAGTTGGTAGAGTGTCTGACAACCAAAATGTCTGTATTCTCTGAACAACACACAGAGGAGGGTTCACTTTACATTGCCTGTTCATTAACTCGCAACTCTCCTTTCATTAGGGCACTTTCCCACTCACTGTGATGATGTGGGCCTCAGTGTAGAGGCCATAGCGACCCACAGTTGTGAAGAAGGACAGGAGACATATGGCAGCTCTTTCCTGCCCCAGGAGGGTCTGCCCTGGCGATAGACACCCTTTCCTGAGATCATGGTGGATGCCCACTCTTCACACAGGACCAGCCTCTCAAACAAAATGCAGAGTCCCGTTCCCTCCCTTCTGACAATGAGTGGGGAGTTTGCGGGGCAGGCACTGTCACCACACATCTACACGACAGAAAAGCAGCTGTTTCCAGCTGACAGAAGGAGCCTTGGCTTTTAAAGACAAAACCAGGCTTTGGAGGTACACCACCAAAGCTCATCGCTGAGATCTTCTGTCCTAGCTTTCTCCTTGCAGAAGCCAAGTGCTGCATCTACCAGCAAGACAAGAGGAGGGTCTACTGGGTGCACGTTACTCAGCTCAGCTCCATCTGTGAGGCCCGATCAAGGTTCATTTGCAACTGTGTTCACTGTTCATAAAGTATCTGCCCTTAGGTACACTGTCACTTAATTCTCAGAGCTCTTTTTGTGAAGCACAGGACAGCAGTATTATTTCCATCCTATAGAGGAGTTAGGACTGCATCCTACCATGAAGATATACAGCTAGTATGCGACACAGTTGTGATCCTAACCCTTTGGCTCTAAGGTAAGTTCTTTCCAATGTGCAGAAGTTTTTAATTTAAAGAAATACACTGGAAAGCAGCTGTGAAAATGTTCCAATGAAGATGCCAGTATCAAAACATTATGGTTTCAAAATGTGTAACACTGAATGCCATGAGTTGTGTATTTTAAAGATGTTGAATTAAATATTTACTATATATTTGATTTCTGGGCTGAGGTGAATGCACAATGATCAACAGATGTTCCAAAGAGATACTATATACATATGTATGTGCGTATGTGTGTACATGTCTCCATGTGTACATATACACACAGATCTAAGATACTGTTTTGATACAGTTACCTTAAACAGAAATAGAAGGAATATAATTGTATATAATATTGTATATAATATAATTGTATATAGTATAATAACATTGTATATAATACAATATAATTGTATAGTAGACTGATTGAATATAAAAAATAGGCCTCTAAAAATAGTAGGGAGAATCTTACTGAATTATTAGCTCATGAAGATCACTATATAGTTATCACAGCCAAATGAGAAGAAATAATTCTGACATGAGCCAGGCCAGCTTGATTCCATGTAACAGCTCTATTTCAAATATAATATATAGTATATACAATAAATTTAAAAATAGTCAATCCCTATTCAGATGATGTACAACCTGTAAGAAAATAGTTAATGTACCACCACCATAAAGCTCATTTTCACAGATCTTTAAAGAAATAGGATAAAGGCATTCTAAACGTGACTCAGTCACGTAATCAGAATACCTTAACTTGGTTCAAATGAAAATATAAACCTCCTATCACATGTTATATACAATAAGGTCAAATAACTATTATCCAAGTAACTAACCTTTGACAAAAACGTAAGGAAAAGGGATGCACTGAAATTCAGGATGTGCAGCCAGCAAATAAGACTCAGCATTATTTCTGCCCCGAAAAGGACCTAGGCCAGTGTATGGCATATAACCGGTGATAAGGCCATGATGCTTCAGCCAGTCCTGTCCTGCATGGTGAAGCATGGCTCAATGGAGGGGGTCTTC
Organism: Dinomys branickii; assembly: GCA_004027595.1. Lineage (NCBI taxonomy): Eukaryota > Metazoa > Chordata > Mammalia > Rodentia > Dinomyidae > Dinomys > Dinomys branickii. Next base: position 239,783 of record PVLD010000019.1, on the reverse strand, counting down.
AGTTTACAAGGAACCACGTATCTCATCTACTGTCCCACGTAAGAAATCCCACCAGACCCTCGCTCTCCATCTGATTCATACTCAGGTCATCTCTTAAGCCATTCTTACAGTGAAAGAAACTACAAAACTAAATCCAAGTTTACATGTATCTGTGTAGGAAGCCAGGGTACAAAACATTAGAAAATTAGATGTTCCATTAAAATGATTGGGTAATTACTACTTAGTTTCTTTCCAGTGGGATGAATTCCCTAATGATAGGTATTATAAGTAATTAGACAAAGCTGTTCGCTTTTCAAAATTAATCATCAATCCTATTAATTATGTCTGTATTACACATTCTATTAAATTAGCACACATAATATGAGGCCTTCACACATCAAGGGAGAAGCATTATCACTGCACATTAGTGACGTGATCATCTGGCTGAAAGGAACAGAAATGCTGGTAATTACAGGGCTACTTTTAGTAGGGTGGCACTTTTCGTTTCTCTTACGGTGACGAAGAAGGATGCTTCACAAGGTGAAAGCAAGCAAACTTCTGGCTTTTGAGCACTAGAAAGAAAGGCCAGCTTGAATGGTAGGTGTGAGGTTTTCGTAGCTCAGTGTTTGACTAACTCCAGAGATCACCACCCAGAGAAGAGTCCTGCAGCCGTGGCGAGGTCAGTGCCACAGGCTGGGGTACGGAGTCCGCACAGCTGGTCAGCGAGGCACACAGGAACAGACCGTTTGGAGTGGAACCAGGAAGCCAGAGTCAGGCAGCCCTGCAAGCTCCACATTCTCCGGACAGATAATCAGGCCAAACAACGGCATGTTTCTCTTCTTTCCTTTCCCGGGATCTTGCTGGGTTCATGGACTCATTTGGGTGTGCTGGCTTTGCACGGCCTTGATGCCCTACACAGAGGGATCAGGCTCACTGGAAGTCGGGACCTCTCAACTGGTAAAAGACCAGACCAGGAAACCCCTTAACTGCAGTCATGGACTGAACTTCTAAGGCTTGGCTATGCAGTCGCAAACTGACCTTCTCATAGCAGGGCTGTGAGAGAGGATGCAACCTAACTGAAGCAGGAATGATGCAGACAGAAGGGCTGAATGACTACTTTGACAGTAGAACAACACGTATGAAACCCTGAGATGAACAGGTGGACACGGCACACAGTTACTGTTTGTCCAATGCTAGGCCTCCCCCACAAGGTTCCCCGTAGGGAAGTGACAGGTCTAGAGAATACAACTACACATGCAGCAGTGGGGAAGGGGCCTGTTGAGAGAGAGGACACCAAAACAAAATTTCTACTCTGTCATTATGTCCTTACAGAAACCACAGTTTAGTGAAAGTCCTTGAAATCTAACTGGAAATCAAAATCACAAATTTGGGGAAAATTGGTCCTTTCTTGCATGTTAGAAAGAATGTATCATCTAAATGACCTAGGAAGGGCTGGGGATATAGCTCAGTGGAATAAGCACTTGCCTAGCAAGCGCAGGATCCTGAGTTCGATCCCCAGTACCGCAAAATAAAAAAAAAATGACCTAGGAATCGGAAGCATGAAGGAAGAGGGAGAGAAGCAGGTGACACAAAGGGTGGACACACAACGCTGTGATTTGCACATTTCTTTCCACAGCTTTGATTTTCTGTTTTGTGAGAAACAGAAGCGATTTACTTCTATGATGTGGAAACAAATTCACTAGCTGAACAATTTACTAATTACAGTTTTTCCAACTAGGCAGTAAGACAAAACAGGAACTTTCCTCCAAACAAACAATCTAAGAATTCTCAACCCAGGCAAGATTCATTGCTGGACTTTTTTCCTGAAAAGTGACATGCAATTCTTAAGGCCTCCTAGGCCTTGGTTGCCCAAGGAGAATCCAAGCCTGCCTGGCTGACGTAAGAACCCTTTCTTTTAGTATTGAAATTCTGCTATGGAGGTGGGGAGATCCTGGCCAGTTTCCCCCCTACAGTTTGTGTCTGTCATTTAGATCTCACCAAAGGCAGTGCCATTTCTTGTATGAATTTTGGTCAGCTCTTTCAAAAAGTAAGTAGTGGTGCTAAATTGGATCTATGCCTCAATATACTTTTGGCTTCACTGAGGAGCTACAAAGTTTATCGGTGTCTCTGTCATTGAGAGCTACTGTATGTCCTGCCATGCTACAGATACTCCTGGTCTGTGGCTGCTGTCCCATAATTATTAATACCCTCCATTTCACCCTCCAAAGTACCATGATTTGAAAAGTCTACTGTACAAATGGTCACCCTACAGGACAGAATCCAGTACCAGCAACTTTAATACCCTGGTTATTTCATTGTAAAAGTCTAGCCCCACAAAATTCCTGAGAACAGAGCTTGTGTTTTGACCTGCTACCAATTCCCTGGCCAGTATCACCCCAAACATTTACAGTGACTTGTGTCTACGAAGGATGCAAAATCTTCATCAATACATGTACAACACCTGCCACTGTAACTAATAAAACCGGCATAACTTTTCATTGTTCTCTGATTATGGACTCACTAACCAACGGACTGAGATACGCCTCTCTTTCATTTGACTTTATGAACATTACTGGATGCAAAAGCAATAAAAGAGAGCGGGCGCCTTGGGAACGGGGACTGTCCTTAATTACAGGTACCAGCTGTCTCAGCCCTGCTTCTAGTCCCTGGAACAGCTTCTGCCTTATGTTCACAGGACCAGTTTGGTACAGATGTTAGGGGCTAATGGACACACGTCCTCTGCTCAAGGATGTATCACCATGGGTCACAAGAAAGAGAGGGGCCTGTCAATTACCCAGGCCTTATCTATGAGCTTGGGCTATCAACACTGACAGCGATGTGGTGTAAAGAGAATCAATTAAGTACCCTCAGACATGAAAAGCGGGGAGATGAATATTTTGTATCTAGCTAATCTCAGGGGAAAGGCAAGTTTTATCTCTAAATGGTGAATAAAAAGACCACTGCAAGGAATTGGGTAGAGAGGAGTTCTGATAATGAAAATCTTAAATCGGCAAAGGATCCCAACAGAACATGACGGCGCTGTACCAGCATCACGTCCTCAGGCAGCAATTTTTATCCTTAGCATGTTCATCTTGAGAGCACATCTGCTGCGGCTTTCCCCTGCCTGCAGTTCCTATACTGGGGCTCTGTGGTATGTTAACCAGAAAAACCAATCAAAAATAATAAACTGATGTAAGCAAATAGCTGTCAGTGTTGATTTAGTAGCCACCGGGAGGGGAAAACATTTTTTCTTTTTCTTGATCTTACCTAGACAGTAGGGACAACACTGGCCTTTTCTCAGAACAGGTCTTTCACAGGATACAGAAGGGCAGGACTCTGAGTAACAGCTAATCACGCTATGCATGCACACACAGCTGGTACAAACGTCAGGCTTCCAGGACTCAGCTGCCAGGAAGATGTCCCCTTCGTCATTTTTGCAGTAACTAGGAACGCTCTCATTGTGGGATGTGGAGGGCTGAAGAGGTTCATCTGGAAAAATGAACATGAAGGTCAGCAGGGGAGATAATGCAGGCTGCCGCTGCCGCCCGCGCCGCTCAGCGAGATCCCATGGGCTGATGGGCCGCGAGCCTCGGCACTGGGGCTCGGTGCTTTCTTACACAAAACGTTCTGTCACAAACCGGGAAGTTGGAGTCAGACGGTTCTTGAATATTAAAACAAAATAACAAAGATCAGAAAAGGTGTAGTATGGAGAGCGCTGCTTGTCCCACACTAGTGTCACAGCCTTAATTTTCTGTGGAGAGGTCCAGAATTTGGATCAAAATGGGTGTAAAGCTGATCAAGGACAATCCTGTATTCCTTGCAACTATGCCAAAGCCACCAGCTGCTGCTTGCAGCTCGAGGGGATTTCTAGGAACGCGTTCACTTTCTTCCAAGGGCAGACGTGTTCCTCTGCCCACCCTTCCACTGTCCTGCCTTGTGTATGTGTGTGCTGACTGCAGCCCCGACAGCTTTATCATATCTGTAAGGGAAAGGCCTTAATGTCACTGAAGCAGTGCTGATACACGTCTGCCTCCAAAATTCTTGAAAGCTAGGTAAAATGAATCCCTATTTGTTTAAAAATTTGTAGTGGAGTTTTTCTCTTCCTTGCAGCCACATGTAGTCCTAAATCAATTAATACCTGAACAAATTGTCATCGTATCAGACTAGCAAAACACCCATCTGTAACATCCCAGTGTTCAAGTGTCCACATTAAAGGGCTAAAAAAAAAATCACACTTAAGAGTGAAACCAAACAGAATGCACTTGCAAGTTATCTGGGTCTTTCCTATTTAAAGACTTAGGTCCCTAGATCAAGCTTTAGTGTGAAATAGAACAGAATATCACCAGAAAGTGTGTATTTCTCTTGGGGTGTCGGTGTCCACTGAAATCAATAACTGCAACCAGCAAGTAGAAAGCTAACTGAGCTCTGAGAAAGGAAAATGGTAAGTCAGCAAGGGACTCACTTTAGAAATGTCACAGCTCCACGGATGAAAGAAAACACTGCCAACCACCTTTGCCACTCAAGAGTCTAGAAATAGCCATGATGGTTGTACCCAGCAAACCCCTAAACGAATGACCCTTTCAAGGGCTACACCGTTGAGTTTTACGTTTTTGAATCAACTACATGAACTTTGCTGTTTTCAGCCAGGAAGCAGAAATAACTGAAGCAGACATGTAGTTGTCACATGATGCAGAAGCTAAATGTCATGTTTTCCTTCCATCTGCCTCAGAGATGCACCCCACAGAGAAGTGTGGTTTGAGGAGAAATGCCTCTGGGAGGACCATGGGGGCTGCTTCATTTGAGGCCCTTTCTGAGGGCCAGAGGGAGGCCCCCATAACACCATACATCCAAAACTCCTCTTTAAACTGGAACCAGACCTTCTATCAACAGTCCAAAGGCAGAGACAGGACGAAAGTAGAGCCCCTGGTTCCACTGTTCCCCAAATACCCTGTTTCAGGGCAGGCGCTACAGATCTCAGCCACGTACAGAAGCTTCCAGGAGCAAAATGGGCTTTCTTCCTCAGGGACCTTTGCAACGTCAGTTATACCTGCAGAGAATTTCTCCAGCGAATGGCCACTGCTACCTCTCGTTCGGCTGGAGATGAGGGCAACTCACGCATCTCCACACTGGGGACTGCCAATCACCAGGATTCTGTGAGTTATACTGGCTTACTTCTTGCGAGCTATGAACTTTGGGTCCAAAAACTTAGGAGACGAGGCAGGGACAGCAATGGGAGGCAGTGACACGAGAGTGGAACTGAATGCTGCAAAGGGACAGGCCTCTTAGCAAGGCCCAGAAAAGACCGAGAAGGCATCGGACGTGCGGGCAGCGACGGAGTGAGGGAGAGGCCGGGCTGCCGAGTGTGCCGTGTTCTGCCAGCAGGCAGGATGCTTCGCGCCAAACCTGGACCGCAAATCCACTTGGATTCTCGCCCCGATATCTTAGTCTTTGGGCCTTTCCTTCGATTTCCTTCCTCAGAGATCCCTCTTTCCACTTCCTTGCTTAGTAGAGGCGCTGCCGAAGCGAGTGCCCTTCTTTCCACTTCTCCTTCTAAACATTTACTCTTTATTTTTACCAGTATGGTAACCGGCAGTCGCCCATTCATTTTCCTTCTTTGCTACCTTCCTCTCTTTTCCATGCTGTGCTGTTTACCCCGTATAGAGAGTAAAAAATGAAAACAAATTTAAAAGCTAGAAAGAAGAAACCAATGCTGTTCCTTCATGAGCCCATTTCTGTTCCAGGTGCTGCCCTAAACCAGCCCACCGGAAGGAAGAAGATAGCAAGGCTCCTTGGACAGACTCACCACACCACCACACGGGACAGCTTTTCCTGTGGACGGGTGTATTGTTTCAAAGCGTTTTAGCATACACATTTCCGAAGATCAGAGACGGTATTTTTCTTGCTGTGTAACATACCACTTAATAATGCTACTCCTAAAAAATTGTGGCATTTTTATATAATGGAATATTACTCAGCTATAAAGAAAGATAAACTTGAGGCTTTTATAGGTAAATGGTCACAACTAGAGACCAACTAGAGACCATACTCACAAGTAAAATAAATCAGATGTGCATGTGTAAGCAACATATCATATCACTAATGTAAGAACCTGAAAGTGTGAATAAAAATTAGGAAGTATTATAAAAACTGTGAAATGAAAGGAAACTGCTCAAAAGTAAAGAGTAACTGGGATGAGGGAAAAAAGAAAAGAAAGGGCTAATTATATATATATATGTATACGCAGGATAGCTAAGAGTTGTAGTATTGACTTCTATTGCTTTATTGAAAGGAACTGTTAATGATGATTGATCAATCCTGCATGTCTATATTTGTTTTCCTGAGCAAGCACTTTGAAGTTATCAATATGTAATACAACAACCATTGTTAATTCCCTGTCACCTTGTCTGTAATTCAGTATTGCTTGTACTGTTCTTATGCTACTTTGTAAATGGCTGTCTGTTTATGTTTTCATTCTTTTACTTTTAAAATAATGAAAAAAATAAGAATAATGCTATTCTTTTTTTGTTGTTGTTTGGAGATAGGGTCTTGCTGCGTAGTTCAGGCTGGCCTTGAGTTTTTACTATGTGGCCCACATGGGGCCTTGAACAGTGACCCTCCTGCTTCAGCCTCTCTTGCGCTAGGATTACAGGTGTGCACCACCATGCCAGGCCCAACAGTGCTACTCCTGAAGTATACTACAATATGAAAACATTGTTATTTTGAGGTTTACAATGTTTTACCTTTTTATTGCTGCAATACAGCTATCAGTGGAAAGCCCAGAAAAATCAATGTGTGGGTGGCTTATTTTAAAATATAAATTATTATAGATATGCTCTTATGAAGCATTTTAAGAGCAACCCCTGGAATACTGATACATAACACAAAACATCTTAAGGGTTTAAAATGAGGGGTATCAGTGAAATATCCTCAAGTTATATGGAAAGAAAAAATAGACACCCAGGCCTAAATTCATCTATGGGAAGTCAAAGACAGCACACGGTGCTGTGCCTGCTGGATCTGCAGGAAGAAGGCAGGAACGCCATGCCTCATCTGGCAGGCAGAAACCTTGGGGCTTTGTAAGTACACATTGGCCTGAGGTATCCGATCACGGAAACCCACTCCTAGCATTCTCAGGAGACCATCTCTCCTCAGCACCTGTCTCCTGCTGGCTGAACCCAAGGCCAGTCCAGTGTCCTCTCAAGGAACCCGGGTTAGTGGTCCTGGATATGCTCTTCCCCCACTCCTCTGCCTTCTTTATCATTATTTACTTAAGGTGGAGCACTGGGTTGTTCGGTTCCTCTCTTGGGACAGGAGTCCTTTTTAATCTCATGGTCCTGTGGTTCAATTCAGGCATTCCATGAATGTCTGCTAGGTGAGTAACTTCAGGTATATAAGCGCAATGTCATGAGTGAACAGGCCACTCAGATGGTTTCTACCAGGAAGATGTGAACGGTCACGACTCTTTAATAACAGAAAACACACAGCTTAAAAACTTAATACATATGAACTGTTCCTTACATGAGAAAAGCCTGCACTAATTAAGCCTGTCGGATTGACACCAAAGTTTTTCAACTAAGATGCCAACACCCTGGCTGCAATGCACGATCGTAACAGTCAGTGACATGGCTATCGCTGTATGTTCATCTGATTCCATTCAAAGATGCCATCAGCGTGAGCCTGTGAAGGACTGAGACACCGAATATGCTGGGTGTAATGACAGATTCTGGACAGCCAATGTGAAAAAACACTAATAAAATATGAGGGTTTATGTTTTACCGAGTGCCAACACTTGACAAGTAGTTATTCATTTAAATTAAAAAGATGGAGCGATTAAGCAACACCAAAGTAAAACCAGATATTCTGCCCACTTGGTAATGTTTCTATCAAGTTAAATATCTTTCGTACAAGTCATATATTCTAGTGTTAAGTAGTATTTTAATTATAAAACCAGTAACATACTTCAAATCATGCCAAATTTTTATTATATTTCTTTTATGATTATAAATTTACCAGCTAAAGTCTGAGAGATGATTAAAAAAAAAAGCCCTTATACATACACAGTGTTAGTCACTTAACACTTCTGAGCCTTAACCTGTTAACTGTAACAGGTTTGAGGGGGTAATATTTGGCATGTTTCAAAGTACCTTATATTTTTCAAATAGTTTCATTTATATTATTTATCAATAACTATTCTCCCTGTTTACTGGAAATAAAGATGACTTTTCACCTTAGCAAAATTATTTCTGGAACAATTCCGCATGCAGGGACTATTTCTATTACGGTGTATTCCTGGAGTCTGAGATACAGGGTTAAGGGAAGCAGTGTCAGAAAGTCACAGCAGGCGCAAGGGTACACGGACAGCATAGACATGTGGTCGGTAGAAGGGAATGAATGTAGGAAGCAGGCCGCCTGATGCTCCCTCCTGGGTCCCTGAACGGGTGCTCCCCTGCGGGGCTCGGCTTGACTCCCTGTTCCGCACAGCGACAGTGCCCAGGCTCCCTCCCCTTCCCTACCAAGTGCGCCCAGGCAGGGCAGCCGGTACCTGTGCACTGGGGGCAGCAGGAATCCTGGGTGCGTGCGGGGTTCTGGCAGAGCAGCGGCGGGCACACCTCGGTCTCACACAGCACCCGGCCGCTGTGACACGTGCACTGAGTACAGGAGTCAATGTTCCACGTTTCTCCTTCCACAAAGTACTCTCCTCCAGGTGCGTGGCAAATGGAAGGCGTGCTCAGCTCTGGCTTCTGTACCACAAAGTCATCTGCGGAAGGATATAAAGTCAAAACACAAAAAATTATTCATCGTTCTGGCTCTTGAAGAACCTGGTACTGTTTGCTTTATGGGAGGGAAAGATGTATCTTCTGAGGAGTGTTTCACTCTATTCTTAACGAGACTAGTGAGGAAGAGAACAATAATCCATGCATAGAAATAGAAAACAATGGCAGAAGAGCCAATCGCAGGAAGTGAGGTTCAGGCCGCTTGAATCTATCAATAGTCATAAGAGAATTCAATGTGAGAGTTAAATTATTGGGAGTGGACTCTGTTCGGGCATCCCAGGGAATGCACAGTTGTTCAGTATAAAGACCTCTCACTCACTGAATGCTTGCAATGGGCCAATTATTTCCACCAAAAGCACTTCACCTTTACTCGTTCCTTTTCCTTACCACTGCCCTTGTAAGGTAGGTGCTATTACTCTGCTTTACACTGGAGGAAATTGCAAGCTGAGAGCATTAAGTGCAGCCAATGTCCTGCAGCCCGAGTCTTTGGCTGTGTGGATAATGGATACACCTCCAGATGAAACAGAACTTCTCGTGATGTATGCCTTACCCACTTCATTATCTCCGGGCACCTCAGCCCTCCTATGCTTGGACACATGGCTGCTGTCAGCAGGCCACGCCTCATCTTGGCCAGCTGCCAGCACACCGAGCAGGAATGCTCCCACGGAATCAACAGTCTGGAAACCCGCACCTGAGACTAAACATTTGTTTGGTGATCTCATCTGTCAGAGAGGTAAATGCTGAGAGGCTGATGATAACTATGATTTCTTTCCCCAGAGGAGAGGTGGAGTTGGTGCCTTGGTGAGATGATAATGACAGAGAGGGAATTTAATGGTGAAATATCTAGAGAGGCACTAGGAGTTGCCCTGAAGTTGTCCTGGGAAAATGAGAAGTATGAAGACATTAACCATATTCACATAGTCCAAATACAACAAGCACTTCAAGGAGGTGTTGACAGTGCTGAATCCTGCTGAGGAATAGTCTGGAGACACCATGGCTCACTCAGGCCTGGAGCCCCATGGAAGAGGAGCCCTTGGAGAATTCCCTGTCTGTATGGAGAGGATCAGGGCTGAAACTGCCCAGGAGCACACTGGTGCTGTTACTTTCAAAGCAGTGGTCAGCATGAGAGTCAACTCTCCTCAGGAGATAGTGATGTGGGTGACTTCCAGAGAAGGAAGAAACTTTCAGTACAGCTTTAATCGCAAGAGAACTAAGAAAGACTGGGACTCTGACCAAGTGGACATGTCACAGGACCTGACATTAGTGCTTACATTCGCTAGCAACTGTACCAAACTTTCTGGTTTGTGCACAGGCTACAGGAAGGTAATCAGAGTAGGATAAAGATGTATTTCCCGTATTTTACAAAGAAAGAAAAAAATTGCTTCCAAGAGCATCAGTGTTCTAATACTGGGAAAATGATCCATGACTGCATTCAAAATAGGCTGAGAGAGGACAGGTAACTTTAAATGCAGACATGAAGGGGAGTGTGCAGGAGAAAGTACACATGCCTAGAGGAGGCCTATCTCCCTAACTGCTTTGCTACCCTACCAAAACACAGAGGGGCCGGAGAGATGGACAGGAAAGAAAACAGTGAAGGGTGAGAAAAAATGTTGAGACGTTATTTTCTGGTGCCTGCTGTACTGGTAGAGTTTAGGAGCCGCCCACTCATCCCCAAATCAACCCCGAAATCAATAGCAATAACAACAAACCAGCTGAGCCCTGAATGGAAGAGGGGTGAAAATACTCTTTAAAACTGGAATCCATGAGTACAACTGCTCTAGGCTAGTGCTGGTCTGTTATGAACTATGCTGCACCACGGAGGTGAGCGGTGGGCTAGCAAGGGAAGCTTCACCTGTTTTCACAGGGCAGCATTCGACTCTTCTAGGAACTCGAAACCTACCATGAACTGCACAAGTAAGGGACCTAGGTCGCATGCTCCTTACAAGAATCTAACGCTTGATGATCTGAGGTGTGGCTGAAGAGGGGTAAGTCTGTGGAAAGATTCCTTCCATGAAATGGTCCCTGCTACCAAAAAGGTTGGGGACCGCTGCTCTACAGAGTCTCTAGTCATAAGAATCCACATGTGACAATCTACTGAAGCAAAGATTTTGGAAAAATCATCTCTCTACATAACCTACAGAACCATGCTTTTTACATGTTATCTAGATAGTCAGACACAATAATTTGCCAGTAACTGTGTTTATATAAAAGGTTCCCTATTTCTTTAACAGAGGAAGATATTTCTGGTTCCACTGACTCAGTTTTGGGTTAACTGTCTCTTTTTAGTCATGTCTTTGCATTTCTACTGCTCTGACTCTGGAGCATTTTCACCAAGAGGACATGTGTTAACAGAGAACCAGGTGCAGGTCCAACTCTCTACACTCCCCGTGATTAAAGAATGTGTCTTACAGAGGAAAATGATTTTCCCGCTCCCCCGGAAGAGCTCTAAAATTAAACCGCTGCTTTTTGCCTTCCCATGTGGTGGACACAGTGGTTTTCCACATTTAACTGGCAAACTATGTGAAAAGGAGAGTTTTGCTTTAGAGCACGCTCGAAGGATCCAGGAGGAAATGGAATCAACCATTTACTCTGCACTGGTGTCTGCCTCTGCTCCTCTACAGGGTGTGAGGACCCCTGTCAGTCTGCACAGACAGCTACCGCGGTGAGCAGACTCTCAGAGCTGAGATGGACTTCGCTTGTCCTTTTCCTCTGTCCCCCGCCGCAGTACGGAACGCAGGTGCAGCCAGGCTACAGAACATTTTCTTTCCCTGGCTTGTCCTCCCTTGCTGCAAAGGACCAGGCCTCAGATTCCTGGCCACGCATTCTGCACGGACACACGGACCCATAAGCAGGACCAGGATGGACCAGAAGATAATCACAACTCTAAAACATGATACCACATTTAAACTTTAAAAGAAATCTGATGTGGTATTTGGGAGACTTCACTGGCCCCTGGCCTTTCTGCTCTTTTACTTTGGGTAAGAGAGTTAATTTTTCTGTGTCTGTTTTCCAAATGAAAGACATTTTTAAGTGTATTTTGCCTTGCACCAAGAGAGAAAGGACAGATACAAAACTGTGCTGAGATTTTAAATCAGAAGGAACTAGATGAACTATTATGGTAATAATTAGTGCTGCTAACAATCGCACTTCAAACCCCCACAAGTCACAGATCTGTTCTGTTCTTCTAATACCTCCCTCTGATTACCACTATTGTGACTTTGCATGTTTCAGATATGCGGCCTTGGTCACTCTAAATTTTTTCATTTGGCAAGAGTGCCACATGTGCGTTATTTAAAAAAAAGCGATCACCACAGACTTCAGCACTGCTCTTCCTCTCCAATGTTACTTGGTACGCTTTTGTGAAATAAAACTAGAAGCAATTCCCTCAAATTAGCTAATGTCTTCCGCCTTGATTCACCATGAGTAAAGTGCAGAGCTGGATGTACGCACATATACTCAGACACCTTTAAAAAAAAAGTAGTTCAAAGATCAATATAATCGAGTGAGCCATTCAAAAATGAGAGTGGTTTTTGGCAAATCATTTACTGTCCCCGGGTGATTCTGTGGGCGCTGTTCACAGACCCCACACAACAGAAAAGGTATCCCAGGTGCTGCCCCTACGTTTCCCTCGGGGTCGTGGTGTGTACGAGGCCCCACAATGCAAAAGTTGTTTGCATTTGGAGCACAGGAGAGGGCAGCCAGCTTTTACCTGCACATGACGGGCAGCACTGTCCAGGATGAATGGTGGGGTTGCCACAGGCAGGCACCGGGCAGGTGATCAGGGCACACATTTCCCGTCCACTGTGACAGTAGCATTCCCGGCACCCATCATGCCAGCTCTCCTCATCTTTATGATGGTGGCCATCCATGGACAGGCATGTGCCTGATAGGACAGGCGGCCTGGCTGAAGCAGGGACCTCTGGACAGACAAAGGCAGCCTGGTAAAGAAGCAGCTACAGCATAGGGGAAACGGCCTGGAGTGTCCTCACAGGGAATGGAACCCACTATGGAGAACAGTCAGGGATGGGGAAATGCTCGGGAAAGGAATTGAAGTCAATAGGCTTTCAGTTTTCAGGGAAAAAAAAAAAAAGATAAAAGTTTGCAAAATCGTTTCTCTTCTACTGGATTATTGCTAAGTTTTACTCCTTTCACTCTGTTTTGTCATATTTCCTGGATAACAAGCACTGGCTTTATAATGGGTGTCACATATTCCTATACATTTAATGAATATAGAGAATCATTATTCCAGAAGCTTTACCCCATGGAGAAATCCTGGGCCCCTTACAACTATAGATTTTTATCCCACAAAACCACGGAAGCAACTGATTTTTGTTAACTGCAAACCCTTCAAACACCTTAACAACAGTTAAGGTGGTAACTGTTCAACTTGGAGAAAATACTGAGCAAACTTTAGGGATCTTCTGTTGCCTCATCTATGTCTCACGGTGATAACAACACCAAACTGGAATGGAATGGGTGGGGCTGAGATAAGGGCAGACAATGCAGACTGGGTACAAAGTTACCGGCCTCAGGGATGCCCCTGCAGCGAGTGTCAGGCGGAGGGGACGCCCGGGGTTTGTGCTCACACACGGCTCTGGATGGCATGTGCTTCCGGGAACCCCTGCGCTCCCCTCAGGGGCAATGAAATCAGGGTCTTTACCATATCTGGTGTATCAACACCACTCCTGAACAGGAGCCTTTTTTATGCAGGCTGAGATCAGCTTCAGCTTTAGGCTAAAGTACCAGAGACTGCAGAGCTCAGAAGTGATTAATTTGGTGAATGTGCTTATCCATCCTATGCCTGCTTGAAATTCTGTTCTGAGCTTTTAGTCCATTAAGGTGAAAGGCAAGGGGAGTCCTATGGGCGGGTCCCACAGAGAGTGACATGTGTGTCAGAGCGGCCATTACTTAAACCATTTTATTTACCAAACGTCCTTCTGTTCTTTGTTTCCATGCCCCCGGCTGCTTTGAGGGGACAGGGCTGTGTGTTCACACTTACCTCTGCATCTGCAGATAGGACAGCCATGACTATCCTGCTGGAAGCCCAAGGGGCAGATTTTACTGCAAGGGAGCTCTGGACATTTCTTACAGCGACAGATGTCACAGCCATGCTTATTCTTCCTGGGTAATTAAAATTTGTCCAGAGGTCAGAAAATCAAAGTCTCAAATGATACCCAAGCATTCAAACCAAGGGTCAAAGAGGGGATATTGCCACTTAAGCATAATGACCTGACTTCTGCTCTGACAATTCTTAGGGTGATGTGTAATTAGCTCTGTGTGGCTATGACCACTGCCCACCCACAACCAAGCTTTAGAATCTCCCAAGTACTTCTGTGCTTCTGGGATGCGGCTGTCAGAATCCCAAAGACATGACCACTGATTTAATTAAGAAAATCGGTGTCACCATATGAAAAGATGAATGTGCAACTCCATGAACAGGAAGTTGAACAACACTGGAGATTAGCACGAGGGACAAAAGTTCTTCTTTTGTTTGGGCCCCCAGTCTTCCTCCCAACAAGACACATCCTCTGAGAAATTCCAGACACTAGTAAAAAGTTTAATGAGACACCTACTGAAACTTACAGAAGGTATGACTTAAGGACCCATAGTCCTGGGAGGCTTCATAAATGTTGATAAAGAATAAGACCCTTGAACAGTCAGAGTCCAGTAGCTATTTCATTAGGACTAGTTAGAAAAAAATACTGTGTTTTACACCCTCCAGCGATGAGGTATGCACTAAGTATATTGGAGGTAAAATAAAATGGGAAAACGTTGAAGAAACTTTCTTTCTAAATTCTGTACTGATCAGGAAGACGGTGTAAAATGACTAAATGTTTATAAAAGCCAAATTCTTTTATTTTTCTAGAAAGAGAGTGACTCAAAGGAGCTCACCTGCCCACCACCCATCTCTTCCATGGCTGGAAGGCTGATGGCTGCCAGCTCACCAACTCCTTGCAGACTTGGTGCTGACTGGGCCTCTAAAGAGGAAGACTTAGCCTGGCATGGTGGCGCACACCTATAATTGCAGCTCTTGGGAGGCTGAGGCAGGAGGATCATTGCGAGTTTGAAAGCAGCCTCAGCTATAAAGTGAGTTCAAGGTCAGCCTGAAGTGCATAGCAAGACCATGTCTCAAAAAGACTCATACATACATATATACATACATACGTACATACATACATACATAAAGAGGAAGATTTGCTCTGTGTGTACCTTATGTTTCATCCCAAGGAACACTAAGTGGCCAGGTATGATAGCCGACTGAAAGAAAATACCCATTCTGTCTCACCTTGAACAAGTGAAGGGAATACAAAAAGATGACAGGCCTGTGAGAAACCTTTCATATGTCACAACTATGTAAGTGACAAACTACCATTCTGCTAAGGAAGTGCTAAATATGAAGATCTCACTTCAACATAATGAAAGCAGTAAATGAATTATAATCATGTCATATGCTATATCACTCCCTAGATCCATCAAGGCTTTGTTTGCTATTCCGGTTTGTCCACCCATTCATTCCTACCATAAGCACACACAGAGTTCACTCAGCCGATCTGCCAAGTGACAAGGCCGCCTAACAGTCCCACGGGGAATTTGCTCACGATGTCTTTTTCAGAGGGTGTCCTTAAAACAGTTGCAAGCCAGGCCACACTCGGGTGTCCATAACCGCTAGCAGGGTTCTCCCTGAGGGTGCTTGCCATCAGGAATACAAAGTGAAATCTACCATCTTCCCAGAAATTTCTCTCCAAGATGTGGGCTGGATTGGAATGTGGCTTTGATTCTAAACTGTCCTAATACTGTAGTGAGTGACTGTTGCTACTATCATCAGGAAAATGACGCTTTACATTATAGAAGCAATGGAACAACTATACTTTCACTGAGATTATATTTATATTTTAGAATTAAGAATGAAGATTTATTTATTTATTTATTTAGTCTTTTTGAGACAGGGTCTTGCTATGCAGTTCAGGCTGGCCTCGAACTCGCAATGATCCTCCTGCCTCGGCCTCCCAAGTGCTGAGATTATAGACATGCACCACCACACCTGGCTGAAGATTTATATTTGAAGAATTTTTAAGGATAATATTCCCAACTTAATTTTCCAGTTAAAATGAGAACTCTCCCAACTTAGAATTTTAAAAAGAATAAAAATTATAACTGAAAGAAGATAGGCAAAAGATGATGATGGACTTAAATCCCTTGCAATTTGCTATTAAATATATAACACTGGAAAGAGGGAGATTGAGGTAGAAGACAGCAAAGGAAAGAATAATAGAACAATATTGTGAAAGTTAATGTTTTTAAGGGTCAATTTGATACAAAGGCAGACACAAATGTTAATACGGACCAAAGAAACAAATACGTTTTCTTTCCCCCAGGAATTAATCTACTTGGATTTGATAAATGTTATAAAATGTTGGTCATGTCCAAAGTTAGACATCATAGTACCATGGGTGAAAAGTTGCAGTGCTAACAGCAGCAGGGCCTCATGACAAGACGATTTCCAACTCCCCCCCCCTACACCCCAGACACCGGCAGTGCTCAAAGAACCTCACTACGCGCTGTCTCCCACAACAGATCCAGAGGGTACCTGGATCATGTCCATAAAAGAGGATGAATAAAACTTGATTCTTATTTTTGGAAACACAATCGCTTCCTTGTTTTCTGAATTACCTAACAAACCCAATATGGATATTCTGGACTTACCACTGATTCCGTCACTAACATTCATGAAACGTTAACAAAATGGATACGAACATTTCAACAAACTATACTTGGTAGGTTCTGTGGATTAGGAAATACGTACAAGAGTCCTAGCGGACAGTGCTTGTCACAGATGATGGGTCTGCACTTCTTGGGCCGCGGGCGGCACTGACAGATCTCACAGTTGTGGGCGTCAGTTAGGAAACCGGAGGGACAGTCCAAGGTGCAGCCTTGTTTAAGACTCAAGCACAGCTCCTCCCCTGTGAAGACACATGGACGGTTCATTTCTTCCAATGAAGAACAGACCAGAATACACTGTTGCTTCAGTACCTTCCATGAACCCTCCAGTCTTTCACAGACTCAAATTCCTCAGCTGGAAATAGCATCAGTCATAGTTCAAAAGTCCAGGTTGTGTTAGTTCATGGTTGTCATGATATGATTCTACCTTTCGGTAGTAACAGCCAAAGGACAATCCAACTTAGAAATGCATTTCTGAAGCCCAATCCAACCTGGGAGGCTTCTAGTGTAGAGTAGGCTGGTAACTACTGATAGAAAACAACCAAGTGCATCTGTTTCATATAGTTTTTAATAGTTCCTTGAAACCACTGATGACATTTAGGTTAAAATATGGGAATTAGAAACTTAACACTTTGAATTTCACTATATATTTTATTTCTAATGCATGCCATTGCAGGCAAAGCTGTGCTTACATGCTCACAAGTGGTTACTCTTATGGGTATTAAAACGTATCATGTAACACTGCACATCATACGTGGCAGAATGGATTTCTTATTCTTTTTTCAAAAAAGCAATCTCTCCCAACATGATAGAAAATGAAATACCCAGTGATCCATTTAGCTATCATTTTCCCTACATGTTGACAAACAATTCAAGTATTTGGACACTTATTGACTAAAAACTGTATGTGTTGGTATCTTCATGTTAATGTCTAACTACTATTTGGAAGTTTACACAATCCACTGTGAGCAGAATCTGGAGTGATTTCTAACTGTCCTCTATTAATTATTTCACATTATTTTAGAAGGAGCAAAAAAAGACGATAGAGACAATGGTGACTGTCAAAAAAACTACTGAATATATTAGCTTAATAGAAACCTAACATGGTTTTAACACGTGCTTAACAGAAAATATAGGGAATGAAAATGTTAAGGTAGTAGAAGTGTGCACGATGCTATAAATAAAGCAATTTGAGACCTATGTGAACCAAATGCAGAACAGGAAGGAACACTGCATGTACAGAAGGAAGCAGACCCGGTGATGCTAAGTGTGGACGGGGATGACGAGAAGCAGGGACTCCCGGTGCAGGAATGACAAACGCATTTCTGTTTTATTTGGACGCCCCTTAAGCATAAATACTGCAATAACGCCGAAGTCACTAGGAAACCCAGGACACATTTGTCTCTATGGAAAAATCCTATACTCTAAAATTAAACCTTAACTACAATTAATAGGTAAAATGGGTTTATGTTTTACATAAATATTTTAAGACAGCATCCTTTATGACTCTTAGCTGGCAATACTTGCATATTTAATTTGCTATCTTTTAGAAAGGAAAGTGTGATTTATGGCATAATATTCTACTTTGTCATTTTCATAAACCTTTCATTACACGTAGTATCACCTTGTGGGTCTGTGCCACACTGAGAACCAACTGAATACTAATCTGCATCCTTAAAAGAGAAATTCTAACTGGCTCATTTAAAAATTTGTAATTATGACTTGGAAGGAAGGCCATTATTTCTCATCTTCCATTATTAAGGGAATGATGAAAAAGGGAGGAGAGTTTCATAGCTACATTTCTTTCTCTGACACAGAGATCTAAGCTCATTTTTCTATTATGAGAATTTTATAGTCATGATACCAAGACTTGTTAGGAAACAGATGAATTAAAAATACTCCTACAACTTCCCAGAGTCAGCATTCTTGGGAATTAAATTCCTTGAACCTTTACACATTTGTGCCTTTATTTTTTCTGGTCCTGTAAAAAAAAAGGCTTTTCCATAGCCCTTGATCTAGAATGCTCTTCACTTACCCTTAATAAGGAAAGCTGTTGCAGAACCACTGGTTTAACCCATTTGACAAGAACTGAGTGGTATGTTTCAGATTCCCTGTGGGCTTGCTGCTGGCCTGTCGTGCTACTGGGAGGTGGCAGAACCTTTGGGAGGTGCCGCTTTATAAACAGCTCACTGGGGAGCTCCTGGAAGGGCATACTGGAGTCCTAGGTGCTTCCTCTCTTTCTTTTGCTTCTTAACTGACACAAGGTAAACAACTCCTTCTACCATGTATTCCCACCATGATGTGCCATTACACCATAGGCCCAAAGCAGCAGGACCAACCAACCATGGACTGAAACCTTTGGAACTATAAAGTGAAATAAACCTTTCTTTCATATAAGTTGATGATCTGAGGTATTTCTGTTATAGCTATGGAAAGCAGACCATCCTATCTGCTTTTCAATGCCAGTGAATTCCAAAAGGCTTTCATATCTAAACAAAGATACAAGGTGTTAATTAAAAAGCATACCGGCCATACTGCCTCAAGGAAATGTGCTCTAGCACTCCCCTGATTTGGGACCATTCACCTGTAGGTTCTAGTCTGGACAATTCTGCTCACCGACCAAAGGGAGTTCTAGGACAGGATCCTAGCTCTGTGTCAACAGTCCGGGGACTGTCCTGGTGTTTAGCACGGAGTGAGTGTTCAGTAACTATTTGCTGAATGAGTGGATCAATCAACGTTCTTGCTATGCGCTTATCCACTCACTTCAGGACTGCCATATTCACAGAGAAAAAAAAACAACTCTGAGAGTACTGAGTATTTCTCAATATGTAGCACTCGCTTAACATCTCACAACAGCATCTTCTAGATCAGAAACAGAAAACATCAGAGACTAGAAAGTAGTGCTAGGCTTACATGTATCAATTATGGCTTTTTCTTTAAAGCAATGTAGCATGAAGGTAAATATTTAAAGAGCAGAACAGGCAGATTAGAAATACCTGATTCATAATGAGGGGGGTTATAAGCTTGTTTGGAAGGCTTTAGTACATCACTCAAAGCAATCACAGGAAAAAAATGAATTTTATGTTCCTATTTTTTCACCATTATGGCTTTACTGTGATCTAACAGTTCTTTCTAATCCAGAGGGAGAAATTACCGCTGAAGAGAAAGTGATAAAGAATGACAAGCTACAGGGCCTGCACACTATGGCTGATCGACAGCTACCACATAGTAAACTTTCTATCTGCTTTGCAAGAAAAGAGATTTTTTAGGGTCCTAAGGCCAAGATTCAACACAACAGTAAGCAGCATCATTCACTGTTTTTTTTTTTTTTGCTTGTTTTGCTTTATTTTGGGAGGGAACATCATTTGTAGTTTTATTCTTGTATTTTGGGCTGGGAACCAGGTCCAGGTCTCACTAACCTGAGACAAGTACTCTAAGGCCAAGCTGCGTCTCCAGCCCCGTCACTCGCTGCAGGGTAACGAGGGGATGTAATGTATGTCACGGGGCAGATGGGGCCCTGTGGGTGCTGCCCACTTTGCTGGCACACTTCACACTCTTGGGGACTGGCAACGTCTACCAGTCTTTTATTGATTAAGGGTGACATGAAGTTCCTGAGATGACTAAGTTAAAAAAAAAACAAAGGTAACACTGCAAATCTCGAGTCTGGTAGCTGCTGGTCTTACTTCAGGAGCACAGTGAAATGAAAACAGCGCACCTCCCTTGTCTGATGCGCAGCCTCCTTGTGATGCTCGCCTGAGATACAGATTCCATGGAAGATACGGAGGCTTGTTTCTCCTTGCTACCATTAATTTTACATGTTGGCAACAGTTTGTGAATAAAAGCATTAATAATTCTGGAATCAAAGAATGCTGAAGTTGCAAGAGAAGTTATCAATAACCCAGAGAAATCCACTTACAGATGTGGATGAAAAGATGCCAGAAGACTGATGTCATTTAATCCACAGGATGTTACTTAATGGACAGAGTTTATACTGTAAGGTGAAGTATATTATGTTTGTCTAACAGTGATAGACATTTTTGCTTAAAAATGTTACTAACAGTTTGCACCTAAAAATAAGTATTAATAGCTTAAATGATTTTAATTTTTTGTGGCCACTATACTTTCCTAAACATTTTCTACCATATTTTGCTTCATTCTGAACATATCTTTTAGAAACTGAGTCAGGCAAAACATAATCTCTCCATATATCCTGGATACATTAGTTTGCTTAGCTTTACAAGAACGCTATTGCTGCAGGTTAAAAGCAAAACTACAATATGTTAAAAAAAAAAGTTCTCTGCTGTATCCTTTGCACATGTTTTTGAAGGATCTATTTCCAGAGTTTTTATCTCAATCCTCAGGTGACTGCCCATAATATCTGTAATATTATGTTATAGTATCATTACACCATATTAGCTTGCCATCAATATTAACAACTTATTACCCATACCGGTCAAGACATTTTTACCTTCTTTGTATCCCTATGCTGCTCAGCCTACTGTAGACACTCAACAAATGCTAGATGAATGTAAAAAAATGAGTGACCGAGCCAATAACAGGTCAGCAAGAAAGGAGAAACATTTACGTGGTGCTGGCCTTTCTTTATGAAATCTGATGCCAATGAGAGCGAAGCCTGACCCTAAGAGAAAACTGAGGTAGAAATGTTTAGGGCTGGATATTTAAAAAGTTTTGATGGGATGCAGAAAAATAATGTAAGGAAGAATTTTGGACAAATTAAATATGAAGTAGTTGCAATGGCAAAAGAACTATGCCTTATTTGCCTATAAGGAATTAACTTTTCCCTAAAACTCCTAAGGAGAAAGAGAACACTTAAGGGTTGAAATTAAAAAGTAAAAGGGAAGTTGTTGGTGGCACTGCTGGGAGAGTCCGGGAAGAACCTGAGGCATGTGTGGGACAGGGAGGAGAGGAAGCTGGGGGTTTTCCACATCCACTAGCTTTGGCTGACTCAGAAAAGTGTGTTATAAAACAGCCTTGAGAGTAAACAATTATCACATGTCAGGCAATAAAGATAGTTTTGCATTCGTTCATTGACGTGGGCCTCAAAATAACCTATTCGTTAGGTGCTATCTCTGTCCTCTACAGATGAGGACGTGCTGGCCCAGAGAAGTAAGGCAACCTGCCCGGATCCCCTGGGTATAGGGCAGTCCCAGGGCCTGAGAGGGGAGCTGACAGTGGACAATTCACTGTTTTTTTTTTTTGCTTGTTTTGCTTTATTTTGGGAAGGAACATCATTTGTAGTTTTATTCTTATATTTTGGGCTTTAGGACTCAGTAATTTGGTTTAATCTGATTCACCTCCCAAAGGTGTGGCCTCAAACTGTCAAATGATCAGGGTGGCTAACAGAAGTGGGGAGGGGGAAGTGCAAACGCTTAGACTTCTGTATGATACAGACAAACTGACAGCTGCAGCTAGTATTTACATTTTTAAGTACAGGGTGACAGAGAGAGAGAGAGATGTATCTGTGTGATAAGATGGGTGTACGGTCAGAATGGTGAGATATCACGGTGCAATTGCAGACAAGAATGAGGTTCAAAGGTCTCCCCGATCCTGAAGGTTCCCTGCTCCTTCACTCAGCCAGTAACCAGGGAGCACTTAGGGCTGAGCACCACAGACAGACCTGCGGGAGGACAGTGATTCCTTACTCTGGTGTGAGCAAAAGCCAGAGTTTTCATAAAGCACCCAGGTTTCTTCTCAGCAGGTTCAGTTTTGTACGTTACAGTACTTGGCTTGGCACGGTGACTATTTTATCAGTGTGTTAGCTGTTGGAGAGTTTTTTCTTAGAGTAGATCGTGCATTTTTATTAACGTTTGTGGCCTTAATGCCTAATATATCACCTAGAACACAGCAGCTGGTGGAAGGAGATAGGTGAGAAAAGAAATAAAGACTAGATTTTTCTACAAGTAGGCAGAAGCTTCAAATAATGAATGGTTAGTGAAGATTTATAGGTTAAAAAATCATTATGTTAAAAATTATTCACACAGAAGCAATGTTCTCCTGCATATATTTCCTCTTAAATATGAATGAGCATGGAGACATGCTGTAGGTAGTATGAAGGGATATTCATTTTAAAAAGTCACAAATAACTAACTCAAAGACAAGGAAGAGACAGTCTTAATAGTATGAACTGGCAAAGATCAGTGACATCTTTTGACTCGCTCCAATGATACCTGAATGAATACTGTTTCTTTGGACTTAAAAATAAAGTTCCTCACAAAATGACAGGAATCTTATATAAGCATGATTAGGGGCCAAAATTTTATAATAGCAAAATTCAGGCGAAGGGTATCAGTGACATGACTAGGCATAATGAAATCTATATTTTTAGAGGTTTTTTTTTTTTCTTTTTGAGACAGGGTCTTGCTATGCAGTTTAAGCTGGCCTTGAGCTCCCTTTGTAGCCCAGGCTGGTCTTGAACTCTCAATAATCTTCCTGCCTCAGCCTCCTGAGTGCTGGAATTACAGGCTTGTGCCACTACGCCCAGTTGTTGTTATTTTGTTTTTTTTGTAGACTTTTAAATGTTCAGAAAAAAAATAGTAGGTATGATTTTATGTTTAAGAAGCAATGTGTAGCGGCAAAGGGATTAGAAGGACTGAAATATAAACACTTCATGACACAATCACCAATTATCTGAGTGTTAAACTGACAAGTTTGGCCATTTATGTAAACAAATGTGGCTGCCAAGGCAACCATCCAGTGAACTTGGCTTTCTAAAGGAAGGTACGAAAGATAAGAGCCGAGTGCAGGAGGGCAGCCCAGCCCCAAGTAGGTGGAGACTCAGAGAACATATAAAGATGGCAGCAATTATAAGCACAGAAACTGATTTATAAACTCTTTGAGCACTAACTCCCCTGTGCAGAGAGCATGACATGGGACCGGGAATATAGAATTACTCCACTCTTAGTCTGATCTTCTTCATCAAAAATATCTTATAAAAGAGTGATGAACAATTAAATTTTAGAGCAATGTCAAGCCCAAGATAACTGACAAATCAGAAAGCCCAAACCTCTGCGCTTAGGATTATTATGCCCAGAGGCCCACAGGGAATCTGCTTATTATAGAACTACTATCTGTCTGTGTGGGGCAGAGAACGGAGAGGATAGAAAGAGATTTTAGAAAATAGGCCAAATGTCAAGTCAAGGGGACAAAGAGTCCTAAAAAAACTACAGAAAACGAAACTTGACATGAACCACTAAGAATTCTTTAGAACTGAAATTCTGCAGAAAGAAGAGTTACACATGTGATTCTGATAATTAGAAAGAAAGCACTGACCACCAGCTTCAGCTCACTAGGAAAATCAGGTTTCCAGTGAGCAAAAGCTGCAGATGAAATGGATTTTGATTTGAGGGAAGACACCAGGCTCCGCGTGCTAAGGCTTTCTTGTGGAGGTGGAGATGACATGTTGTCAGCTAAGCAGAACCCCTTGAGGAGTGACAGTGTTGTTCAGTGTCATATCACAGGCCTCTGTTTTGATTTTGTGCAGTTTATTCCAATTCAGTGATTTAGATGAGGATGAATACATTGCATTCATTTATTATATGATGGAAGGCAGAAAGAGTAAGATCACATTCTCAAAATTAAAACATTCTGCCTAGGTGGAAAATGGTTTAAAGTTATTAGCATAATTTCTTGATAATTTGACCCTAAGTTTATATGACTAAAAATGCAAGTGTTCAAATCTGAATGGAGGAAAACCACCTAACAGCAACGGACATAAAAAGTACCTAGCGATCCTAGTGCCTTATAAATGGCGTCAGTCCGCAGTGTGCCATCAGAGTTCATGTTAACTTAGGCCATGCAACCGCACTTTGTTTCTGAGCCACATTTCGTGGAAGGGCAATGGCACTGTGTCACAAAATGGAAAAGACAAAGTAAATTCCAAACATGCTGTCTCCTGAGGGATGGTGAAGGATACTGTAGAGGAACCGGGGGAGTTCAGCATAGTTTGAAGCCTATGTAGCAAATTTGCCCCCTTGAGAGAAATATACTCATCTAGTTCCAGAGGTCACGGCCTGGAGACTACATCCAGTTTATTCTGTATGTGGAAGAACTGGGGCAACATTAAGCTTGTTCTAAGGGTTATGACTGCCGTATGTGGAAAGGGACTTCTCTGTCACCTGATAACCCTAGCAAGGGCGCTGTCAAGACCCAAATGAGTGGCTGGAAGGATGCACCCCAAAGCCTGCTGGGACTGCACCCCTGGAGCCACTGGACAGCAGGGACTCTGTGAATACAATAAAGCAAAGATGAAACCAGGACAAAGGAGCAGCTCTTTCTCCTCGGATGTTTGTGTGTTTGTGTTAAGCATAACAATCTTTCCACTTTTTAACACCATCAAGTGAATGTGTGAACAGAGTGAAGAAGATACTGAGTCACATGAAGCACTGTTGACAAGATCGCATTTGGTCTCAGGAAAAGGCTTCCATCTACTCACTGTTTCTGCACTGACAAGTTCGACAACCACTGTGATCAAGTTTGAACCCGTAAGCGCAGTCCTTCTCCGTCAGAGTGCAGTTTGGTAACTCCCCACATGCAGGTGGATCAATTGTAATGTAGGTGGGTTCTAATAATGAAAAGAGGGGGAAAAGGTCAGTGCAACATATGCTTAACCGCTTAGATGCTAGTCCATCTCTGAAATCCCACACTACGGCAAGTTACAAAAATCTGGTGATAACATTCAACAAACCCTAAACTTTTACATTTTTGTCACTACCCCTGAAAGAAATACTTTCATTCAGCTTTCTGAAAATGTGAATGCTCCACTTCTTGTTTTTCTTGCTGGAGGTTGAACGCAGGCAAGTTCTCCACCACTGAGCTACACTCCGTGCGCTCCGCTTCTTTATGTGTGAGCAATTTGTGTACATTGTGTTTGCCTCATACAATCCCTCTGTTGGTCAACACTATAGAATGCAGACAAGAGAGGTTAAAATAAACTCCACTTAAACTGCTAAATGTTCTTCTGTTTTTTTCTTGATGTTTTGGGAATTATTCTTTGTAATTATCAAGACACACCTGCCAAATGTCAATGATTTTACTCTGCATTCTGCAATACTTCTCAAATCAATCAGCCTTTTTTTCAAACTAATAAATCAGAGATGTTTTTGAGAATAGTTTAAAGTACCTGGATTTCTTTTATCTTTTATGTGACATTCCCTCCCTTATGACAGATGATATGATGGGCACCTGCAACTAAGAGCTTACCCCAGGGCACAGGGGCTTGTGGGAGTGGCTTCGTAAGTACAAGCATCCAGGAGAAAGAACAAGCAAGGCATGCTGGGAAGACAGGCACAGAAGAAACCAAGGTTGAAGGAGATGCTGTACTTTTCCTCCACACTGAGAAGGAAGAACCGTTCTGGGGAACAACAGTCACTACACACACCGGCATGAGGCATACTGTGTTTATACAAGGTCGGCCGTGCTGTTCACAAAGGCTTTGAACTCCTGCATATTCCAGCAAGTTCCCGCTACTATCATGCCCGTGAGAGGGAAACACTGGCATGCACATGGTCACTGCAATAGCAAGTGGCAGGCCTAAGATTCACACGCAGGCAGTTTGGCTCTACATCCCACTCTTACTAGTTTCTGTGCAGCCTGTTTAATGGTACCTGTGCTGTGGCGCATAATATAGGACAGTTTTTATGGTGCCAGCGTGTTTAGAAGGAAACAGAGATAATGACATACTTATGTATCATCTTTCTGACCAAAAGATACTATGAACTTCTTCAAAGCAAGCTGTTTCTCACAATATCTTTGTGAAGGAGCCAAGTACAGAATGTTTGTACCTATGTTTTCGCACATGGAAAATATGAGCCGCAGAGAGGGTAACTGGCTTATCTAAGTTTACATAGCAACCTAGTAGCAGGCTGGGAATAGAACAGAACAGAGGTTCCTGGCCTCCTGTCCAATACTCTATCCATTAGTCCACACTGTCTTCTCAAATTTCACCTCCTGTCACCGTGGAAGACAGACCAAAATTAGCGACCAAAATTTAGCTGCCACCGCTAAGACCAAGCGTTGTACATTTTTATCCTCCTACTAAAAGGGGACAGTGATTGAATACTTCACAGGTAGGAGACAATGATGACCTATCAAAGAGATGCTCTGACAGCATTCTCCCAATGAAAATACATATGACGTGCGGACCAAACTTTCTCTGCTTTTATTGCACCATAGGTTTTAAAGATCATCTTCCTCAAATTTTAAGATCAACTTTCCAGTACTACAAAATTTCTAATTTTTCAATGACTAAAGAATTCTTTCTGACAGATAATTATAAACACAAAAAGTTTAAGACATAATGAAAACGTAGCTTCTTTCCTACATTCTCTTCAAATTTACCATAAACATTTTCAATTTTCAACCTATTCATTTTTCTTTTAATTACCATGCTTGTTAGCCACCGAAAATAGTACCTCTACTCCAGCCCTCAGCGACCCTCAAAAGACTGCCACTGTTTTCTCAAAATTATTCTCCTTTCTTTGTTTTGAGACAAGGTTTTGCTATGTAGATCAGGCTGGCCTTGAACTCACTATGTAGTCCAGAGCTGGTCTTGAACTTGAGGTGATCCTCTTGCCTTAGCCTTCTGACTGCTGGGATTACAGGCATGCACCGCTACATCTGGCATTTCAAAATTACTCTAACTGCAGGTGTTAAGATAGGAAAACTTGTATCAGCTCTTAAGAAAATCAACCAAAGGTCGTCCCAGTGAAGAGGAGTTCTATGTTCTAGAAAGTTACCAGACCAAGGATTGGGGACTCTACATGTGCTGCGGTAGTGGAGAGCTTAGTGGTTAAAAAACAAGTCTGAAGCTTATTTACACACACCAGAACTTGTATTCTTTACTGACATTTAATATGTAAAGTTAGGGGAAACTTCTGCCTTTAGAAAATATAGTATGGAGAAACATATACTGGGAAAGATTAAACTGACACCAAAAATGCATAGTACAATTGTGGGGTGGTTTAGAATTTTCCTTTCACTAAGTCATCAGGACTTGTTAAGAGAACACACTGTCCCACGTTCCCAAGATGATCTTCCACCTCTCAATGAGACTCTTCCTCAACAGTGATGTATGTGCTATCTTGAAGACATATTATGATTGATGTCTAGGTTCAGGATTGTGATCTTTGGCTAAAAAAAAAAATGAAAGAAAAATCTGACCATCACACTGATTTGAATAGTTCTATGTTTGATCCAAATGGTGTGCAGTCACAGATGTGCATCTAACACCCCTATTCCCACGGTGGGAAATGCCTCCCCTTAGCATCCCATGTAACAGCTCTTGTTCAATTAAACCAATGAAAAAACAAAGGCATCTGCTGGACAGGCACTGCTTCTGAGATGTGCCTGGTAAGTGTTTGGGTAAAGTGAGACTTACTATTGGATGGAAGCCTTCTGGGCTTCAGACAATATGGTCACATGCAAGAGGTGAGAAATTATTTTGTGTCCCTAAAAATGAACATTTCCCCACTCACTTATGACCCTATGTTAACGGAGGAAACTGGTATGTATGCACCCTGCAATATTTAGTATTAAATATTTAACATTAAAATACAGAAAAACTGAGTAAATCATTTATTTAGGAAAACTGTCAGTTTACCCTGGAACTATTCAATTTCTCCTCCATACATTAGGCTGAACCCAATAATATTCACTGTGACTCAGTTACTTTAGATTTAAAAGTCTGAGTTTCTGAAGGGCATTTTAATATGTGGCCCTTCACTTTATTACATTTAATAAATTTTCTTCCTATTATAATATAAGCTAGAGAAAAATTTAAAAGCCCATGGGAGTGGTGACACATGGGTCACTACTGCTGTGATTCTGTCCCTGGAATAACCCGATTCAAAATGGATGCATCCGCAGGCACCTCAGTGTCACTTAATATTTGATCTGAAATCATATCCTACATTCTATTGCCTTTCATCATTCTCCCAACATTTTAGTGCTCAGTTTCCCATTATTTGAGTCTGTATCTACAATAGTTTATGATTTCTGTGAGATCAACATTACAAGAGGAAAATGCAGGAAAACATGATCTACAAGAAGATATGGTCTCACGCAATAGATCTGAGAATTTGATTTCAGCCCAATATATTAATATGTAATCTCAGAACTGGTCATCTTACTCATAACAAGGGCAGTTTCTGATAAAGAAATGCTGTGAGAAAACCGAAATTCAATTCCTTGTTTTGAGTAATGACTCTAAAGTGAATCATATTTGATACCATCCTAAAGGAAAGAATTTTACATCAACATTGCATTTACAGTCCTGAAACAATAATGAACAAAAATAGTTGGATTTTCTAAACATAGGTTTTAATCTGAAGAAATTTTCAGTGGGAAAAGAGGTGATTTTAAAGAATCTAGAATCACAGCATGACTACGTATTGACATATTAGGGAAATATGTAAAACATGCATTCTGCTTGTCTCTAAGTTACAGCATCGTGGAACTTGTTTATTAGGAATGGTTGTTAGTCTACACTTATCTCCAGTCTATGGAATAGTGCTTTGCTTATGGAAAATGTCTAATATCCACAGACGAGCAGATTCTCATTCAAACCCTACATGTCCATGCTCCTGCAATATTACATGGGTGTATGGCATTAGGACCATGTGCCAGGGAGTGCATGTCTTTGTAGAAAGATGATGGCAATCCTCTGTCCTTGGCAAGTTTGGTGAACAGAGAGTCAGGTTGAACAGAGGTCCTGCTAAAACTTCTAGAGACATCACTGTACATGAGGCCTGCTGCTTGGAGCAAAGAAAACTGGCCCCTTTTAAACTGGCTGGGTAGGGAGATATTTCAGCAAACCTTTTTTAAAGGAAAAAAATGGTTTAGGATGTCCTTGTTTGGGAGAATGAGGAAATGCTTGCACAAGGTGGGGCTTGGCTGAGGGAAAATTCAGTCACGTAGTTCTTACAGGATCACCCTGAAATTCCATCTCATCTTGTATTGAATCAGCTGAGGAATTGAAGAAATACCTTAATGTCCTCCAAAGGAAGAAGGCTTGAAACAGCAGGAACTCATTGTCTTTGGCTACAACTATTTCTAAAGGGAACCCTGGAACAGCTTCTTTGTGGAGAAGAATTTTAGCAATAGTTTCTGAGCCTAGAAGCAATAAAGAACAAAAATGGGTGTTTGTTATGTCTGCATCCACTTTGCTGTTTCCTACTCTGCCTCTGAATGGGAATCACCATTGTTGTTTTCTTGAATGAATTTTAGAGTCTTCCAGCAACATACACTGCCAGGAAGAGCTGTTTTTACAATTGTGGTGATTGTGTTAGGAATATGGATGTTTAGCCACCAATTTTTATCCCAAGTCTTGGAGCACAAAAGTCTGCGAGGAAATCTCTTGTAATATGCAATAACATAAACTTAACATGCTGGTCTTTGATATATCTATGTAATATTTAGGTTTCTTTTTCATATCATAGGGAGCCCAACAAACTTGGTTAGCAATAAAAATATTTTTAAGAAAACGTTGATATTTTTCAAGAATTAGAGAGCTTCAGACACTAAGTTTCTGAAAGACAATGCTGGTATTTTAGATTGATGTCTAAATATTTCCTAAAGCAATTTCTCTACTCAATTGGGAAATTAAGGTACTGTGATCATAATGAGTTTGATCAAAACTACAAACTTAAAATGAAAATCATGCTTCTAACTCCCAGGCCACAGCAACAGATCATAAGATAACATATATCTGATTATGCAGGTGCTACAAAAATGTGTCAAGCAAATCTAAGCTCTCTGCTTTCTTGCTTTTTGCTATTTTATGGAGAATTTTCCCAAAAGTAGCAAGGGAAGAAGGAAGGTAGAATTCAAATTCAACCTTTTAAGTTGCTATTTAAAGTTTTATAACAGTCTTATTATATCATATACCTCAATGACTTTGGAAAAACAGAGTAAGAAAGACTGTATTTTGACCCAGTTATATTAAATATAAAATAATTATCTGTACTTGCCCCTAAAACAATTGATAAAATCACTGATATTTACGGTCCATGTATATGCAGCCTAAATAAAAATATTAACAGGTGCTTTTAACTTCGTGTTGAATCTGCGTGACTCTACTTAGCCTCTGGTTCTGAATGAATCCGTACAAGGCCCTTCTCACACCTTGATTAGTAGGAGCTGGTTCTCGCCCATAAATAACACTAACTACTGCAGTGGAGCAGGGAGTGAAGCACTCTTCCTGATTGGCAGCCCTGGGAAGCCACAGCCAGCTAGCGGCTCCTGTGCACGGATGTGTGACTCTGGAGAGCACGACTGTGGGAGACACCGAGGCAGCCCTTGCGGGGCAGCTGCAGCACCGCTGCTGTCCAGGTCACTCGCTGGCTCCTGCTCCCAGGGCGTCTGGAGGTGCCGCCTCCGGGGCTGGGCCCTGGGCACGATGGGCAAATTTCTAGAAAAAGTACTTTTGAAAGTGAGATAAATTTCAAGTAGGAGCAGTAAAACAAACAAAGCTGATGCCTATCTCTCACTCGTTTATTGCTTCTCCTCATGGGCTTCAATGATGCTCTGCATGTTTTACGTAGCTCCTCACTGTGAATCCCCAAGCCTGCTCATTCGATTGTGAGAGACAAAAATGAACTACTGTGTTCTTTTCAGACTTCATTTGGGCACTCTCTTTCCTATGTTGTGTTTTTCTTTTGCCTGGACTTGGTTAAGCCATGTGAGGATCCAATGAGTAGGAAAATTGCAAAGCTTTATTCACTTTATATAGCAGTTCAATGGCTAAATATATCAGGCCTCCTACATCCCTGCCGGTACATGGTAGCCTGTTCAGGGCTGAAAACTGCAGATAAGGCTGGCCAAGTCAGAACGATGGAGATAGCTTATCTGCTTCACTGTGTCTTCATAAGTCATTCTGTTACCACAGTGGCTTTTTAAATGTGACCCCGAACCAGACAGAACACCATTCAAATAAATCACCATGTTGTCCACATAAATGAGTCTGGGAAGAGAAGCATAGTGAAGATCAAGTTTTCAAAATGATGTTATCAAGAAAACTCTATTAATGAAAAAGGTTGAGGATACCAAAATTCCCTAATCTGGAAGTGGGGATTTGCATGGGGTATAAATGTGTACTTAAGAAAGTCTCATTAAGTCATGGAAAAAAAATCTGTAGTTGGAATTTCCAGATTCTTTCAACCACTACACATTTAGCTATCCTTTTTTCTTTGTATATATTTCTCATAACAACACCTACAGCCTTGTATGTTCTGCAGTACTTATCTTCGTTTTATTTTAAAATGAATGGTGTGAAAACGTTCCCAAGATTTGTATTATTTTGTGGTCAGATAGAGAAATAATCGTGTATTTATTTTAGACCTATTTATTAACTTTGTATGCTTTTCTTAGGAATCTTGGCTGTCAGATGTATTTTTCTTCCTTTACCAATCTCATATTTAATAAGAAAAGACAGTAGTATGATTATAAGAATATTAAATGACCACAAAAGATAAATTTAAAAAATTCTTATATAAAGTGGGATTATCTTTTTCCAGGAATTCAGCTTGAGACAACTCATAAAATGACTGGATTCCAAGAATAATTTAGACATTTTAGATTTGTCTTATATTTTTTCTTATATTCTTTTTTGCTTGGGTATCTGATTTCCTTCCTGCTGGAGGATTGGACAGTAAGCCCCTTAGGGCTCTTGTCACTGCAGTGGCCCCCGCATATAGTAGGGTGCGCCACCGATGAGCTCCACTGAGGGCGAAGCTAGATTTGTTGGGAACTTGGTATGTCTGTTACAGTGAAAATGCAAGAAAAATCCCTTAAATCCAAGTAATTCAAAATGAAAAAGTCAGCAGTACAACTCAGGTCCTGCAATGAGCTAAAATGTGATCTCTGTCTTTAGCTTAAGAATGATGGAAGTACACTGAACACTGCAGAAGGCCTCCTATCAAAATTCTTTCATGTCCAGCACCCCACATTTCAACTGTTTGGAGAATTCACTTCTGGGACTGTCCTTTTCCTTGATGCTCCCAAATGAAAAAAAAGAAGTTATGAAAATAGCCCTGAAAACAGTTGGGCGCTCATCCAACTCAGGCACTCATCTTGTTCTGGGTGAAGCACTGGCCCTTCCACCAACTGCTCAGCAAGTTTCCCGCACAATTAATCAAGAAAGACTGGCAGGAATCAGAAGAAGAAAAGAGGGGAGTGCAGCCCAGAATGGGCAAGTGCTGGTGACAGTATTCCAGACCCTGGCACGAGGGTATGGCTGAGCAGCCCCTTGACTGATTTTACTCAGCTGACGGGAGCTGAGTGGCAATAGTCAGGACCTGTGGCCTGCAGTCTGGCCGGATGAGAACAATGCTGGGCAGAAGACAAGGCAGAGAAGACAGAGAGAGGGTGGGCTCTCGGACAGAGCAATGGTCCTGCGTTGGGGAAGGAAGCAGCCACAGACAAATGGAAGCAGAATACAGTCAGCTTTCCCACAAGTCAAGCGGCAAGGTCAAAATTCTAGGCAGAGGTTCAGGAAAAGCACTGGGGATCAATTGCTAGGCAAAGAGGTCAAAACAACAGTAACTGGGTCTCAACAATGAAAACACAGCCAGGAGCAAGAATGGCTTTTGAACCTGAGCCACAATGATCAAAGACTTCCACGTTCCCCACCTTATTTCTTCATCCCCTCTCTCCTGAATAAAAGCAACGCTAAGGTCGTGGATTTGGAGCCACAACAGTTAGCTTGAGTCCTGACTCCTCATCACCTGGCATGTGATGACCAACTTCTTTGGGCTTCCATGAATGGAAATCATAATTCCTTCCTTGTAACATTTCCGTAAGCCTCAAAGAAGGTCGTCAAGCGAAGACCACCTAATGGTTACATCGTTGCTATAATGATTGCTGCAATGAAAATACTGCCTGCTCAGAACCAGAACCTGTCTCAGATTATAATAAGTCCTTTTATAGACCTTCAATGTGCAGCTTTGAAATGGTATGACATTCAGTTCAGCATTCTGAAGCCTGTCCATTGTAACTTAAGCATCATTTTCTATCTCCACTGAAAACATGAAAAGCATTTGGGATGTGGGGCAGTCTATGATGCTGTTTCATATGGTCTGGTAAGCTTTGGGGCATATTAGTGACCAGCCAGTGGCGCCTTTCACCTTTGCTGAGCAGCAGTCTGAGATCATTGTTTCACATTCTGACTATGTCTATGGTGTCTCCAAGAGAACAGAAATCTCTTAGTCATCAGCCCATCCAATGTGAGTCGGAACAATGACTCTGTGTGCCTGGCTGACCTGTTCTTCCTCTCTCAGGAGGGAGGCCTTCCTAGATCTTTAGGGACAAGAGCAAACTTATCATAGTATCATTTATACCATTTTAGTATCCCTGCCAGCAGTTCTGCCATCCTAAAGTTAAACAAAGATACAGAAGACCCTTATTTAAAAATTATCTTTTATCAGCAAGTCTTAGTTTCAGCAGGCCAGTGATTTCAAATGAATGTCCACAGGAAGAGAAAAGCTCAATTTATACTTTCATAATGATAATATTTGGCACCCTTTGCTTAAGAATAATGTTCTCTTTCTCTGTTCCACATTTTTGGCAATTTAATTAGACTCCTATTCCCAATTAAATTCATCTCTGTGGAATCTTCTTAAAACTTGGGGACAAAAAAAAATCTTGGTTCCCGGGAAGGATGACAAACTTACAGCTTTTAAAAGATCAGAGGCTGCTGCTCCCTCTCAACACAGGGCAACCAATCCTGAGAGCTTATCTTCTGAATGTATTTTAGCGTCACTAGCAAATACAGACTCCCTATATTGTTTCACAAGTTAGCTGATGTGAAATGCAATAGCTGTTTGATGGAGTAAAGAAGAACACGTTCTCCAGCTTTCCCCGATGGCCCCACTACCACCAAGGCCCGGGCCCGGGCCCAGGCCCAGGCCCACAGTGGGAACTGAGTACACAAACCACCACGTATACAGACTTCATCTGATTCTACAATAGAAAAAAGGCAGACTCCAGTTATGAGCAAACACTCTTAAAAAGTACCCAGATACATCTTAAGTGGAAAAGAACATGCTGCAGCCAGGGTTGAGATCAGCACACGAAACGCATGCTATGAAGTCTGGCTGGGACCTCTAAGTCTGCTCCAGCAGCCAGTGTAAAAAAGAGACCCAGAGTGCTCCATGACTCTTAAGAGTCCACAGTTAGCAAGCGCTGATAGGCTTCACAATTTTCTTGGAGAGTCTTAGTTGTGTTTCCCTCCAGTGCAAAACAGAGCTGAAGCCCTGATGCCAGTTATTCCCAATGGGCAGCTGGCATTATGAGTCTGTGGCCTCAAGTGGTCAGGGTACTTGAACTGGGCTGTTTCGAACAAACCTGATAAATCCAGTGACTCTCTCAGAAAGTAAACATAAATGTAACAGTACATAAAAATCTGGTTGAACTGCTAATAACTCAAACTTGAGTCTAAAATAGAAGGTACTATGTCCCATGACTACTGCCTGCCAAATTTCAAAAACATGCTAAATGTTCAGTATTATTATACTCTATCAGGTTAAATCAGACCGATGGTCTGTTGTGTGGACAGGACCTGGCGTTACTGAGTGCCCTGTGGCAGACGTGCCCACCCACACATGGCTGAGGTAGTGAGCACGCGGGGGTCTCAGACTGAGAGGCTGACGCACAGGAACGATGCTGTTCTCATTGACGCAGCAGTGTCCTGTGGCGGGGACATCCACACAAGGGCACGGCAAGTTCTCTAAGAGACATTCCTTTTCCTTCCATCTGTCTTTACTTCACCATAAGCTGCAGCAGACGTTTTCTACACTTGCATAGCATTTTATCTGCAGTAAATAGACAGATCCAGTAGGGAAAACAGTTGCAATAGGGCCTTAACAATGACTCTCTGAGACTGTTCGCTATCTCCAATGCTCGTAACGCTCATGGACTAAACAAGGTGAAATTGTTTTTTCTTGGACAACACCTAGAAGACTGTGCCTGTGAGGGTTTGAAATGGTACAGTCAGAAGCAGAGTTACAGAATTAACTCTGTAAATACTAAAAATAAACTGTAAAAATTAATTAAAATATTGAAAATAAATTTTATTGAATCACCACTTATTTTAAGAGTTATTTGTGTGGGCAAATTATTGTAATCTAATCTATCTGAAAATGTGTCTGCTTGAATGGAATACCTGCAATTTCACCAAACTGTTGCAGTTGGACCATCTCAATGAATGCCTTTAGGGTCTAGAGGTCGTAAAAGAACTATGTAATTGGTGAATTTAAAAAAAAAATAAACACACCAGGAGTTACGCTAACCAGTAAGTGTTAGGTAGGGATACTCACTCTGGAGACTACAAGCATGTGACAAAATGGTGGTCATGTTAAATTTCTATTTGAAACTTGCCTCTGGAGTTGTTTTCAGGGCAAATTACTATGTCACAGAAGACAAAGTACTTTTCTTTTCCTGTCACTTTTTGCTTTTTCTAAACACTTTCAGCCAGCTTTTCCACCAGACTCAGACACAAATGACTTTGGTTATTTCCTACAGGCTAATACACTTTCAAAGTTAGGGGCTGACAGAGCTGAAGATACTCCGAAGGACTGCTGTGAGCTCCAAGGTTAGCTTCACATGAGCAGCACGAGGTGTTCTGAAGGGCTCCATCTGTGGGAGGCATGGACTGTATAGTTTTTCCACACGGCTGTTTTGAAAGAAGAAACATTTCACTGGGGTATGTAACTCTTGCTATGTTTAAAAATAATTTCATTTTGTAGTCAGGCTTTGTACTATTGGTGGATAAAACCAAACATGCTTCACAGGAAAAGTGCCAGCGGGTACTTTAAATACAAGCAGGTCCACATCAGTCCATTCCTTCAGAGCTGTGACAATCAGTGAAAGGAAATGAAGAGGATTTTAAAGTAAGCCAAAGGGAGGCAAAGCAGAGTACCTCTTCAGAGTTGGAAACTGTGATTACTAATTAAAATGTTAAATCCTACTAGACTGACAAAAGCAAAATGGAAACCTGATTAGCTATTTATCAATGGGTATCTTGTAGAAGATGGAATCTTCCTTTTCCAAGCCAGCAAGCCTTTTCTGAAGGGCATATCTCTCTTAATAACCTTCATTAACTTCTGTTTGGTTGCCTAAGAGTTGTCTCTTATCCAAAAAAGTTTAACACAGTCTCAAAAGAGATTGTGTTTATTTAAGCTTGTTGGAAAAACATTCCTATCATTTCAAGAATGACTAAATATTTTTCATTCACATACTTAGCATTCCAGACTGTTTTCCTGCCTCTGTTGATTAGATGAAAATTAGCAGGCCTCAGTCTGATCTATTAGGTGCAATTATTATCTTGGTAGAAAAATCATGAGACTCCCAGCAATGAAGCCACTTTAGGAATGAGAGATGGACGGCAGGGGAAATAAAGAGTAACCTACCCCCTGCGTGCTACTCTGCATACTCAGGGGCAGAGGACCTTCTGCATGTATTTCACAATCAGTTCTGAGCCATGCCAAACAGGTAACGCATTAAGCAGTTTGATCATCATTATGTGAAGAGTTTAATGCCAACCTTAATTTTTGTTGGTAAAACTTTGGTCAGCCTGGAGGCTTCACCAAAAATCAAGCACACCATGGGACAGGCAAAGACATAGCAGCCCTGAAGAACCAGCAGCAGCAGTTGCAGAACTCCTGACCATAAGCAAGAGCAAGCACTTCTTCCCCTTTAAAGCACTTCCAGAACGCCTGCCTTCACACCTGTTTAGCTATTAATGTAAGCGATGGGCTGGACAACTAAAGAAAGCCACTCACATGGCATGAACACGGTGTATTTCTGTATAGCTTGAAAACCATACAGTCTTGAAAGTGATACTCTGAGGTCAGATGTGAATGTCTGTTACATTCATCTTATCTACAGTCTAATGTTATTTTAAATATCAGAAGATATTTTAAATGATTAGAGAATAATAAAAATATTACAAAATTCCTCACTGAGAAATTTCTGATGCTTAGCTTAACGATGTAAGCTTAACATGTGGTCATCTGCTATGCATTTGTTACCCAACATATAACCTTATTTGGACATCCAGAAAACAGACTGTTATATTTTAATTTCCATTTATGGAACTAGTTTCCAGGACATTTAGAGTTAAAGGATGAAACAGCATGCCTAACAGTCTTTAGGATATTACGAATATTTTATTATTCTTGGCTTACTAATAATAGCACAGTGTATGGCACTGGAGCACTACCACCCATAAACTTGAGTTTTGATCCCTGTTCTGTATGAGAATGTTAATAACAAGTGACCCTGTGGCATCTCTGACTTCACTGCCTCTGTGAGGTCAGCCAAACTATGCTTGACTCCTTGCCACAGAAGCAGTAACTTAATCATTTCAGATACTGTTTGGTGAGGAAGCATTATGGGTAGGGCTGGAAACATTTTTTCTTATTTCAAGGAATTCCCACCCAGATATGTGCCTGGTACAGACTTTTCTGGCAGCCCAGTGGAAATCTTAGTTGAGGAGCAGCTTGATTCGAATTACAGCAACGTTCATGCAAAACAATACAACGCTTGTATGAAACTAGGTCTAAAGACTCCAAGTGACAGCACACAGACCTCTCCCCAGGTAAAGGAGCGTGGCATGCAGCTCCTTGGGTGAGCTGATGGTAAAGCGGCTTCCCAAATGCACACTAATCAAGACCTGTCTAACGTCTCATCTTCAACACTGGCCCAAGCAGGACCCGGATACTCCAAGTCAGAAAGAGATCCAAGAAAGCCAAGTGGCTGTGGCAGGGGGATAGCTGATTTTTAGGCTAAATTACATTCCTGTCAAAATCCAGAGAACTGGGAAGAATCCATGCACAGTGAATTTTTCTTTTCTTTCTTTTTCTTGTTTGCGACAGGGTCTTGCTATATACTCAGGCTGAACTTTCTCTGATCCCCCTGCCTCAGGCTCTTGAGTGCTGGGATTACAGATATGTGCCACTACATATGGCCCATAGGTGAATATCTTATTCTTTTACTTTAAGAAATGATTAAATTCATGCAAACAAAATTATTAGGCCTTCCTGAAACTCAGCTTAGCACCAGACAATAGCTTGGCAAATAACACTGCTTTAGAGCATTTTAG
Organism: Dinomys branickii; assembly: GCA_004027595.1. Lineage (NCBI taxonomy): Eukaryota > Metazoa > Chordata > Mammalia > Rodentia > Dinomyidae > Dinomys > Dinomys branickii. The sequence goes on along the minus strand of PVLD010000019.1, from coordinate 201,197 downwards.
AAATACAGAAGTAAAATAATACGATGGACCCTCACATGTCCATCACCTCCCCCTGAAAATCTACAGAGAAGTTTGAAATCTTGTTTGAGACAGAAAATAAATTTTCTTTTAGTGCCAGAGAAACAAACAGAATAAAGGAGACTCATCATTTACCCAAATCTAAGCAAGGAATTTATTTACCGGGAACTTGAATATACTTTTGAATGTTATCTTTAAAATATTACCTGAGCTGTTTCTAGCACTTGAAAATGATACTCTCCCCAAATCTCCAAGGTGGCCCAAAACGTCAGCTCCTCCTTGCAAGAAGCTCTGCACATGACCTGTGAATGCTCAACTCCCAGCAGTTACCTGGGCAGGGCCCAGCCACAGCCTGACAGGAGATAGAAGATTGGGTCTAACACGAAGACACTTTAAGTCATGGTGAAATGCTTATCTCTGGTACCAGGTGTCACAACTGTTACCAGCTGTTGGTGTCACCAGCTGTTGGTGTCCCTTGTAAGTCATACATGTTTCACCGTCAAATTTCCTTCCCCAGTGTCTTACCTTCAATTATCAAATTTTTAAAGAAAATGCATCTTGCGTTCAAGGTCCCTCTGACATTAACTGCATTAAGCAATCACTCATACATGATAATATTGGGGGAAATTAACAAATTACTCTGAATACCTATGGCATTAAAAATGTTCTTGCCTGTGTAAATGAAATAACGCAAAGGTACCTACACACACACACACACACACACACACACACGAGGTAAGTTGTAAAGATGGTTAAGGGGGACACTGAGCATTTACAGTTGAGGGAGGCCCTGAAATTCTATGATTCTGGATTTGAAGGGATAAATCAGGAAGAGACTGCAAATTTCACACCAGGCTTGGAAGGGCCATGATTAAGCTGGTGCTACTGGCCGGGGTAAGAGGTAAGTGCTCCAGGAAGGGAGAACAGGCCCTGTGAAGTGCGTGGGTCTAAGTGACCTGGAGACACGTGGGCCCTCTGTACATCCGACACACAACACATTCTGCTTTCTGCTCTCAACTACACGTATCGTAACATTATTCTTTCTTCAACTGATCAAGGGTCCAAACTGCTAGCGGCTTCTCAGGCTCCGGGTAAGGTAACCACACCTTTTACCTTATGTGGGCCTGGGGGTGGGGCTTACTGTCCATTCTTCCTCCCTTCCCTCATTCATTTATCCATGAAGTTCCGAGCATCTGCTTACAGGTGGGGTGCACTGTGCCATGTGTCTCAGACACAGTTCACATTCAGGGTCCAGCGCTTGGGCCCCACAGCTCTGCCGCTACTTCTGAGCTATGTGCCCTACAGCAAGTCCCACTGGGACACGAGGATGCTGGAAGGATGCTGTGGGGAACAGATGAGCTGAAGCCTTACAGCACTTAGGCCCGGCACACAGCAAGTGTGTGAGAAATGTTAGCTACTCTAATTGAGAGTTACAAAGGAGGCGACGCAAATGGTGCCAGATGCGGATGAACACTTAATTCTGCTGTTTCCTCCCTTGTCTACGTCAGTTTTAAAAAGATAAAGGAGAAAAGAAGGAAGGTAAAGGCCAAAAAAAAAAAAAAATACACACACATACACAAAAGACAGTTAAGACAGATATACTACTAATTGCTATAAGCTCATTGAAAGGATAGGTATATGCCTATACTGCTCGATTGGTTTTGCATGTCTGTATCTTGTACTACGAGCAACTACTTCGAAGGTAACATTGTATAATGTATTGAACCTTGTTGCTCTCCTGCAATCTTGTTTTGAAATTTTATACCATTGTTTTTATTGTTTATTTTTCTTTTCTTTAAAATACAAAAGAAATACCAAAAAAAAAAAATAAGGTCATGTGTACACTTAAATCATATTGCTTCATACGCTCTTCCATACATTTCCACGCTTGCTTTTTACAAGGGTCTGAAAGTAAAAGTGAGACTAAGGAATGAAAGGAGATGTAAAGAAAAGACAGCAAACCAAAATATGAGACCAGGACCAGGTGCAGATGTACAGACTGGAACGGCTTATCTCTACACTTGGGTTGGGTGTTGACAATAACTTGCTAAGACTTCGTCATGAGAGTACTTAAGTGCCAACTTACAAAGCACTTAGGTACTTGTGAATCAAGTTAGTTGTCAAGTAACAGCCTTGTCTTTAAGGGCCCCAGTCCTCTGGGAGCAGCCAGGCACACTGTGCTGTCACTTGGAAGGTATGTATCCTCAGGAACAGTGACAGCCATGATTCGTTTCTTCCTCCCAGTAGCCTCTAACAGGCTGTACTTGGAGATGCAGTAATTTATTTACAAAGAATCTAGAACCCCAACTCTTGTGCGGGCTCCTTTCCTCCAATTTCAGACTTTATGTATCTTGAGCTGGTAGATAAGGGTCAACACCTGTTAGGCAACTGTGTGCGGAGGAATTTACTGTGTGTCTTAACTGCTTTTGGTGGACTGCTTATTATACACTAACACCTTGCTTTGTTCCACTCATACAATCTTTCTGATATTCTAAAATTACTTGTAATTGTTTTTAAAGTATACTATCAAATGACTGCTGTGAAAAGTATTTTCAAATGGTTCCATGGAGTTCTTAGATTCTACAAAACAAGAACCATTCACTTTTTATTATTTTATATATTTATCATCACTAATATATAACCTAATAATACCTTTTAGCATCACCCTAAACTGTGCACTGGTTTTTGATTCCATACCAAAGAATCTTTCTGTCCTTATTCATTCTAAAAGGACAGTTAATGGAGAGCAAATATAATCTAAGGTAAAACTCAGTGCTTCATTAGCAAAAAACACCAAAAATATGCAATGCAAAAGAAATTCATTCTTTCAGAACTAGAAAATAGATACTTCTGAGAAGTTTTATGAAAAGAGGTGAAGTGGCAGGGCATAAAAGAGACAGAAGAAAGGCTTCTAGCAGAACTTTCCAGTGGAAAGGACAAAGATGCTGCCTGTCGAGGCAGAGGGCTGCCAGGGCAGGAGGCATAAGAAGCGAACTCGCGGAGCTGGCAGAATCCTCCTTCCCCTAAGGTCTGCCTATGGGTGAGAGGGCAGGTGGGGCATTGCCTCCACAGCGCCTGGATAGTTCTCAAATGCCCCGTGATTTTCTGCTCTGCCACCTACTCATCTCCTCACGCAAAGCCAACAGCCAGAGGTGAGGACAGGTCAGTACGGGAGCTGGAGGCAGAGGGCACGAGCACCCTGGATAGCACCAGGGACAGGGAGACAGAAGAAAAATGCCACTGGACCCAAAAGACTTCAGCTGGTCCCAGCTGTGCAACACAAGGGCAACTGAAGGGGAGTTACCGAAACCTCTCTAAACCTTAGTTTTTTCTTTTCTAAAATCGGATGACAAGGCTTTGGCATAGTGTTACGGTGACGGGTAAAAGCACTTAGCCCACAGTACCCCGTGTGAACACTCCTTTTCTCCTTGTTCACGTTAAAGTTGCGCCTAAATATGTTCTCTGGGGCTGGGGATATAGCTCAGTGGAATAAGCGCTTGCCTAGCAAGCACAGGGTCCTGAGTTCGATCCCCAGTACCGCAAAAAAAAAAAAAAAAAAAAAAAAAAAAAACTGGGTAAATATGTTCTCTGAAGTTAAGGATATCTCTTATTTACCTTTGCGTCTTCTGGACTGCAGGAGGTGCTGTATCAATTTTTTGGAATTAGTGGCTCACCCAGACTTTAGCTCTTTTCTCAGATAGTGCAGGGTTAGATTACAATTCTGGGTAGATACTGCAGAATCCAAAAAGTTAAGTGACCAAACTAACATTACCTACCCTAACATCTGCATGAGGTCAGCATAAAACACGTACATATTCGTAGTCACCAAGGCTTACTATCTCTGCGTACCACAGCACATATGCTAATGAACATAAAGGATGCGTGTGGAAGCTGTCTGTTTGCTTTCCTTTCACTTACTGTGGTAGAAAAGCCACAGTTTTTTTTTTTTGGTACCAGGAATTGAACTCATGACCTCGTGCTTGCCGGGGAGGTGGTGTGCCACTGAGCTACATCCCCGGGCCCTAGGCACTATTTTTTTTTAAACGAGCTTTTAAAGTCCTATTTCAAACTGATCAAGATGCGTGAAATTAAAGGTAGTGCTCCCTGGATTATATACTATTACATTTTTAAACTTTTCTTACAATATCACCCACACATTGGTTCTTAAATATTTTAAGCTCATAATGGACTGTTCTTAATTCTTAGAGACAGATGTTCCCACCTCTGTCAGTGTCAGTGAGGTAGCCTCTTCTGTAATGCTGACTGTACAACTCTGACACCTACTTCTGCCCATGCCTTTCTCCAGCACTGAAACACTGCCTTTAGGGGACAGAGGAGCCCCCCCGCCCCCAAGCTGTTTCCACAACACTGATCACCTGGAAGCTACAAAAACCTGGAGCGGGGCAACTGCGCCCCGAGGAGAGGGCTGCTGGGAGAACTGGTAATGTCCACAGGCCTGGTGTCCTCCAGGCGGCACCTTGACACAGTTTTTCAGGTCTTTAAAGAGGCTAACCCCAAAACTGTTAAAGAGCTCATCAGCAAACTCTGAAGTTAAAATTTCGTAAAATTTAGGTGGACGCAAATGACTTCTTAATACTTAAAAGATTTATTCTACTTAGCCAACCTCTTGGAGAAAATTCTCAGCTTCTTCTTCTGTTTCTAACAATTCCACGAAGATCCACCCCCAGAGTGTATTAACTTTTTGATTCACCTCGGTTCATTTTACCACACAAATGTGCTTCTTAAGGACGATACTCTGTTCGTATGAATACTCAATCTCTTGTCTGCACCAGACAGAAGATTAGGACCAACAGGAGTGTGCGAAGAATACTCCCAGGGTGCAGGAAATGCACTGGAGTAGCAGCTAAGACAGAAAAATGGGTCCAGGATGTCTCTCCACGGGAACAGGAGGAGATGGAGCAAAGGGAGGTAACCAAGACCTAAGAGAAGCCTTAGCAGAACTTGAACCACGGCCTTCATGGTACTGGAAGTAGAAAGGATGCACAGAACAAGGCACTAGCCACGCAACTGCCTTCGAGGACGCTGTTTGTTTTCTCCGTCAAAAGTCTCGGGTAGTAGAAACTCACAAGTTGAACAAGCTATGTTTTAGTCATGAATCTTATTTCCAATGTTATTTTCTGTGTTGATCTTTGAACATTAATTAGGTTTGCAATGAACTGAATTAAAACGTATACATCCTGTTTTTTGGGTACTGGGAATTGAACTCATGACCTCTTGCTTGCCAGGCAGGCATCTGCTGCTGAGCTATATCCCCTGCCCCAATATGTATGTGTCCTTATACTGTAGTCAGATAAGCGTATGTGCAACATTAAAATAAAAAGCTGTATTCTCATTTTAAATTTACATTTCCCCAAGATGATGAGTCTGAGATGTATAATTCATCTGCAACCAGTAACAGCATGAAGCAGACATTACGTCTGAGTAAATAAAAAAACAAACAAACAAGAATACACTGGTAGAAATTTCTCAGACAGGGGACTCGCCAGACGCATGAGCACCAGCAGGCTTACCTTCACACACGGGGCAACACTCCCCGGGCACCTTCACGGGGTGCATGCAGCTCTGCCCGCAGGCTGTGGCCACACAGTGGGGCTCTCCATTGATGCACTGGCAGAACGTGCAGTCATCTTCCCGCCACCGGTCTCCATGGGCTCGGATCTGGCCGTTGGCATAGCAGCCGGCAGGATTGTTAAAAGGATACACTGGATCTAAATGAAAACACAAGTTCAGAGTAAGACGGAGCACTTTCTAAGCCTCATCTTTGCCTGCATCGAGAGATGTTTTTCCCAGGTTTTACTCATCAACGATTCTATTCCACTTGTGATCAACAAACGCCGCGAGTTACACAAGGGGCCCCTGCAATGGACCCATGCACAGCTGCCACCCTCAGCGTGTGTTTTCTCCTCTGAACACCGTCCTCAGGGAGGAGAAGCTGCAGCCTAAAAGCCAGGGTGCAGACGTTATCACTGTAGGGCAGCACATGGCCTGTAACCCAGCACTTCTGGAAGCTGACGCAGGATCACAAGTACAAGCCCAGCGTGGCCAACTTAGTGACTTAGTGAGACCCTGTCTCAAAATAAAAATACAAGAAGAGCTGGGAATGTAGCTCAGTATGAAGGCTCCAGGTCTGGTCCCCAGCATCAAACACACACAAATTAATTTAAAAGATAAGAAAGGAAGTTGGGAAGTTTTATGGATAGAGGTATGGGTACCTGGATGGATTTTGGGCTGTGACAGTGTCTTCCGAATGGGTGACTAAACTGTCAAACCTGCGTTTTACCACCTGTGAGTAGAACGAATATTGTCCCACTGAACCCAGAGTGATGCTGTGACTCCTAAACTGATTTTCATAGACCTGTAGCACCATGTGGACAGCAGGGGTCCGAGCAAGGCCTTGTTACAGTCTTGCACATGACAAAATTGGTTTCAATGTTCCCTGGGTCATAGCTGGTGCTCTGGAGGGAGACTGTGAACTTAGATCATTTGTCTTCCCATAAACTGGGCAGCTAAGTGACAAATAAGGTTAAGGGACAGAATTATCCAAAGCTCTATAAAAAAGATTTTCTGAACCACTGGATAAACATGTAAATACTGCATACAAAATCCCCAAGCATCCCTATAGTGAGAGCAACCAGATAACATTACTTCATTTTCTTTACTGAAATACATAAAACTGGCTTTTACCAAACAAGCACTGCTGTGCAGGGAGGAGAATCCGGAGTTACAGAGACAGTTTTGTCTTTGTTCTAAAGAGGCAAGAAGGCATCATAAGAAAGCCAGAGAAGGTCAAAATTTAAAATAATGTAATCATAGCTTTAGAGAGGCAATTTGCCAGAGAGAAGTAGCTAGTGGACCTGAGCTAGGCAGAACTTTACAAATTCTTTCTGAGAAAATGCTACAGTACACCCTTTATATCTACTTTTAAGCCTGAATCTGAATTCAGATATGTAAAACACAGCCATATCCATGCCCAGATAACCCACTTTGGAAAGGTTAAAATTTTGATGTATTTCTTTTGAAAAAATCTGATGACATTTAAAAAGTCAACTACTTTTCTCCTGTGCGGGGCATTTTTTAACTAGGAAAAAGACTCATTATTACAAACAACTGTGCACTGTTAGAAGGCTGTTTTCATACTTCAAACATTTCAGGTCTTCAATATTACCTGGTAAATACAGCTCCAACATTAAAAGGTTAGGAAAACTAAAAATATACACATAACCTGAAATGATTAGCAGATTAGGCACAAGAAACACACGTGACTCTGGACTGAAGATCCGTGAGGACAAGGCCGACATTATCGTCCTTTCCAGGGAAACATGTTGTGTGGTCAGAAGAAAACCACAGGCTCATTCAAACCCAGGAGTATGATTCCTGGCTTCACTGTAAACTCACGCCAGTGAACTACTTTGCTGAGGTTCTGTTTCCTAATCCCTAAAATGGATAGGCTGCAGTGGATGACATTGGAGGTATCATTCCGAAACATTTAGTATTTCTGACTATAGAGACAGGAAGACAAAGCATTCTGGAGGAATGTGAGAAGAATGCTTTTTGGAGAGAAGTGGGCAGTGTAGACAGAACAGGTCTGTGAGAGTTGAATGTGATGTCCAGGACCACACCTCACGCTTGGTTGGGCCTACAGTTGGTGTCACTGTCCCGCTACCCTATAATCCCACTCTAAACACCACAGGATTTCAAGGAGGAGCAGCAGGGTCCTGACCCACCTGGCAGTGGGTGAGGTGGCTATCGCTAAAGAGGGATGGGTTGGTTCCTCTAGTGAGCTGACTGGCTGAGTGTGTTAGTGACCCAGGCCCTCCTATCTTACTCTGAGTAATCTGAGGAGAGCAGGTGGGAAATTCCATTTGAGAGAGAAGCAAAGCTTTGCCCCAGGACTTCCTCAGGAACTGAAGGAACCGCAAGGATGGAACAGAAAGCAATTCTGTGAAGCCTCACATGGACTTGTGGAAATAGAAGACTAGCTACCAACACCCAAGGTGTAGGAGCTTCCCTCAGGGAAGAATTCTGACACACGCTACCTGGCATTATTAACATTCTGAAAGATACACAGTGATGCTGTTAAAAAGATACTTCAATATTCCTCTAGTTTTGAGTGATACTGAATGAGGGCCACTTTGATATTAAGATCTGAGCCATGTACACTCATCTTAACTTTGACTTGGTGCCTTCTCCTACCTTCACAAACAGGGCAGCACTCCCCTTCAGGCACGTAGTATCTTTCACAGCTCAGCTCCCCGCACTGGGCAGTGAAGCAGATGGAAACACCTCCTTGGCATCGACAGAATCGACAGTTGTCCATTCGAAACATGTCTCCATCATAATACTCCACATTGTTGAATATGCAGGCTGGCTTGGTTTCTGAAAAGAGTTAAACAAGGCATATTTGAGGTCAATTTTGAGTAGTATTCTTTTATGCTTTTCCAACAGCTTCTAGAAAATTCTCAGATAGAAGTTACAATTTAATGGAAATTTACTAAACTTAATCTGACTGTCTCACAGAAGCAATAAAGTCAAGTAACATAAAACAAAATAAAATAAACAGAACACCATTTTTCTGTTTACAGAATGGAACTGAAATTTCTTTTAGCAAAATCTATAATGACTTCCTCTCATCCCAACTAAAGGTAAACTTTATGACCATGTACCTCACATATCTGACGTATGCTGTAGAGATTAAACTTGTTTTGATAAATCATTCTCTGTGCCTCAGATGATCCTATTTCCATGTTAGGTTGGTTCTGCCTCAAAAAATTGTTCTGTCTTTTAGGTAGTGATAGTTCTGTGCCTCCACTATTCTCCCCTAAATTCTTTTCTCTGCCTGGTTTAAAACTCTATGATTTTAATAGTTCTTGGCCTTTAGCATGCATTACCCCATTTACTCGCAGCAACAAAGGTCTGATGTAGATACTACAGTTTCATCCTGAGTTCAGAAGTGAGGAAACCCTACTTGATTTGCTTAAAAGCACACATTTAGCAAATGACAGAAGCAAAAACTGCAGCCTATTAACTAAGCTTGCTACTGATGGAACGGCAGGGGAGGAACAGAAAGCAATTCTGTGAAGCCTCACATAGACTCGCAGAAATAGGTGATGTTTCAAGCTTATGTTCTTGGCACCTCTTGGTAAGAAGCTGTCATGTTTCAAGCTCATGTTCTTCTAAGGACACATAATGCCATGTTTAGAACTCTTAGCATGATATTAATGACTTAATTTTTCTCTGCCCTGAAAAATGCTCCAAGTTCATTCCTTATGTCTTATTTTGCTTGTTTTAAAATAACTCCAAATAGATGAAGTCATTGCACAGAAAACAAAACACTATCTCTTATGAATATTTACTTAAAAACTCTCAAAGAAATTACTAGCAGATCACATTTGGCCACAGGTAAAGAGGGTAATATACCATGATTAACTAGTATTCATTACAAGCATGCAAGGTTGGTTTAACATCCCCAAACCAATTCATTTACAGTGACACATCAATGGAAAATAGGACAGAAGCCATATCATTACCTCAATAGATAGAGAATAAGCCTTTGACAGAATCCAAGTCTTTCATGATAAAAATGGTCCATAGTTAGGAATAGAAGGGAACTTCCTCACCTTAATAAGCAGCATCTACAAAAACCCATTTCCCTCTAAAATCCAGAACAAGACAATAACATCTGCTGTCAGTGCTTTAGTTCATCATGGTAATGGAAGTTCTAGCAGAGGTGATTGGGGAAGGAAAATACATAAAAGATGTCTACACTGGAAAGGAAGAAGCAAAACTATCTCTAGTTACAGATCAAATAATCTGGTTTATAAAATATTCTAAATGTATCACTAAAAAACTATCAGAACTTATGAACAAGTTCAACAAGCTTGTTGGGTACGGCTCTGGTTCAAAAAAACCTGTGTTTCTATAGCAAAGAATAATGAGAAAATAAACCTGAAAGAACCCGATTTTCAACAGTATCAAAAAAGGATGAAATCCTTAGGACACAATTTATGAAGTAAGGTAAAACTTGTACTCCGAAAATAACAAAACATTAAGAAGAACTCATTGGAAGACAAATAATTAAGATGAAACTTCCTCAAAGTGACCTAATATACAATGCAATCCCCATCAAAAACCAAGATGGTTCTTTTGTAGAAACTGACAAACTGGTAATAAAACCCGTATGGAAATGCAAGAGTCCAAAACAGTCTTGAAAAGAATCAAGTTAGGGACTCATACTTTTGGATTTCAAAATATAATATGATGCTACAGTAATAAAGACAATGTAGGTCTAGGATAATGATCTAACAGTGCAATGGTTGAAGGTTCAGAAATACAATTACATCTACTGATTTTTGATGAGTGGCAAGACAACAGAAAGGGAAAAAAGAAGTCTGTTCAATAAATGGTGATGGGACAATTGGATCTCCACACACAAAAACATGGAGGTGAAGCTCCTCTACCTCACACACACACAATGGATCATGGGAGTGCGCACTGAATTTAACAGCCACAGATATAGAACTCTTAAAACACAGGAGGAAATCTCTGTGACCTTAGGGTAGGTAATGGCTTCATAGATATGATAATAAAAGCATAAACAAGGACAGTAACAAAAGTAGGTAAACTGGACTTTGTCTTATTTTTGTGCTTCAAAAGACATCATTTAAGAAGTAAAAAAAAGATAACCCACGCATTTGGGGAAAGGATTTTCTAATCCTAGCTCATAAAGCTGTAACTGAACAGTAAAAATAACTCAGCTGAAGAATTAGCAAACATCTGAGCAGCTGTTTCTAGAAATGGCCAGTGAACACACGAGGTGTTCAACATCATCAATAGAGGGAGAGCACACACCAAAGTCACAGCGCTACACCTACGAGGATGGCTATCCTCAACATGACAGGTAATACCAAGTGTTGATGAGGATATGGAGAAAACGGGATTCTCAGATGACAAGTTGGGGATGCGAGAAAACAGTTGTGCCGAACAGTCTGGCAGGTCCTCTAAATATCCAACAGTTATCATATAGCAAAACAATTCCACTCCTAGCTACCTATCCAGGGAATTAAACACATATATCGCATAAAAATTGCACACAATGTTCAAAGCAGCATTATTCGCAAAAGCTGAAGAAGGAGAATGACCCAATGTCCATTACTTGACGCACAGATAAACAAAAGTGGTGTATCTGTGCAACACAATATTACTCGGCCATAAACAGCGACTAAATTTTGAAGTGTGCTACAATAGGAAAGAACCTTGAAAGTACTGTATCGAGTGAAGAAGCCAGAAACTAGACTATGTATTATATGAAATACATAATTTATTTTATATAAACGACATAAATTCCATTTATATAAAATATCCCTATAGGCATAACAGGCACATCTATAGAGATAGAAAGCAGATTAGGGGCTGCCTGGGGCTGAGGCTTCCGGGGGGGAAATGGGAAATGAATGCTAACGGTTTGAGGAATTTCAGGAGGTTCTGGGCAAAAATTATTCTAAAATTATAGTGATGATATACAACTGTGAATATACTTAAAATTTGGTGAACTGTACAGTCTGTGCCTTAATAAAGTTACTATAAAGTACTCCGAAGCTGAAGAAAGTCCTCCTGTACTGATCCATCCTGCTCAATCAGGTAGGAAAAGCTGCAAGATAATATTCACATCTTTCATGAGCTCCTCTGTCTCCAGATCACTTCTTATTATGTAACCCTCGTGTCTGAAATACTTTCAGAAACCTGCACTGCATTTTGACTGGAGTATGTATTTACACTGAGCTTAAAGACAATTACTTTCTCATTTGATTTTACAACCATCCTTCTGGGAAGATGGAATAAGTAAGACAGATATTAATACACATTCTCTCTCTGTCCGTCCATCCATCTGTCCATCCATCCATCCATTCACCCCCCAAACCATCCATCCATCCTGATTTTCAGTGAGGAAAGTGAAACTTGTGAGGAATGAGAGCCAACTTCTGTTTGTGTGTACATGTACATGTAGTGAAGTGTGTGCTTGGACCTCTTAATGCTGTCTGGATACATTTCTTTTTTCAGAAAGTTAATGTTGTGTTCAACAGCATTATCTTATTGTAGCTCCGAAGTTTTTATATACTTTTAGTCAATGTAGTTATCTGAACTGGGACTACAAGGACCTGTGTAGCTAGACCACAAATTCCAAAAACTGGAGGAGATGAAGTGATTGTATAAATCAAACTTGCATGCCAGGGAGTAAACAGCCATGTAAACTGAAAAGAAAAATTTATAAACTAATCAATATTATCTGAGTTGCTCAACCCCATCCACCATCTGGTGAAGCTACAAATCTTGGTATAAGATGTGAAGGGTCAAGGAGGGAAGACTGGTTCTGCATGCAGCGGCTGCAGTGGACGGACTTGCTTCCATGGCGGGTGTGCCCACGGTTTCGTTAGCTAAGCACAAGAGTAAGGGAGTAGAATTTAGAAAGGTGGAGAATCCCCCAAAGCACAGCCTGCAAAGCACAATTAGTCCTTTAGGGTAAAAAAAATTGCAACACAAACAAAGTGAAATTTATAAAGCCTGTTCAAAGAAGTGCGTGATAAAAAGGCTAACATGATTTTTGAGGACTAATGGCCAATTACTTCTTCACCAGCCAAGGACAGATGCAAATCTCAGAACAGTGCAGAGTGCCACCAAAGGATGATTTAAGTGGCTGTGGAATAGAAATGTATTATGAAGACATAATTTACTACGTAATTTGTCCTTCTCAATGCAAAGACATATAAAGTGTCTGTTTAGTGATTTCTGGATGTGTTTTCAGCCTGCCAATTAAATTTTATGTTTCTCAGTTCTGGAAAATTCTTTCCTTCTTTAATATAGTTGAGAAAAGGAACTTTACAATACAGACTTTCAGTAAACTAGTACCACCTGCCAAATCATACTGACTGGCAGATGGTGACAGATACATCACTTCAGCAAAGGAAAGACTAAAATGTAGAACTTTCACATCAAATGTGAAAATAGAAGAAAATTCCAAATAGATATACTTCTGTTGCTTTTTCCCTTCACTCTCTCGGCAGGAAACGGTGCACCCTTTTCCCCTGGTCACATTTCCCCGGGGAGCAGGGAGCTCAGTTGTATGGAAAGAGAGCTGAAACCAAAGGAAAGACAAGTCCAGGACAGACAGCCACTGTCTGACAACTTCTCCATAAGCAAATGGATATAATTACGAAGCTAATACAAGGGCTTCCAAGTTCCTGAAGGGGAGAGAAACTCTTTCTACTGGGTAAGAATGTATGAGCCAGAGTTTACCAAACATATTATTTCAGGATAAGGAAAGGGGACAATACTTATAATGGATTGCAAAAGACCTCTAACAGTAGCTTAGTCCCTGGGAACACCAGGAGAGTTCAATAAATACACACTGAACAGAATACTTCTTTCAAAACATGAGATTCTGTCCATGTGTGCAGCAGACATTACATGCTTTAAAAATGGTACTGAGCATAACTGCTATAAAGACAGGGAATTTTTTTTTTTAACAGATGTCTTTTGGACTAGCTTTCTTATTAATGGGCCACTGGTCTCAAGTTTTCTAGGACACAATTTTACATGAGGAGAAAGCTGATTTTAGGTATGGCTCTTCTGCAAATGATCAATTTTACATGTTAATGTCTGAAAGAAAATTCTGTCAGGGCCGACTTCAATTTTTATGAACTTTTTAAAAATGCCTGAATAAAACAGAAACTAATCACTGGGTGGGCAGCATGACTGTAGGAGAGACTTCTAGTTACTAGTGCGCATTTAAAAATCTACATTTTAATACTGCTGTTAAGACTCAGAATGCTGCAGGGACCATAAACATTTCAAATAGCAGAGAAACAGGTTAAAAACACAAAGCTACTGGGCTCCTCTCTGAACCTATTTCATACTCACCGGAACTGCGTTTGGTTAGTCCTGCTGTATGGAAAGCTAATGATCCTCCAGTCCCTGCCCTACCCACCCACTGCTCTCTGTGGCTCTAGGAAGAAGAGGGAGATTTTCCTCTTTTATACCAATGATAAAGTCTTAAAACTGTGAAAATGGACCGGTCTCAAGATATGCCTGCTTCTTCTCACTATATTGTTAAGTATTAAACACTATGAGGTTAAAAATAGCTCAGGTAATTTCAATTGGCTGATACTGCATGCAGATACTCCATGCAGTAATAACACAGACCAATTCATTTACTCACTTGAGCAACATTTTATAAACTGAACTGCACAGAGAAGCATATGTATGGAGGATGTTTTCACCATCTATTCATCTAGCTGAGTGTTTTAAAAACTCAGGAGTCTCAAGTATCATATGAGTATTTTTAAATCTTATGGTATCATTTTAATGCTTATCTCTTTAAAAATTATGGAAGTATATGGGTCATTTGCTGGCAATTTGGGGACTGACTGCTGCTGTGTAATCTCCATTTCTGCCTGTGGGGCTGGGGTCCTTGCATGTGGGGAAGCCTGAAATGCAGAGACAGAACCCTGGCACCTTGGCTCCAGCTGGGTCAGCCTGGCTTTTGGAAACTGCTTCTTCCAAGCTGCACTGCGTATTTTCCTTTTGCTCTTTGTTGGGAAGAACAAGCATAGGACACGGGCTTCTGTCCTGGTGGTGGTGAAGCACCTGAAACCGTGACACTTCCACTCTCGGGGCTGCCTTTTGAATTTCCATGTGAGAAACCATTAGAGAGAGTGCTGCTCTGTCCAGCAGGCGTTCTGCCTCTGAAAGTAAGAACTTTGTATCTGACCCTATTTCTTTTATAACTTTGACAGCAAATCTGATGTTTAACTCTAGCAACTACATAGACACAACCTGCACACCTGTGGGCACTACCTGTTTAATTTTCACTTTCAACTTTTACTTATAAACCCTATGGTTATGCTTCTCTTTTCTAATTAATATGTTACCACTGTGTTATTGAATCTGTTCTCACTGTAAAGGTGCCTCAACTCTTTGTGGCTAAGCAAGGACACACACACATACACACACAGACACGCACATACACATGCACACACACATGCACACACACATACACAAGACCTCTGCTTCTCTAAGTGACAATAATGGAACTTTGATATGTAGTGTCATCTAATGGTGGTCTTATGACAAGAGCAAGATTTTTTCAGGATACTGGGTAAAAAAAAAATACACAGTCATATATATGTCTTTATGCATGTCAAAGTCAAGTAAAATACAGACTTTGAGGAAGAATGTCCTTAAAAGTATTCTATAGAATTAAGAATCTTCATAGTATTATAGTTTCTAATCTTTTCCACAACAGAACGGCTAATGTAATATAGAGCAGGACAAGAATTAAAACAAAGCTCACTCAGTAAGTTTATGGTGGTAAGAAAAAAGCAACCACTAGAAACACAGTGTTTTGTGGTCTCAAAATTTTCTCATAGCAAATCTGATTTCCTCAAGCCAGGGATCTATAAAACATGGCTATAAAGGAGGGCAGGCCCTGATGACCGATTCCAAGGTCGCTGAGAAAGGGTGCAGTTATTAGCTGTCCTAGACACATCAGATTAGACTGAGATGTAAAGTTAATGTCCTGATAAGAAAGGCATGACACTTGCAAAAGAAGATGAAAGATATTCTTCTTCCTTACCTGGAGAAAACAAGAGCAAATTTTATTACTCTAGGTCATATTTTCAGGAGAAAAATGACAAAGGGTTAAAATGAGGGCAGTAAAAGATGGAGTATTGAAATAACCCTTGTATAAGCTGGTTTTCAGCAATTGCCTCTCCAGGAAACTATGATCATCTGAATCAGATCACTAAGTCACTCCCTCATAAAAATTTGAGTTCCTATGTGAGGCATGAAGAACCCTTATCTCCACGGGCCTAAATGGTAAGACTCCTGTCCTCTAGCAGTTCACATTATAGAAAAGGAAAGACAGTATTAACAATATTTTCAGATAGGTGAATATTGGAAGGAATTGTAACTCCAGGTTGCTGGGAGCCCACGGTAAGGAGCAATGTTTTCTGTCTCAAGTACTACAACAATTATGACACCATTTAAGTTTTCACAGAAAACAGTACAAATATTTAGTGGGCATCACCTATCCTCAATTACACTGCAGGACAACCAGAGAGAAAGGTCTGTTTGTTCACAGTCTAGTGTCTAACAGACAAAACTACCAGGTGGCTGATGACAGGGGTGGAGACAAGCGGTGAGAAGAGATATATGTGCACAAATTTGCCCTGCACCCTTCCCTGTATGCCTGTAGTTTTACTTTAAAGGTCTGTACATCAGGAGGCTTGACCTTAATGTATCCATTTCCTACCACCACCGGGCAGAAGAATCTGTCTGGATGTGAATGGAAGGTGGGTACACAGGATAACAAAGACTATTTAGAGCTGAAGCACAATTCTCTCTTTTTTTTTTTTTTTTTTTTTTTGCGGTACTGGGGATCAAACTCAGGACCCTGCGCTTGCTAGGCAAGCGCTTATTCCACTGACCTATATCCCCAGCCCCCGAAGCACAATTCTCAATGCTTCACATATAACACCTCACTTTAAACCTACTGTTTCTCACTTTGGTTTACAGATGTATAACTGTGTTATTGGCCCAGGGAGACCAAGAAAACTTCCTCAGTTGTTCAGCTACAACATGGAGGAACCAGTTTTCAAACTCAGGTCATCTGGTTCTGGTCTGTGTCCTGTCTTAACTGAAAAGCCATGCCACAAACGTTTCCTCAGAGCAAACCCAAGCAATGCAACATGTGCCCGCTGGACTGAGACTCCTGGGATGCAGTCAGCAAGACTCAACTTTAATGTGGCCTTTCCTTTAATGGGTCTGGGAGGAGGGAAGAAAACTTCCTGAAGGTTGAATCTTTAAAGGCAGTGGTAAATATGGACATTTCTATGTGTGTGATTTTGGTACTGATTAAGTAATGCTTTGCAATTACTCACAGCTAACCTAACTCTGTTTCCTCCCTACTCCTGAAAACTCTGGTAGAGAAACACATTTTAGGTTCTCTTCCCACTGAGCATCAAAATCCAGTAAGTATCAAGTCACCAAAAAGCTACCTCTCTTAGGAAGGGTGAAAGAACAGAGATTCTGTGTGTGAAGGAATCTTATGGCCAAAGAGTCTTTTTTCTGGCCCACGGGGGTCAAGCCTAACGCAGGCCAATACCAATGGCCATACATCTGTCCAAGATGTTCTCTTCTCAGTAGGAAAACACTAAACTAGATAGGCAACATGTTTTCTATTTCAAACTATGGCAACTCCCAGGCAGCTTTAATTACATCACCTCCTGACAGCGGTGGACAGCTTACTGAGTGCACACGAATATGACAATGGACTCTATGATCACTGTTACTGAAACTCCAATCTCCTCATATTCTGAAAACCAGGAAAGTATGACAGCTATATGCAGTCTGCTATTGTATTTCCAAAGTTCTCTCCCTGATGGGATCGTGATTCCCATTCTACCTTTCTCCACTACACTACAGGAGCTGAAGCAAACCTCCTTTCTACGTGATCTTTAGCAAGTGCCTGCATACATTCTTTGCTCTGTAAAAGGCAGAAGCAGCTAGGTTGAACCCTCCCTCCTCCTCCTGATGCTGCTGTAGCACAAATGTACACTCTCTGAGAACAAGAGAAACCACGTACCATTAACACATTCAAAGACATCACAGCACTTTCCGGGTGTCCCATCTCCACGAGAGACTATGCGGGGAGTGGATCCCGCCTCACACACGGGGAAACCACATAAGCCAGAGAGACACTCGCATCTGAAACCAAAGAAAAGGGAAGGAAAACCCCATGAATACAGCAACATAGAAGTTGGGAGACCACAAACAGAGTGGCAGTGGCAAAGCACCAGGCCTGTATGACACAGCCTTGCTTATCTAGTGTCACTGGGACAGGGGAAAGGGGAGGTGTGCCGATGGAATTTGCTTTCCAAGTAACTACAGCTCACCTCCTTTATGGATACAGCTTTTAGCTTTAACCATTTTGGCAGAAAGATTCCTAAGATGTATTACTTCACTTCTTACTTCATCAGACTGGAATGGAGCATAACAAACATTTCAGCTGCCATGGGGCCGTCTTTCAATGTATATGTTACGTCATTCTCTGAGTTAATAATGCTCAGAGGGGCCGATACAGAATGAGCCTCCTGCAGTAAGTGGCCCCATGTTGCAGCTTTGTACTGCTGATGTGCAAGTGTTTCCCACAAGCTTTTCTTTATTTTCAGTGGTTACCTGATTAGCTTTTTAGCCTTTTCTTTTCACGATGACTATCTCTAGGAGCACCCTCATCGTAAGCAACATTTAACCTGTAATTTTGCAGAACAGAGGGAGGAGACTGAAGACCGAGGGGCTCTTTATAACTGGAGGGCATAACCTTTAGTAAACGGACACTATGGCGGCCACCTTGGAAGTGGAAAGTCTTAACTTTTGGGATCTTCCAGTTACCATACGTGCATTTACCTCTATATACATCAATGTGGTGTTCAATGGATTGCGGGCAGGCTATCTTGGCTCTTAACCCTGAACTCCACCTCTGCTGAGAAGCCTGCTTAAGGGCACAAATCTATCTTATCTGCTACAACGAAACAGGAAGCAGGAAGTGGGATGTTCAGGGTAGCTGGGTGTCAGCCTATAAAGGTGACACAGGAAGGAGCACCCTACCTTGGCTCCCAGACTTCCCTGGGGATGGAACTGTGGGCCAGAAGTGGAAGTAGCTCAACAAGGAGAGTTCTCCAGCTGCCAGGAATAAAAGCTACCCTAAAAGAGGTCCTGACAAGAAGTGTGTTGGTATTCATGTACAGTGAGGGTCAAGGTCAGGGGAGGTGATACTCCCCCGCAGAGAGGAACTGTTAACACGTTCATTAATCTTTTTCCTTATTTGGGCAATTGGCCCATTTTCCTTTGTTTTTTTTTTTTATCTTTAGTTGAAATATGCTCGTGTTCTTCAAATACTTCAATAATCAAGACTCAGAGATTAAATGACATGTATAGTTAACCATGAAACGTGAAAGGAAGGAAGTTAAATTTGCAGTGAAGACTAAAGCTACTGGAAAGGTGTGAGTGGGCCCCTGGCCCCATCCCTTTCAGGATTCTTACATGTGGGGTGATGGTTACACTGATTTCTGGGAGAAGAGGGTGTTGGATAATTAGGGTTTTACTGCAATGATATTTCTACCTATAGTTTAAAGTAAGTGCCTGGCTGTTTAACGTGAGCTAAAGTAGCAGCTCCCAATTCATTGTACTCCTGTGAGCCCCGTTTTCAGGGTCTGGTTATCCCACGCTCTTTCTTGCTGACGTACCTAGCCACCGTCACTTTACACACAGTCATATCCCTGTGATATTTTGGCAACAGTGTATTATTTCCACTTACTTCACTGGACATTCTGTACAATTTAAACTCTGACAGTTTACAGATGGATGGATCTAGAATACTGAGAAAGGCCACACCCCGGTCCTAATATCTCGATGTGGTTACAATGTAAACATCTTACCAGGATAACTTTTTTCTTACACATTTTCTAGGATTCAAATTCTTGCCTGCTGACGTGTTGTAGGGAACCATTATAGCATAAACACCACAGAGTGTGCAATCAGCCCCCGGTACAGCTTCAGATGTTGTCTTTTAATACTTCAGCAATCTTTCCCCAACATGTACGTGCACTTCTGTGCTATCTCTCCTGTGGGCTGCTGGAAACTATGCCGCACGGAAAACCATGACTAAATTTGTCCTGTATCTGACTTCTTTCCCAATACTGACAGACCTCTACTATCTTCCTAGGGGAGACACCACCAAACTACTACCCTGTGCAAGATCTGCACACGCCACTGATTAACCCACTTGGAAAAGGAAAACCTTTCACACTGAACTGTTACTTCTAATGACTGCACAGTCGACCCTAGGGCTTTTGTTAGCGGGCGTGCTCCTGGCTCCCATCCAGCTGTCTGTTTATCCCTCCAAGCTCTCCGTATCTGTTGGTATCTTCTGGCTTTTGCTAGGTTCTTATGAACCTGAAACTGGCCACCTAAAAGAGGAGGAAGTTAGGAAGGAACCACAAAAGGTGAAAATCGGGGCTGGCGCCAGGATCTCTTGGACAGCTATCTGTTAGGCTGAAATCTTGGAAAACTGCCACTTTTGCAGGTTGAAAATGGTCAAAAACAGCAATTCCATGTAGTTCACCTGAGCTGAAATTAAATAGGGGTGCCCATTCTCTGTGATTTCCACTGGAAGAGAGCAGATTCTTCTGTGGGCCAGAAGAGCAAATGCTGAATTACAGAACAACTGCAGCATGCAAACTGCACCTTGTCCTCATCGTCTCTTTCTCTGTTTTTATGTTTTCCCTCTAATCTTCCCCTTACCCTTTCCCCCAGTCCCTGGATAAGGAGCAAGCAAGAGAAAGGAGAAATAATATGGGTTAAGGGCAGCAGATATGGAGAAACATGAGAGAGCTGCTCAATGAGGTAGATGTCACCCTCCCTCCCGTTCCCACTCTGCTCTGTCTCCCCTCATGCAGCCCACGTCAGACTCCTGTCAACTACATTTCATTCACCAGTGTCTCACCCTAGCACGTGACACCCTGAAGGGCAGGTACTTTCTTCGGGTATTTCCCTCCATCCCCCTTTTCCCTCCATGTTGTCAGTGCGAACCCTCTCTGCTGCGCTCACACTGCTCACCCCTCTGGCTCCTGAGCGTTCCCGCTTCAGCCCTCCCTCCTCTTCAGCTCTCTTTCTGGATACCGCACCAGCTCCTTCTGAGCCTCAAACACAACACCTGTCTGCAGCCTTTCCCTCTTCTTGGGTGCGCTATCATCCAGCCATGAGCTCTTTTCTGCAACCGTCACGCAGTGCTTATGGAAACCTTTCTGAGGGAATGGAACCAGACACGAAAGAAGGAGGGCTGATACTAACGACGCAGTGAAGAGACAAGAGAGAAACAGAGTGCTGAGACTATGCGATAAAGACCCTCTGGGCAGAGCCAAGTGCACGACACTTTGTACGGAGTGCTAAAGGCTTTAGAGGCCAAATCAAAGCAGCTTTACTGAGATGGCATCCGCATACCGTACCACCACCCCTTTACAGGCTGCGTTCCAGTCGTTGTACATTCACAAGGTTGTACCCCATCACTGGCACCTGATTTCAGAACATCCTTATCACCTCAAAGAAAAATCCTCTCCCCACCAGCAGCCACTCCCTTCCCTTCGCAAGCACCCACGTACGCTGTCTCTGTGCACTTGCCTTCTCTGGACAGTTCCTACAAATGGAATCATACAGCATGAGGGCTAAGGGCTTCGTAACTTCAAACAAGCAACCTGTATTTGAAGTCTGCCAGAAAAATCAAGCCTCTAATGTTATCCTCAGTATTAAGATAATGATCAATCAAAGTACCACATTAATACCTTTCTGCATAATGCAATCACAGCTGTAGCCAGGTGGGACTTCGTTGTCTTTTTTCTGAAGTGGGTGATGGAATCAGCATGGTGGGCACTGCATCAGAGTGCTGAGCGCAATGATGACCAGCACCTGGCCATCCTCTAAGCCCCTAGAGGGCACTCACCTCCCCAAGAGGCTGACTCCCCTTGCTGGTCTGCAAACAAAAGGTTGTCAGCACATAGGCAATCTTGCCCTTCGTGTCCCCTGCTTCCTGGACTACACACACAGTCCCAGCAGGCCAGAGGGCCACAGTCCAGGCTCCCAGTCACAGCTTACAAGGTGTTTACAAGTCGGCCTCTTCCTTTGAGCTGCTAGGTTTTACTTATTGGGTGTTCCAGGCGTTTGAACTCTTGCAACAAGGGTGGTCGCCATTCACTGAGTCTACCTATGCCCCCCTCCCACCCTGTGCCCCAGCTCAGAGGTCCATTCACCTTCAAACACCCTCCCTTCCTTTGACTATGGAGAATCCCCCAGTGTCCTGAAGACCAACCCATCCTAACAGGCTTTCTCGGGTTAAACAGTACCAGCAGCAGCAGCAGCAAGAATCAGGGTTCATTTTCTCACTGCTGATCTTGAACACAACAGGTGGGCACCTAACTCTTAAGAGTGTACCTGTGCACTGTACTCAATCAAAATCATACTGATTCTCCTGTGCATTCCTCTAGTGTAGGGGAGCACGGCTTATCTGTCTTATAAATGAAGAAAATGAGGGTGACGTCCAAACAAAAATCTGTAACAACATTTTTCACGGCTATTAAATCAGGGGTTAGAATGTGTACAGTTTTTATACTACTTTATTTTTACACATTTCGGACTCAAGAGCTTTATGTACATGTTTTTCAAAATGAGTATGTAGAAGAAATGACCAAAGAATTTATTTGCAATGCAGAGTCTAAGGTATTATACATGCGGATGGTTTTCGGTCAGCCTGGAGAGGAATCACGGAATCTCTCCATATCATAACCTCTCCAGGGGAACCTGGACCTGCTCTCTGAGAACTGTGCATGTAGGTGTGCAGGGTCTGGGTCACCACAGCATAATGTGCAGTTAAGCAAGTATGGCTGGTTTTTACATTTTAACGCGAACTATGCTTATTAGTACACATATATCCTCAACCATTTACAAAGATTCCTTCCAATCTATACAACTTTGCTCAGGAGAGCACCACACCTGAATGACTGAAGGAAAGAATCCCTTACTAATTTATCTAATACTGTCTCCGCTGGAAAAATGTGTGAGCAAGCTCTAGCAAGCCACGTAAACCCCCACAGGCTTCATTTTCTTATCTGTACAGGGAGGGGTTGGATCACAGCAAACTTCCTTCTAAGTACTGTATAAAATACCATTATTCTGTGGCTGTAATTTCCAGTGCCATCCCTACTGGGATCTGATTCTGGAGGATCATCTCCTGGCTGGTACCGTCTCGGGAGATGGTCAATTACCCTGCAGCGCCGCGCTGTCCTTCTCCCTTAGCGCTTCAGCCTTCAGGCCTGCCTCCACCTGGAAGTGTGTTCATGGTGATGTTTTGTTTTCCAAGGATGTAGTAGTTACACATTTGTAATTTTTTCTCATAAGACAGAAGATCCCAAGCCAGTAACTGCAAACCTTTTACAGACCAAGAGCCCAAACTGCAACCCACAACCCACTTATTTATTGCAAAGTGCCAAGCCTGAAATTAAACCTGAACACTGTGGCTTTGCTTAAAAAACAACTCATACGCTTGACTCACATGTTGACAGAGTGGACTCTGCCTACCACCTGGAAGCAATGTGCTGGAAAAATCCCTCAATGTGGGTGTCCCTGTATCACGAGGCATGTTGAGACCCTTCAAAGTCACTGACTGAGAAGAATCAATGCCTTGTTTTACAGGACTAGAAAAAACTTAGAAGGATGCTAAACTAGAAGGATGGCTGGAGGACCCACGGGGAGATGGTCCTCTGCCCCTCCCACAGCCCTCCCAGGAAGAGCTGAAAGGCCTCTGGAATGTGAACTCGGGTGGGAGCCACAGCACCGAGGCAAATATTATTCTAACACTCTCTTGCAATAAGTTCCTCTTCAGTGGAGAAAATTAGGAAGTAGCAAACTATCAGGTTCTTGATCTTCCCTCAGCTGACGCTTATCTGTGCTCATATCCTGGTGGAAAAACAAGTCAGGGAGGCTCTCTGGAAAAGGATACTTCTAACCCCGAACAGACTGGCTTTGTTCCACATCTGAATGCATCACCGAGCTCTTCAAAAGGCGATGCGTCGCTGTCTACAAATTAAAAACTGCTACGTACGGTGGGGGCAGTGTCTCCCTTCCAGTAAGGTAATGGAGATAAATGAAGCATTAAAATGCCCCAATCCTTGCACTACTAAGATTCCACACAATGTGCTGATGAAATAGCCTGTCAGGAATGGAAATTATGACACATAAAGCACACTCCTATTCTGTAAAAAGTGGCTTCAACTTTAATTAAATGTGATGCATTATCTTTCTACTGTACTTCCTAAATTTCTTCTTTCCAGGTATGTATACGTTAGAGGAACAATTGCAAACAAAATAGCCAAAACCAATAGGTTTCCCATCAGAGGGAAACTACCCTTACAGAAAATAGCACCTCACCTTCTGAAGTGCCTTAGGCTCACAACTTTCCTCCTGACTGCGCCAGCCCTCCTCCACCCTCCTCCCTAGCCTCAAATTAAACCCTGCCTGATCTCTTTGTATTTCCACTGCCCCAGCAGGGAAGCACGTGGGCTAGCTAAGGCAAGCACGAAGGACCACATGCCTCTGTCCCGCAGCCATCTCTCCATCTAGAGGGTTCTGTCTCCTCTACAAACACAGACTACGTTCTTCACCACCTTCCTTTCAGAGACGAGTAAAACCACTAAGCTCTCCATGTTTTGTTTTGTTTTCCTCTGAGAACAGGAACTCTCATGCAGAGAAGACACAAACCAAGGGCAATTAGGTAGCAAACTCCACCTCCCACTATTAGGAATAAGGAGGAGGTCCACTGTATGCCCTGAATGAAGCAGTCCTTACAGCTTTGC
Source organism: Dinomys branickii (assembly GCA_004027595.1). Taxonomy (NCBI): domain Eukaryota; kingdom Metazoa; phylum Chordata; class Mammalia; order Rodentia; family Dinomyidae; genus Dinomys; species Dinomys branickii. The sequence continues at coordinate 176,703 of PVLD010000019.1, read as the reverse complement.
TTCTTCCCAGCCTTCTCAGGGAACACAGGATGAGGTTACGCTTCTCAAGGCTGTCATACAGCTCCAGAAATTTAAGGTGTTAAATTGGAAGAAAAGTGGTATCAACAATACAAGACTTTGGGTGAATACAAGGTTTTATTCCACATGGTTTTCTACAAGAATTATGAAATTGTATTTTAGACCTGTGCTCTACAGTAAGTAGATGTAAGGAGAAACAAACAGTGCTTTCAGCAATGGAATGCCTTGATGTGCCAGGCTGAGGAGAGCTGGGACAGTTCTGAAGGGACTCACACCTGGCAGTTGGAATCCAGAGGCCCAGGAACACAGCTGGAAACAATCCTGACTCCTGCTAAAAACACTGGGGCTGGGACCTAGCAGGCATCCTGAGCCACTCAGTCCCACTCCGCAATCTGAAGCGGAGTAGGGAGAGCTGAGGATCCCAGCACTGGAAGGTCCTCGGATGCCCCTTCCATAGGTCTGGAGAGATAGATGCTGGGGTTGGCTTTCCTGCCTGGCAGGATGGGAGGGAGAGAGGCACAAAAGATCGATGTGGACAAGGAAGCAAGAAGGGAAATTGCCACATCACACTCTGAGAGAAGCCTGCGGCTTGGACCTGAGGGTAGGTTTAGGATAGCAATGTACCTTGTTCCCAGTTCAGAGACTGCAGCCTACAACTGTATTAGAAATGGCTGCTCTAGAACACAGAATCCACTGGCTTATGAACATGTAACTATTTTGTAACTGCTGAGAGTGTACATGCAGCAGGCTGAGTGGATGCTGTAGGTACACAGACTGCTGAGGCCTTCAGTCTAGAAAGGCTTATAACCACAGAGGATGGAACACAGACCCATCCAATCCCCTCCCGAGCACACGAGGAGCAAACACCAGTGCCCCTGGTCTAACTAATGTTCCACTGGAAAACCTGAGTGCAGCTCCACAGCGGGGTACTGCCACTCCTCCAGGCCTCCACGGCTGGCACTGCAGCAGATCATGCTAAGCGTGCAGCACTTGGACACCCACGGGCTGTCAATTCCCAGCCTCTCATCCTTGTCATCAGGGCGAAGTGAGGACAGTCTGCTCTTCCCCGGGGGAGTGCACACCCCACAGACTCCCAGGGCCTCGTCCTCCAGCCCTGACCTCCTTCCAACTGTGCCTCTGCTCTCCCCATCTCTCCTGTGCAGTCAAACCCGTCACCTCCAAAGGCCCCACTCTAACCTGCTTCTGACACCAGCTCCGCTTCACAGCCCTCTCCAGCGGGACTGCGCTTCCCACCACTCACTCACCACCTGCGGTGGAAGGAAGGTCAGTGTCCTCCAAGGTGACCACCGATTACTCCACACTGTGGCTTTCCTCACACAACACTCCCTCCCCCTTCTATGGCTGTGATTCCCACTCAGCCAGCCTCTTGGCAGGCACAGGCCTGGAGGGTATGCTTTGCTGTCAGCCTCAGGTGTGAGTGCTGGCCACTGAGGAGCGATGTGACCTTGGGCCCGTGGACAAATGACCCTATCTCACTAGGTCTCAAGCGGACCACATGGAAACAGGGGTGGTTAAAATGCTCGAAAGCCCTAGCACTGCTGTATGCCTCCACTTCGGTCCACGCTGCCAGCACACTGACCCTCACCCTCACCCTCACGAGACGGCCACTCCCAGAGCTTTCATTCTGTTACCATCTCTGTCACAAGACAGCCTCCTGGGGCTGGGGATATAGCTCAGTGGAATAAGTGCCTGCCTAGCAAGTGCAGGGTCCTGAGTTCGAACCCCAGTACCGCCAAAACAAACAAACAAACAAACAAACAAACCAACCAAAAAAAGACAGCCTCCTGGTGCTTCATTCGAACCCATCTTCCCCGTACCTCTATATTTCTCACCACTTTTCTCTCCTATATCCAGTCACTCGACAGCAGCCCTGTCATTTAAACCACAACTAGCAAACCCGAAAGTGCAGGAGTCCAGCAGGAACACCAAGAAGGGTAGAGGGTAACTATCAAGAGGGCTTGTGACCTCTGAGGGAGGGTCACCACTCACTTTGAAATATAAATTCAACAATGCTATGCCTTCCTCCTGGTTTAAGGGAAGCCTGATTTTTATGGGAAGCACACTGGTTTTGAAATGGTGGTCATCAGTGTGACGAGGTCCAAAAAAAGTCATCTTAAATATCTCATGTTTCAGGGTCAAAGTGAGCGTCAAAGCTACCAACTTCCTGTGGGCTGAGGGCTGCTTGGGAAGAGCACCGTCCTGGCAGGAACTTCCCACACATTCAGCGTGAAAGCCGTGCCTCACATCTCACACTTCACACATGTTCATCTGCCTCCATGAGCCATTTCTTCCGAGATGCTTCCTCTAACTGGAGGCATGAAGACCAACAACTGATGCTGTGTGGGTGGGTGCGTGTGGTGGGGTGTGGCTGTGCCCATTAACTGTGATGGAGGGAGGGCTCTTCAGGTAGAGAAAGAACCGGTTACACTTGCAGAGGCAAGAAAGAACACAGTGTGCTTAGCATCAGTGGTCAGTCTGTCAGGGCACACTGTGTTGAGATGAGGAGGGGGATGCTCATGAAGGACTGGCAGATGACATAGCCGGGGGGGAAGGCCTGGGCCTAAAGGCTTTGCACACCATTCTTTATTTACAAGCAACTGGAAAGTAAGAAAACTCCATAAACAAGTGATATGGTCTTGCAATAGGGGTGGTTATAGGGAAAAACTCCAACACTGTCATGAATTCCATTTTCCTTGAATCATGAAAATGGGATTAGTGCTAATGTTTGAAACTGGTAGACACACTAAAAGTTAAAAAAAAAAAAAAAAAAAGTCAATGACTACCATAGCCTAGAATGCCCTTTTTTCTTTCTCCATCTGGTAAGTGCTGCCTCATTCCTAAAGATTCAGCTCAAAAGTCAACTCTGACAGTTTTCCAAATAGAAATTAGTTTTTTCTTTGTGAGTTTTCTGGTATTTTGCACACCTCTACTTCCCAAGGACTCACACTTGAAACCACAGCGACTCACCAATGTTTGCCCTCCTGTGGGCTTCGTGCTCCCTGTATGCGGCATTTGAAAAACCCAAAAAATATTTATTCCCTGAAGAAAACAACACTACAAGGAGGTTTGCTGCTGAGCCTGTCACACACTGACCATATAATGTAGACTAGTCTAGATTTATTTGTGCCATACACTGAGAAACATACAAGGTACGTCCTCGCTCTTTTAAAGAGTACAGTCTACAGGAGCCCCTTTTGTTTACGGCTTCCCTTTCCAGGTTTAATTACCCAGAGTCAAATGGAAAAATAACAGAAACAATCATGCAATTTAAATAGTTTTCACTGCAGCCTACAGCACACAACTCTACTACAGTATACAGTTGTTCTATCGCTAATCTCTTATCATGCCTAGTTTATAAATTGTACTTGATCATAGTTATGAGTGGATAGGAGAAACACAGTACATATAGGGTTTAGTTCTGCGTACGATTTCAGGCACCGAAAGTCTTGGAATACATCTACTGAGAACAAGGAGGAACTACTGCAATGTCATAGGATGTGTCATTAAGACCAGAATAGCTGACTGATCTATAGAAATAGAAATATCTGACGATATTATTACAAGAGCCATAATATGTAACTTCTTTTCTTTTCAAACACAAGCAAGTCAGCAAAAGGTAATACATAATGTACCTGTGCATGTGCTATCTTTTTAAGGGACTGAGAAAGTCCAAGAAAAACCAGCTGTTTCCATCTGCAGGGTTCCAGGTAAGCAGTTAAATGTCTATTTGGGGCAGATATAACCCTTCTGCAAACAGCGTCAGCTACAATGAGAGGAGTGCTATCATTTACGCAAAGATAACTGAAGGGTAAAATACATCCCATGAAATTTTTGGTTGCTTTTGGCATTTCCCAAATCGGTAGGGTTTGAACATTTTAGTTTTGCTCATGAGGTCTGAGAATAACTTCACAAAGCATTCTGTAGAACTGTCCAGAGTGTTTTGGCTTCTGGTGATCATGGTGATGCTTTAGCAAATGAGGATGTGTCATGTTTAGAGGGGGCTGTCAACTTGAAAGCCTTGAGAGCTGGAAGGGGACTATTAAAGCACAATTTGGGGTGTATCTAGGTGGGTCATGGGTGCCCTCAGGTGTGTATCTGTCCCTCACCTCTTCTTCTCTCATACTGTTCCCGGCCACCATGAACTAAGGATCTCTACTCTATCACGTCCTTATGCCCTGGAGCTAGCAGACCATGGGCGGGACCTCTGAAACTGTCAACCAAATTAAACCTTTCTTCCTTTAAGTTCTGGGTGCTGGATACTGCGTCCCAGCAACTCGAAAGCTACCACAGGATAGCTGTCAAAAGCCTTCGAGTTCAACACTAACTATGTGCTGTGGATTCTGCTTTCAAACTTCACTGAGGGTCTTAAGGATCTTAAGTATCTTAAGGTACTGTCTTCCAGTGAGTCAGCGGGTCACATACAGTGTCTGCTGATGGTCATGACAATTCAGGCCAAACTCCAGACCTGGTGGAGTGACAGCTTTGCTTATTTTCAGGACTAAAACAAATAAAAGACAAAACCAGTGGCCAGTCAGGTTGACGGGGAAACACACAAGGGAGAAGCCCCTAGCCTGGGAAGCGCAGGGCGCACACATCTGAAGTACATTACTGACAAATCACTCTACTGGGAAGATAGTTCATATCCTATGGGCAAGGGCTTGACTTCTAGGAAAGCATATTTTCTTCAATCTGGGGACAGATCCAATAATAACACGGAATTCCTACAATTATTTTGTTTTAAAAACATCAGAGTTTAATAAGATTCTGGCTTTTTTAGTCATGAGCTGACTTGCTCTTTGGGCCAAGAATTACTGTGACAGAGGGCAGCAGAATACATGTTCTTTTCTTAGTTGAGAAAGAGGAGCTTCAAATAGATTCCCAAATTTTTTCTACATGTGTTTGAAAACAAGAGAACGCTACCATGATAGCATGTCAAGAGTCAGGAATGTTTTAAATCTGTGCTATTGTAATGCATACTTTACATATTATATAATTTCATTTATCCCCAAAAAGTAGCTGGAGAAATTATCTAAATTAAGGAGAATCAACAACTTGAACTGAATTAGAGAAATCTGTCTACTAACAGACCAATCTAAAACAAACAAAAAGCAACCAAAACTACTACATAATGCCATCTTCTCTGAGACAGAATCTTGGAACAGATGGACATGATAATTAATTACCAGGCTCCTAATTTGATAAAGTCCTTTGGAAACTGCATATTCAGGGACAATTTCCACTGATCAGCTTGAGTAGGCATGATATAAACAACTTAATTACCTAGCACAGCGTTAAAAGCATATGGGCCTGTGAAATATTACTTGATGATCTGAAGAACGTACCGTTGTCCTGCTCAGAGCACTGACAGCCTCAAGCCACCTGAGGAGGCTTCCGGCTTTGGTGGATTTGTCTGGTCGGGTTGACATGCTTTATGCTGACTGTCACTGACTCACCACTCTCACCCCTAGTACCCTTTTAAAGGTTTCTAAAGAAACAGCAAAACCACGGCCTGGTGCTCTGGGCATAAAGAGTTGCTTGAGGAATACTGAGCAGCTCGACCACCCTCACTTCTAACGCTGCATGACTCTGAGACTGTGACTCAGAGCTGCCGCTCCAATGTGGACAGGTGTTGCTGAGCAGAGAAATAAGAAAACCCACCAAGCTCTCAGCAGAGGAGGAGCCATTTGACTCAAGATCTGAAACTATGCACAAATAGAGACGAATGAGAAAAACTGTGGTAACTGTTTGCAGTATGTGCTTTTTCGCTTGGTACTGGGAACTGAACTCACAGGACCTTGCACTTGGCAGGCAGGCACCTGTGCTACTGAGCTATCTCCCGGGCCCACATATGTGCTTTTTGAAGTCCGTGATTTCTGAGTTCAGATATAAAGCTGGCATATCAGCTTTTTCTTAAGTTTGGCTGCATTCTTTTGGTAGAAAGCACGTCTATTAGAAGACTGTTTCTCCTTGAAGGCAGATAAATCTGTGCATATGCCTCTTTCATGTTGGCTTCCAAAGGTCCGGAGACTTCTTGCACCTGGCCCTGGTGAAATCTGTAGGGTGCTGAGATCACTCATCACCTGGCCAACACAGTATTTTACTCATCACCAGATTCTCTACCAAGTCCAATGTTCTCTGTTTTCCCTGAGCTCCTCAACAAGTATTTAATTATTGAAGTTTTTTAACATATTTGAGCATTTTCAAATCTGTACTTTGTTTTCATTCATGTGGTTAGATCAATTTTGATTTAACTCAAGCGCTTCTAAAAGGAATGTGCCAAAGATTCCACTCAGCTGGCCTCATCCAGGATGAGTCAGTTTCAGGCTGTGAGGTCTGGAACTCCAGAAAGCTCCTTTTCCAAATCCTGACATTTATTCACAAGAAATGGTGCGCTATCAATTGGCCAAGACTCTGTTATCAGAATGCAACACAGCACAACGCAGGCTTTCCTGAGTACAAGAAAACCAGGATTGAGGGATGGGAACTATACAAACTAGAGTTTTAAATGGAAGCAACTGAGAGTGAACATCTAGTTGTCACAGTGACAGAAGAGACGTTCCATGACCCTCCCTCCGGTCATGGGCTGTGTACTCAATGTCTGGACACAATGGGATCACCATCCTTCCTCTCAACCCCTTTCCCTCTCAGAAGACACAGTGCTTGGAGTTGTTATCATGCGCTGTGAGAGGACACTGTTGTCTGAGGTCGCTGTCTTATAGGAGAGAAATAAAACTGAGGTGCAGTCTAAAAAAAAAAAAGGAACTGAATTTAGATTTCTTAAAAAGAGATATAGAAAGAAATGGTTGAACCCTCCAATTAGGAACAGAGGACCTAAAATCCTCCCGCAGCATTCCGTGGAGGCGTGGATGGACAATGCGGTGTGAGGCACAGCAGAAAGCGACGGGAGTATGGAGCAGCTGAATACAGAAAGGGAAGCGATCGTCCTTCTGTCTGACTTCCCTCGGCTCCCCGCTGTCCTATCACTACGCGGATCATGTGCCGTGCCCACAGTCTTCTGCCTTGGATTTCTAGAACTTTTCTTCTTTCCTTCTCAAGAGCTCTCTAATACCCACAGCTTGGGCTTCTGACTCTCTAAAGGGTTTAGCGAAGTCAGAGAACAGAGAGGAAGAAGTTACTTTTGAAATCATCTAATCCTCCTCTCCTTCCCCAGATAAGATAGCACAAACAGCTTGCCCTGAATTAATGCAGAAGCCGCCCTGGGTTCCAGCACACTCAACATCCGCTATGTGCAGTGCAGGCAGGAGCAATGAAAAGAGGATCTTTAGCTCTCAGATTGCTTCCAGGGATGGCGAACCTTTCAGAGCTTTCAATGATACAAACAGCCTGCTGTGGCATGTGTGCCATCGGTCTGCCACCACTGGTTTCAGCACGGATACATATTTGCTTATAGGCAGTGATAACATAGAAAGTACCAGCACAGACTGTCAGGTTTTCTGGGGAATGGGAAGAAGCCGGTGGTGACTGCTCAGGGTCCTAGGGGCCAGTGTAGCCCAATGGTTTGCTCTGTGCCTTTGCTTACCAGGCACCTTACCCTTCCAGTTTCACACACTTCCCCTGTGAAACAGAAATGTAACCACGACCGGCCTCCTGGGCTGACCTCTGTCATTCAGGTTCATCAGCATTTCTCCTGGGGCTGTACTTAGAACCTCAGGTGCTCCATACGGTCGATTATATCTTCTGGTGAAAACGGAAGTCATATTTTAGGCAACATGTCAGCTGAAACATAATTTGAATTTTTTAATTACTTTGAAGCTAGGAGAAAAAAGTAAAACAAAAATAGGAGTTTGGATATAATGTCTCAGAAAACAAGAGCCCCAAGTGGTCTGGATACAGGTTGTAGAAGAGAGTCGGAACAGGCAGAAGCCAGGAGGGAGCCTGAGAACCCAGCTTTCCACAGCATAGAGGAGAAATCCTGTTTTAAGTTTTTGGACATCCTAAACATTTATTTTTATGCCAACGTAACTGGCTTGGATTTTTCCAGTAACTTTTAAGAAAGGCATATTTATAGACAAACTGATAATGTTATAGAGCAAAAAGTTAGGGACAAATCGTACTTAAAATAAATTTAGAATGGCTTACTGTCAATAACATTAAGTTCACTTGTTATAATAAAATGCAACTAGTAAAAGTACTTTATAAAACTCATTGCGCTTCTAGTGAAAATGAGGTCGAGGTATTGCTGCATCGGTGTTGACCTGGGGACTGTCACCCCCAGAAAGGCTGCATCCCAGAGACTGGGGCAAACGAGAGCAGGAAAGTGAAGACTGAACCAGGCGCGCGCGCGCACCAAGGGTGAGAGCGAGGAGCATGAAAGCATCTGTGTCTAAGGCTGCTTCTGGACAGACAGCCCAGCTGGGCTGTGACTTGGGCTGGGTGACACAAGAGAGCAGGAACTCACATGACACAGCCCAGGGAGATCTGCCCTCCATCCACAGCCGGCGGGGATGTTTCTCTCAAGCAAGAACAACAGAAGAGAATTGCTATGCAACACTCTCAGAGTTCTGTTTTTGTTTTAAGTTTGATTTCATCAGGCAGCTCTTGTTGAGTCCCCCAAGCACACTGTGGTGAGAGAAAACCCAGTGTAACTGGGCACTCGCAACTTCCCTTGAAGACGGACTGCAAAAGTAACAAGTGACTGAATGGTCCTCAAAGCATCCCACGTCTGTTCTGGGCAAACTGCCAGGGGGCAAATGTGGAGGGAACACCCCGGCAGGTGCCCAGGACCCTCGGCCCCAGGGCCAGCAGGACGCCAGCCCCTAGACAGGGTCACATATCTACAGTACTCCACAGCTTTCTGCGGTCAGAAAATAACATGTAAGGGGATTTATGTGAGTTCAGTGTATATTATGGTGGATTAAAAAATGGTCACACATTGCGACTGCTCCAAGCCAGAGGCAGGACCTTCTCTGCCACTCTTTGCAGAAGGGCTGGGCTGTGGCTGAGCTGCTCTGAGTAACAGTGCAACGATGTGCAGGTCCCTGTCTTGGTCCCTAAAACCTCTGCTACTTCCTCTCACTTCTGCCACCATATGAAACAGCCCAGGAGGGGTGGATCTCCTGCCACCCCTGCTGAGGTCCCAGATCCGTGAGCGACCTCTAGCCTGTGACGACCAGCCAGCTGACCAAGAATGGCCCCATCAACCTAAGGACTGTGGAAAATAAAAAAACACCTGTGCTGTTTTTAACAATGAACTACTTTTGAGGGTGCTGTGACGCAGCGATGAATATCTGAGGTATGTATATTTTGTGAATTTGTGCTATGCTGATATAAATAAGTGTGTCAGTGAGATATCTCACTGATTTACTTCCAGGTTTTAAGAACACTATTATAAAAACACTGCAATAAAAGAACACAAAAAACATTTATGATTTTGAGCAAGTAACTTATTTTCCCAAATTCCATTTTTATACCTCATGGAGTTAAAGTGATGAGAAAATAAGAATAACAGTGAAAATACAGCCAGGTGTGGGGGCTCATGGCTATAATCCCAGCACTCTGGGAAGCTGAGGCAGGAAGATCCCAAGTTCAAGCCTAGCCAGTGCAACTTACCAAGCCACTGTCTCAAAATAAAACATAAAAATAAAAAAGGGCTCTGTGCAAGGGTCCTGAGTTCTGTCTCTAGTACCACCAAAAAATAAAACTAAAAAAGGGAAAACTAAGCACCAAGGCACATTATCTTTTAAGCTATTTACCTGCATGTTGATTAAAGACTTTCATTGTTTCTCCTGCATTTATATCAGTGTATAGGACTTACACATTTCTCTGCTATAAGTTCCCTATGTGTGGTAACATCTGTACACACACAACATGCACATGCGCATAGATACTACATGCACACAGGTATGGGCACCCATGGACAAGGCCTGGCATTAAAGCCCACATCCGCTAACCCTTTCCATTCTGTACGGCAAGGTGTGGTGACCATGTTCATAGAAAAGGGTGAAAAGACATGGCAGGGTGTCTGGAAATCTAAACCAGGCTGAGGGAGAAAGAAATTACTAACAGTTAAAAGTTAATTATATCACTCGTAAGAATAATGTCTAAACAGGACCAAGTTCAGGAGAGTAGAGAGACAGAAGCCAAAAATGAATGGTGGGCAGTAAGGAACAGCAGAGTGCTCGACAGAGAGGAGGAATAATGTACACTCACAGAGGCCAGCTCTGGCATGCATTAGGGCCAGAAGTGCACAGAGACGCTGCGCACGTTAAGAATATCTGGGAACGCAATTATGCTTGATGAGTGAAAAATAATAAAGGAGTGAACTGAAAACACCCAGTTCTACAGAAAGCCTGTGAACTGAGCAAGGCCTCCCACAGAGATAGGAAGCTAAGGGTCTCAACGGTGGAGCAGTTTCACTGGAAATGGCAATTCCACACAGGAGGGAAGGAAAGAGGAAGAAATTTATTCTTTAAAATGAGGGGACGCTGGGTGTGGTGGTGCATGCCTGTAATCCCAGTACTCGGGAGGCTCAGGCAGGAGGGTCAGGATCGTTGCGAGTTTGTGACCAGCCTGGGTTACAAAGTGAGCTCAAGGCCAGCCTGAACTGCATAGCGAGACCCTGTCTCAAAAAAGTCAAAAAGCCAAAAAAAAAAAAAAAAAAAAAAAGAGGAGGAAGCTGGGCGTGGCAGCTGTGTCTCTAATCCCAGCACTAGGAAGGCTGAGGCAAGAGGATCGGGAGTTGGAGGCCAGCCCGGATGTGGTGAGACCCTGTCTTAACAAACAGGAAGAGAGAAGAAAAGATGTGGCAAAGCCCGCAGGACGCTTATCTAGTTTACCCAAGTACAACTCTTCTCAAAAGGGGGCTGTTACTGTTACCAAATGTATTTATGCAGCTAAAGTTTCAGACATTTTCCCTTATTCTTTCCTAAGTGTAAAGGGCGTCTTGCCCACCCCTGCATTCTCCAATAATCAGCTTTGCTCTCAGACGCCTCTAAGCTCTCTGCAATGCTCTTTATAAAGATGCAAGCAGATGTCAATCACAAGAGGATTTTATAAACAGTATTCTTTAATGGTCTTCATTATTAAAAATCAAACCCTTAAAGATATTTGACACTACGTTGGGCTTTCTTCTTTTAATTTCCATTTGGACACGACTGAGTTTTACTTCCTTATCACAGTATGACTTGCCGACCACCTTATTAGTAAGTTGAAACACACCCAATATACTAAACGAGGCTGAGCAAGGTTGAGCAGTAAGCCTGAGCACACTGGGCATTTTCCAGCTCACCAGTGAACATCCTTAATGTGCACAGAAAGGAAAAGACAGAACTGCTGAATTCTAGAAACATCCTTTAGTTAGTGAGACAAGACTTGATGCATGTAACAATGAGATAATAGTGCAAGGAAGGGTACAACTAATTGACAGCATGGAAAAAGATGGGGAGTTCCAGGGGGTGGACAGGTATCGTTGAAGCACAAAGACTTTAGGGATGAAGTGGAATTGCCTGGAGTCCTACAGAATGAGTGATATTCGAAAAGATGGAAGGGTGAGATAAACGTGACTCACACTGAGGGGTGAGCAGAGCGGCTGGAGTGGGACGGCTCTGCAGTACTGCAGTCCTGGGCCAGAAGGAAGGGGGCCTAGGGAGAACGCCAAGGTTTCAACGTGAGACGGGGGCGGCATCACCACCCGGCGGCGGGAAGGTACCAACAACACGAATATATTCATTCTTTCTCCAACATACAAATCATCTTGGGCAGAACGGGCCTACATTGATGAGTGATGGTGCATCAGTAAGTGTAGGCGGACATACTGCATCTCGGTACTAGAGGCTGAAAGGACTCCATTTCCTGCAGAAGCACACAGAATAAGAGGGACAGAGAAAACCCCAACGATATCAATGTATTCCAAAAAGCATTCTGATGAAGGGCTATGAAGGATTACGAAGGAGCAGAGAGGGATACCCGAGTCATCCTCAGGGGCTGCAGACAGAAAACACTTCAAAGAGGAGGAAGTGTAGTCGTGCAGGCGGGCAGAAGCCGCCCAGGTGGAGGGGGTGGGGGCGGAGCTGCTCAGGAAGAGGCAGCTGCAAATGCAGGGGCCCAGAGCACGGGCGCGCTCAGGACAGGACCCGTGTGAGGTGGGAACACAGGATGTGTGTGCAGCAGGGCAGAGGGTAAGCAAGGGTCACTGACTGCCTATAGCACAGGAAACTACAGGGCTTGAGAACTTATCCCTTCTTTGCAAATAATTTACCGGGGATTTTGAATGACTTCCTCTTTGTATTTTCAATTTTAACAGCACAGGTACATCCAACTTGAAGAGTATTCTTCAGTCACATGCAGAAGTCAAAATTAAACAATGTAAAAATAAACAACGTACAGTCTCTGGTTACTAGACTCACAGAAGCTTGGGGATACAATGAAAGGCATCTAATTCTCCCCTCCTCCAATGTAACATTTCTCTTGCTCACTCCTGGCAGGTGGCTATCCAGATGGAAAAAGATCTGTCCAGTGCCAGGGAGCTCAGCTGGCCTCAGGAAGTGGCCCAATTCATCGCTGAACATCCCTAGCTGTGAGATAGTTTTTTTCTTAAAGTGAGAGTCAAGGTGTCTTCCTGTATCATTTACCCATTCTGACTCCCTACCTTGCCTCCTACATGCAGATGGCCTGATGTTATGTTTATATATCAAGGGCTTCTTAGTAACTGGCTTTGCTTTGACGAATTAGGGGACCACACCTTCCCTTTCGTGAAGACCTTAAAGAAACACTGTTACTGTTAGCAACGCCCCGCTTTTCTCCTCCAGTGATCAGCACTACCTTATGTGTGTGGAGTGTCTCCCTGCACATGAATGATCACACTTTAATGTCACGAGAAGGCTGCTGAGCCACTTTAGCACATTGTCTTCACAAGAACCTCTATCTGTTTTACGATAATAGTATAAAGGACCTATGTGACAGAACCCTGTTTTTGATAGGACTCAGCCTAGGACACCAAAATGTAATACATTTTAAGAGAGAAAAGAAGAAAAAAGTAATTAACAGGACAAACGCTGTTATCTACAATAGACCACAAACTGGTATTTACCTTAAGGACAGCTCATCAAACTCTATCTGTAACCATACCTCCCCATGCAACAAACCTAGACGTCAAGGGCCTAGCACTGCTAGCACTGAGGGAGAAGGGGTTAGAAGTGGAGTTAGGAAGACACATGGACGCTCTTGATAGAATGTGCAGAACAGAATTGAGAACAGTGAAATGACTTTCTCATAATACAACTTCGATATGCAAAGGACAGAGGGGAAGTCATGGCAGAGCAGAGGGTTGGTGGGCATGGGTGGGGAAGCAGACTGTAAACCGCAGGTTCTAGGCACAGTCCTCCGCCACAAGCACATACTAAGGGCGGCTGCACAGTCCCAGGGACCCTCGTGTCTGGAGAAGCCTAGATGTATTGGGATAGGTGGCTGCCTCGCTAGTAGAATTAAAATGACAGCAGCTTTCCAGCCCATCAAGTCAAAGAGAGATGTGTTTGTTGTTCCAGAAAACATTCTTAGAATTCAGACACCTCTTTGCTTCAGTTAAGAAATGAGTCTGGGCAGATGTGTGATTCAGAATGACAAGGGTCCCCGGGGTAGGGGGCGGGGGCAGCTCTGTGAGGCATGCAGTGTTTCGTGGCATTGGACACACTGCTTAAGCGCCTACAGGATTCACTGCACAGGCTCGAAAGGCATTGTTACTACGGAGAGACACCTCACTGCCTGTCTCCCTGGCTACACACAGCGTCAGGTTTGCCTGTCTAGTTCCCAGCCCTCAAAACTGTATGAGCGCCCTCCCAGGAAGAAATCTGTAAGAACTAGCGACTTAACCTGACGACACCTGGCTTTGATCTGAGGAAAGACATATGTAAACGCCAGCATAACCGTACCAGCTCAGTGATCTCTCCCGAGAAACAGGGAAACATGAGGTCCCCCCTGGGAAAGCAAGCTGCGTACTTGGCGCTGTACCTTAGAGGATGCTAAAATGTAAGGCAGAGGGAAGAACTCAGTGAGCTGGTGACACACTGACCTCGCAGGCAGGGTGCAGCAGCCATCCGCTGTGAGCCGTACTTGGGTTTCGTAGCTGTCCAGGGGGCACACGGTCTGCTGGACCGAGGGGCACTCCACAGTGCTGCAGTCCACGCTGAAAACTGAAGGGGCAGACACAGGGACACCGTTTACTGCGACATTCGCTGGCATTTTGAGACCCAAAATGAAACACTGCTGGCTCTCAGCAACTTTCCAGTTTCCTTGCTTCCCAGAAACCCGGTCCTCGTGCTGCCATTTTTGTTTCGGTCAATGTTACACAACTGCAAGATGCCCCCGGCTTTCTGATTAAGAGGTAGGGACAAGACATCCGGCCGTTAAAATGAAGACAGAAAGATCAGCAGGAGTGGCACTGATGGTGACAGCCAAAGGCCTTTCTGAGAGATCAGCTCAGGAGATGGGCACGGGAGTGTGTTGCTCGAAGCATTTGCCTAGCAGTAAAAAGGAAGGCAGAAAAATGAAAATAAAAAAGGAAAACTGATCAATCACTAAAAAGTAGTGAAGAAGAAATTACTACCACCCAGATGTGCCCACAGGTCACTGCAGACGTACCGTCACGCGAGCACGCTGTTAGACATAATATAAAGCAAGAAATGACTGAGACACAACAACAAATCAAACGCCGGCCGAGCAGGTGAGCACACAGCGAGAGGGGACTTACCACACCGCACCAGCGCGAGGGCACGGCCGGCGGGGCACTGGCAAGGGGAAAGCTGGGGCTGGGAGTTTCCTCACAAAGCATCTGGTACTTTGATATATTCTGACATTTTTTTTTAAAATAACTTCGTTTTCTGTATTGTGATTGCTCTTAAGTGTAATACTTTAACATGATAGCTACAGCTGCAAGTGAAGGCTCTGACCTCTGGGGAAACAAAGCTGGTAGCCACAGTACCACAAATTTATCTCCCTCCTCCAACCAAGCACACTTCGGAGGAAAAATAAAGAAGAAAAAAAGACACCGGTCCCTCCCTGAAGGCGCGCACACACCAGCGAGTCGTCTCTGCTTTGCTTCCTAGAAGGCAGAACACAGCTGCTGCGAGCGCGGTGTGGCAGCCTTGCAGCGTCCTCAGCCCTTCTTCGTGTGAAGCAGAGGCTGTGAGGAGCCGGGGGGACCTGCCTCCCTCTGATGCAAAGGGGTGAGGCTGCTGAGGCGGCGCCCGCGCATACCTGGTTTGCACTCATAGAGGTCACAGCACTCTCCCGGCTTCCCTGAGGCTTTGGACACTAGTATGTTCAGGTATCCCGGCTGGCAGACTTTGCGCAGGCAGCCCGCAGGGTCACACACGCAGCGGCTGGGTAAGGGGCAGCACTCCCCGGGAGGAGCATAACCCTCGATCAGAACAGAATCTTCAGGGCAACGTGGAGAGAACTGCACTTCACAGCGGGCCTTGGAGCAATCTGGCTTCTCTTCTAAATGGGAAAGAAAGAATTTAGCTCATGCCCAGGGCAGAGTGGGGTACTTTCCTCAGAAATACAGGTGGTCTTGAGGATCTAGTTACTAACTAAAGAGCAGGGTAAAGGAAGAAATCTGGTGAAAACCTGCAGACTTAGTTTGGCCAACCTTGCAATTCTCCCCTAAAATATGAGCCTCAAGTTTCCCTCTTGTCCATCTTCCTATTGGCTTGTGTCGAATAATCAACGTCTAGCGCGAGGTCTAACATGAAGCAAGGTAAAGGGGAGACATGCCCTGGACAGGGAAAGCCTGAAAACCAGTCTCAGTCCTGAACTGACTGACTTATCTCTGACTTCAAAATTTATAAGGACTGCTCTTTGAAAACAGTATTTAAATTCCAAACAGAGACACAGAAATCAATCTGGGGTGCTACAGGGACCAGAGATAATGTGGCTGATAACACGGAACACTCCTCCCGAACTCTGAGCTTCGAGCAGATGAACTAAGTGAGACCATGTAGCTTTAGGGTGTGGCAGCTTAACAAGACAGAGAATGAGTGCGAGTCCCAGGTGATTTCCTAAACGGCCTCTGGTATGGCTCACTCTCTGGCACAGAAGTGTCCAATGTACCTCACTCTCCTCTCTCCAGTATCACCTGCTGACTGGCTGAGGTGTCTCCATTTTAGAGACAGGGGAAAAAATAAAGGTGGGTTTTACCCAACAATTTTAGAACTGGGTAGCAGAGCCCTTGGTTTTCTAACCGCACGCCACAGCTCTCTTTGTTGGTTTAAGTTTTTAAGAAACCAACACCAACATAAGGTCCTCAGGAAGACTGAAACCCAAAATACACTGCACCCCATGACTTTTGGTTGGGGGAGTTCTGATGGCAGGGAAAGGATGCCATGTGATACTGGAATACATTTCTGTAAGCTTTAACTCCTTCCTAAAGTATAATCTGGTGACAGAATCAGATAACAGATTAGACTAAATAAGTCACCTAGTTTAGTCTCCTCGTGGAGATGAAGAACTCCATGCAAAAGCCTTGGCAGCGATAGAACGACAGCAAAGCTAAGCCCCTCGCTGCCCGTCTACTCTGCTTTTCTACTCTGCTTTTCTTACGACAAGAGCAAAGGTACTTTCCACAACAAGCCTGCTCCTTTCCCCTGCTTCCTTGTTAACTTGACTGCTGCACCTTTCATTTCACTGGCCACTCTCTCAGCTACTTCTCCACTAACTCAAACACAGGATAGGATGGCGAACCTTTCAGTTTTCAGTGATAACCTAAGGCTGGCTGCGACCAGTGTGCCGTAGGTTTGCTCCTGTACCACTGGTACCGCAGGTCATTCGTACTCCTAGTTTCAAGAAATTCACTTAAAAATAGGTACTGAGCACTGGCTTCTCCAGCAGCTTGGAATGTATTAGTAAAGACCAAAGCCAAGATCTCTGTCCTCATACAGTTCATAAGGCAGTGGAAGGCAACGGAAAAGAAACAACACAAATTAGAAACAAATTACGTAGCAGTACAGAGTACCCAGGCTCAGCATGGAGTAAGGGAGCTAAGGGCTCCTGTGAGGAGGGGTAGTCACATGGGGTCGGCATGGGGACAGAGGGAAAAGCGGAAGGGAGAGATGGAGTGAGCAGACAGCCAAGGAGAAGCCCGAAGAATGTTCTGGTGGTGGGGGGGGAAGCTAACCTACACCTGCAGGGCAGGGCAGGGAGGCAGTGGGGCTGGGACTGCGTGAGCCAGAGCAGGTCGGATGGACGGCAGGACTCTAGATCACTCAGAGCTCCTTGGAGTTACGGAGGAGGAAGGGGAAATAACTCAGAAAAATGAGTCCCCGCTTGACAGTGGGGAGAGAAGAGATGTGAAAGGACGTTGGAAAGGCATTTGGAGAGAAAGAACGCAGTGATGTCAGACACACGACCTTCCCCACAGCTGGGTAGTGGGTGTGCTGGAAGCAGAGATGGGATGAGGTGGTCAGATTCTTAACATTCACGTCCACCGCCCTGTCATTTTCCTCGGGACATCATGCCACTTCAGTGCGCCAATGCCTCAGTCAGGGGCAGCGTTCACTCTGTCCTCTGTGCCGGCCACTGTCAACGTGCCAATATCCAACACACAGCTTCAAGTGCAGCAGAAAGTAACACAGCCTGTCTCCTAAGGGCAGACTTTATTAACACGTACTGCGTGCCATGTCACAAAGATCTCATCCAGGGAGTTACTATTTCTCCATTTAATAGATCATGAAACTAGGGTTCAGCAGTTCAGGTTAATTTGGCCAAGATCACACAGCCAGTACATGGTGATGGGATGACTTGAGCCTTGGTTGACGCAGGTTTCATCTATGCTTCTCTGCAGTAACATGTCCCTCTCTCAGGCATGATGGTGTCACTGTTCAGCCTTGGCCTTGCCCTGCTTTCTCCCTTAGTCGATTTCACAAGACTGAGCTTCTTTCTTGATCAGAACTGAGGTTTCTCTGGCAGCTGTCTGGCTTGGGTGGATCCCTGCTCCCTTTTACTAGCCTTATCTTCGGGGAATGACTCGTGGGACCTACTGAACATAGTCCTGGAGGATCCACCCATCCAACTTTCACCCTAAGCAACTGCTTTGAGAAGTGTGCATGATTAGGTAATGAGGAATTCCGCTCAGATCTCCATCAGTGTAGGGACAAATAAATCAAAGAGCTGAAAAGGTGACTCTTGACTATGGGGACTGATTAGGTTAGAGTTTATAACTTGAACATGCAGTAGACTGCTTTCCTGGCAAACATTGTTTTATAATTAGGGAAAGCTCTGTGACTTTAATTGCAAATAGCACTTAATTCTTACTCTTCTTAATCTGCTGTAATTAACTTATTCTGTATTATATTACACCACACATCCTTACTCCATAACTATTTGATAGGTATAATCACACTTTTCAAACATATGCTTCCATTAAGCACGTTTCCATTAAAAGTCGAAGTATTAGCTCTTGCTAGCCATTCTTCCTGCTCTTTGTAACACTCCCACCATTGCTATTTCTTGAAGCGTGCTTTGCTCTTCCGGCCTAGAGTTTTACTCACTTAAGAACTGCTCTGCAAGCCACCTGACAGTGCAGGCCCCCTCAGTCAGTCAATCAGGCACACTTAGAGCTGGTAGGGAACTAAGAATATTAAGAGTGGGGCTTGGGATCTAGCTCAGCAGCACAAGTGCCTGCCTGGCCAGTGCAAGGTCCTGAGTTTGATTCCCAGCACACACACACAAAAGAATATTAAAATGAAGGTTCTATCTTATTAAACGCATTTTCAACTTTTTTCAAGAGGATCATACTGGCTTTCTCTTTTATTTATTAATATAATCAATTACTGATTTTCAATGTTTCATATCCTTGTGTTCTTAGAATAAACCCTGCTTTTGAAGATCCTCCTGGCTTTGAATTGCTAACTTTTTTTTTTTTTTGGACTAACACTTTTAAGATGTTTTAAATCTTATGAACTTGAATATTAGCCATTGCTTTGCTTTGTCTGTACGGGCATGTGCCTGCGCATGGGGTGGCCTCAGTCTCAGTTTCATTCAGAGCTGTATGAAATCTTTCAATGAACTGTGTAGTAGTTTACCTCTTTCTCTGTTGCAAAACACATTTTAATACGTAGGGTTATCTGATATTTTCATATTACCCATCTGTGAAACTATCTGAACTCACTCTATTCTTAAACGAGGAAGGTTAGATTTCTTTCTTGCTATGATTTAGGTGTCTGATCTCTTTTAGAAACACTTACTAATATATTTTACTAAAAAGAATATAATTCATCTAAAATTTCAATTCAATTCGGTCTTTACTGGCCAATCTTTCTTTTTGTACTTTGTGTGTTCATCAGTTTAAGTTTCTGAATCTCCTTTCAGATTATTTTGTTAGTTTTCCTGCAGTGTTTTAAGTTTAATGGCTAGTTCATATCTATTTCTTTTGTTTTCTTAAAATATAAATTAAATAATGACTTTTTAATACTTTAGCCAAATGCCACTTTGGTCATAATCTACATCTAGATACATATTGCTCTTAATGTGACTTACTTCTAAATAATCTATAATTCAGCTTTGATTTCTTTTTTGAAGTAATTTTTAGAAAAGCGTGATTAAATTTCTGTGTAGGTAGCTGAAGCGCTTTCCTTTTGATTTTAATAGTTCTACTGACTTGCTACCAGTGAATGTATGCAGTACAGTTTTCTGCATTTGCTCATTTCTTGAGATTTTTATGTTTTGGGATTTGGGCACCATTTTAAAATAATGGATATTTTAAAAAGAACACGTATCCTCTGTGTGTTGGATACAGGTCTGTACAGCTATTGAATCAAGCTGCTCTACACCTTACATTTTTGTGTGTTGTCCAATAGGGAAGAGCTCCCTTACGTTTCTAAAGCCAGGCTGCTGACTTTATGACTAGCAGGCACACACCTTAAGCTTGTTGTAATGATTTGGAGAGTGGTAAAATTACGTTTTTAATGAACTTAGATCTCTAAAATCTGTAGCCTCCTTATTTTGTAACTATCAACATCCTTTGCTTTTTCTTCCTTTCTTTCAACCGTCCCTTCATCTTTCTAAGGATGAGCTAGAACCTCGGCTCCCCCGCATCCGGTCACCTGCCATCGCTTGAACTCAGCATGGATATCACGGCATGAAGCATTGTAATTTTGATAACTGTTTTTTCAATCTGCTTCTAAATGATTTTTTTTTTTTTTTTTTTTTTTTTGCGGTACTGGGGATTGAACTCAGGACCCTGCGCTTGCTAGGCAGGCGCTTATTCCACTGAGCTATATCCCCAGCCCTCAATCTGCTTCTAATATATAAATTCTCCCCCAAAACCGTATGTGTTCACCTATGTTTCTATTTGTCGTTCTTCCATGAGGGAAGTAAGAGAGTAACTATAGCCACACCATGAACTCTTTTTTAACCATGAATTTTCCACCAGTTATAGTGCCTTTCTGACATTACCTTTGAGATTTTAATTTATTTCAAAGGATTCTTCTCCAAACCCTTGCCATACGCGGTCTAACAGACCTGGATATAATACGTAAGTTAATTAGCAAGCTTTTGTAGGTGGTTGCACTGGCAACGTTGCAAGTGACACCCTGGAGCAAAAGAGGAAAACACTTGCCCCAAACACAGAAATACGACCATGTGACTCACAACAGAAGTAATTATGGAAAAGTAGCTCATTTCACCACCCTAATAACCTTGCTTTCCAAAGTTAGCCCTTAAAATATTGATCAAATCAGCCAGGCTAAAGTAATTTTACAGTAGGGAGCATTTCACTCACTCCTGGTCACTTCAACCCATGTGGCTGGACTGTGGCTGTTTCTGGGCTTTCTCTCGGCAGTCAGCAGGGAAAATACATTCATAATCTATAAGCGACAAATATACTCAAGAGTTTTCTGCCTAAAACTGAGACTTAAATAAAAGACAAATGAAAAAGCTCCCAGATGGGAAGAGTAAGGGGCCATTAAAAGGAAGGTAAACGTTATACCTCCAGTTTATTATATTTAAATTCTGTAGTGTCCCACACATCTGACACTGAATTCTGCTTTCTTTTAAAAGAAAAAAAAGAAAGAAAGAAAATGGACACTTAAAATAACAACAGATGCACTGTATACTTTTCCTGGAAAACAGGGAGGAAAACGGACTAGTAAAATTTAGAACTTCGACTACCAAGTCAGTGCTGCTGGATACTCTGTCCTTCTACACAGTCTACCCAACTCCATGTCTCTTACACACCACACACAGACATACATACAGGGTACATAACCATCCGGAGACAGCCCTTCAGAGATCGTAAACCCACCCTCAGCTTGACATCACGGAATTTGGTAGTGAGGGTACAAAATCAAGAGAAGGAGTTACCTTATTTTCTCCACCCCTTAGTGTGTGCACCTTAGAATCTGAAGGCCTAGAGTCACTGTGGCATCAGCCTAGGATATCATAGGGGCCCGTGGCCACTTGGTGGCCAGGGAGACACATCTGGTGGTACCAGCTTAAGTATAATATGTAAGTCCTCTGACTCTTTCATTCATTTGACAAATATTAACAGCATGACTTCCACGTGGCATGGTTTTGTACAGGGAATGAAACAAAGGCCCTGCCTTCCTGACTTTATAATTCAAGAGAAGACAAGGCAATGAAGAGCCACAGAATAAATGGCCGGGTGGTGAGAAAGGCTCTACGGTGGCACAGTCGGCGATGCAAGTGCACTGCTTTGGTCAGGGGAGCCAGAGAGGGTTTCTTGGAGGATACGGCACCTGCAGAATCACTTGAATAAAGGGAAAAGGCACAGCATGCAAACATCAGAGTGAGAACATTCCAGACACGGGAACAGCATGGAAACAGGCTCCAACTCAAGAGCGAGCATATTCTCCAAGGGGAAATATACACTTCACACTGACTAAGAAGAAACATAAACTGATATAATGAACAGGTAGAAAATAGCAATAAAAACTCCTAAGATATTTTGATGGATAATGTTTCTTACTAAGGATTCAATTCAGTTATGCTAGAGAAATGAAAGACATCTCTCCTGAACTGAGCACCTCCCGGAAGGGCTACCTGTCTGCAGTCATACTCACACGCTGTTCTACTCCAGGTGAGTAACAGATTACATCTTCATCTCTACTTGACAGAAGAGGTGGCAGGACCAGCAAGACCAAGACAGCTGGCCAAAGTGACACAGTAAGCAGCAGAGCTGTCAAAGCCCCGAGTGTCCCCACTAGCCCACAAAGCCAACACAAAACACAGCTTCAGCTTTCCTGCTCACCCTGTTTGGTATCTGCATGTTTAGTCAATGGCCATGTTTTTGCTCAACGTGTGAATACAAAATTAGTTTGCAAAGACAAAGTGGTTCAGAGAGGTAAGCAGGTATAGCTCAGTGGTGGAAGCACTTGCCTAGCATGTCTAAAGTCCAAGATTTAAACTTAGCCTGAAAAAGAAAAGGATTAAACAAAAGTTCAGGGTCTTTGGTGAGTCCTCATCACTCTTTGGTTGGCTGCCCTATTCATTTGCTCCTTGGCCTTAAGAGATGCCGCATGTGATTAAAAGAGACACTTCCTTGTTCTTAACATTATTTTGTTCTGAAGACTTCTACAAACGCAATACGTATGTCATCCCTACATTTTTAAATTTGGAGGCTGACTCCTTTAAAGTTACGCTGTGAATTCTTTTCATTCACATTCCATGATTTTATCATAACCTTTTTTGGCAAGCTCTGCCGTGAAGACTTGTTCCACACAGTCATAACCCCAAGGGGGAGAAATTAGACTTGTTGATACAGTCCCAGAAATATTTCATATTTCAGTTCCTTTAGAAACACCCACTGTACTTTCCCAGCAGTTTCTTTTAAGCTGAATTTAGAATTTAACAGCAACAGAACCTACATAAAAGCCTTTACTTGGGTTGTTAAAGATGACATAGTAAATTGTTTCCAATTATCTAATAAAGTCCTTCTGCATCACAGTGGAATATAACTTAACTTAGGCAAATATAAAGAAAAAACAGTGATCTGTAAGAATGCAATATGCAACACTTTAATTTAGTGGTTCTCCACTGCGGCTGCACATTAAAATCACTTACAAAGCTTCAAAGAAATACCAGTGCCTGGATTGCACCTCAGATCGGTTAAATCGGATGTGGAGGAGGGGAGGAGCCTGTGCATTAGTATTTATTTCTACAGCTCCTGGGTGATGCCATGGTGCCACTCAGGCTGAGAACCAGTGTCCTACTCTGTCAAGCAACTGAGAATCCTCACAGCAAAGTTCACTACTGGTATCAGAGTTTCATCCTGGGCACGTCCAAACATCCTGGTAAACTGTGAATGCCAAATGAGCATCCACCTCTCAAGATCTCTGCCTGGCCACCGAGAGCTCTGCACTGTACACTCATGCCTAAGATCTCCCGAATCGTACATCTTTTCTATACCTGCGACCTCTATGAATTATGCCAATAATGGTGTGATCTGCTACTCAAAGGATGGTCCCTGGATCAGCAGCCTCAGCATCACTTCTGTGCTTGGTAGAAATGGATAAACTTGGACCGGTGGTAGAATCAGAATGTGCAGGACACACAGTGAAGTTAGAGACAATCCTGCCTAGAGTAGTGGTTCTGAAACAGTAATCCTTGGATCAGCAGCATCACCATTTCCTAGGAATGTGCTAGAAATACAAATTCAAAGGACCCATATCACAACTACAGAATCATGAACTGATAGTGAGGCCCAGCAATCTGTGTTTGAAAAACCAATTGTTTAAGAACATTCCTGCTAGGATGATGATTCTCAACCCTAGCTTCACATTAGAATCACATCAGACACTAAAACTCCAGAAGCTCAGTACACACCCTACGCTGAGTAAAGCAGTTACTGGTGGTGTGGGCCTGTATCAGTATGTTTTAAAGTCTCCCAGGTGACCCCAATGTGAGGTCAAGTTTGACCCACTGTTCTGCGCACCTCCCCTCAATCCATACTCTGCGCTGCCCAATTCAAAGCTGCTTTCATTCTCAGGAAATCTGAACCAACCAGCCCTTCCCTAGAGCCTTCCTGGAAGAGGTCCGTGTTCTTGCAAGAAGGAGAATAAGCTGAAATTTGCCTCTGACTGTGGGTGGTGGGATGGGGAAAGTAGGGAACAGCCAAGATCCCAAAAGTGGTCTCTATGTATCCTACTACACATTAAACTCTAATTTACAAATGTTTACTAAATTGAGTCCAGAGACATTTTATTTCATCACCTGTTAATTCATTCTAGAAAAACATAATTCACCTTACTCCCAGCACTTGCCATTCAAACTATATTTGTATATTCATATACCATAACAAATTTCAAAATGTAACAATGGAAGTCTTTAAAATCTAGCCTAAGGATGGGTTTAGATACATATACAAAGAACTGAAAATTGGTTTTAAATGATTAATTTTACCTACGGAACTCATCTTTTCTGAAAGCCTCATCTGCTTTTGCCATAAATGCTAGCAGACAAAAAAAATGCATCAAAATTATTAGAGAAGAGGACAAATGACTAATGAGGAAAACCTAAATGAACTCAATTTGCAGCATTAGCGGTGCCGCAACTTAAGAAGACTCTTCCTAACAGCTTGAAAATGTCACAGAGGCATAAACATTAGAGATGAAGAACTCCCCAGGGTGGAGTTTAACGGAAGGCTACATCCATTATTGAACACAAACAAAACCTGGATTCTGCTGAGGGCTTCTGGGACTGTAGAGGGTGGCTTTTTTCTTCACTGAGGAATGGATACTGCACATTAGTTCTCCCTTTATGAATAATGGCACTGATTTGAAAAAAATACAGTAAAGTGTCGAGTTTTACACATTTTAGAACAAAGGTTCTGGTGTTCATCTGCAAAATGAGGGGCCGGCACCTGTAACGTCTTCAATGAAAATACTTCCGCCACAGTCTACGGGGGCACCTCCTATTCAGACAGAACACTGGGCCCCCACTCTTTCAAAGGAGATTGATGAATACACACTGAAGTAAAGGAGCGCCTGGGCATGTTCTTTCAAAACTTCAGGACGTGTTGATACTCTGTACACTTTTAATAGGACAAGACAAAAAGTATAATCTGTGATTTACACTACAAACAATAACAAAAAAAATAAACACCGAACTGAGGAGTACTGTCAATAAACTGCTGAGTCTCAGAGATGACATATGGATTTCAAAAGCCTTCAGAAGGACTCCAGAGGATAGCAGGTGCTCATCTGAGATCCTCAGAGGTTCCTGAAATTAAAATGATGCATTGGGAATACGGAGAAGGCGCCATACAGCATGCAGAGAAGACAGGCAGGGAACACAGCAGAGCATGCTGTTGCTATTCTGTCCTTGCTGACGACAGCAGCAGAAAATAAAGAACAGCGGGCTATTTAACTGTTCAACTGGTTGTTCTCAGGGGGTTTGCACATGCCGAAAACAACCATGTGGCTAAAATTATAAATAGATGTTTGGAAAAATACTTTGTCGATTTATTTTTTCTGCCTCTTCCTTTCCCTTTTTAATTTCTGTCTCACTGAAGAGAATGTACTTGCTTGAGCCACTTACATGACATTTAACAGAGGTCACTTGCTAGCTACTCTTAATCATCAAAGGTTTAAGAGCCACACAGAACGATATTCAAAGGATGCTCAAATCTTGGCTTTTCCGAAAGTAGTTGCTGTGTCTTCTTAGGCAAGCTTCTTGCTGCGGTTTCCTCCGAGTCAAGAGATAAGCAAGATAACAGACCTTTCAAATAGCCCCAGGCCTGGCACATGTGAGTGCTGCACAGAGTAGCTCTTGACAGTACCACTGCTGTTATCATTATTACATAACTACTAGAGAGAGTCTAAGCTCTGAGTCAGACCTCCGTGTGTATGTGTGAACACCTACAACCCCTCTGTGGTCCTTAGCGATTCACTCAATTTAAGGAAGCCAGTATGCTCATGTGTTAGGGCCTGCATATTCAAATCCTACAAGACTGTTGTAAGAGAGTGAAAGTGCATACGTTTCCTATTTTAAGCTGGGTGTGGTGGGGTCCACCTGTAATCCTAGCACTTGGGCTCAGGCAGGATGAGTGCTCTGAGTTCAAGGCCAGCCTGAACTACACAGCAAGACCCTGCCTCAAAAACCCAAGACAAACAGAAAACTTCCTATTTATATGCATATGTGTGTTTGTACGTATGAACACACACACAGGCACACATAGTACTCTTTGGCTTTCATGCTTTTTCCTTCTTTAAACCTGCTGCCTAACAGCATCCTATGCTTGTGTGAATGTCAATGTCATCTACACTAGACACCAGCAGAGTCGACTCTGAACACAGGCTTGCACACAGGCGCAGGTCCCCGCACATTTATGCGGCGCTGCTCACCCCACAGTTTCATCCGCTCAGAGGGTTTCTGTCAGCTGTTGTTACTTTATGACTTCCTTTTTTTTCTTTCCATTTTGAGGGAACAGTCTTCACTCCCTCGGGAGAAAAGGAAACTGCCTCATAGAGGTAGTTTTCCTGGGAGAGTCTCCACCAGCTATTTCTGCATTCTAGATCTGCTGAGGAGCCTGCTTACAAAGGTGCCATATTGCCACTGTGGCACAGAATGGTAATGAGCCTCCTAAAAACAGAAGAAACACCTCCTGACATCCCCGCCTATGCAACAAGGCTCTTCCTGGTGAGACAATGCTCCCGCAGCTCCTCCCCAGAGGTGATTCAGGCCTCTGAGCACAGCCACAACCCTTTCCCTGGACTTTCTCTGAAGGTGTCTCCAGCCTCCAGACTGTTCTTTCACCTCTAGCACAAACTTCCTTAGCACACATGCACCCGGGCAGGCCCCGGGGAGGGCCCCACATTTCTATGCTGCCTTTGTGTCCTCTGTGTACCCACTGCGTAACCTGCTCCACTGCAACCGCCTGGAGGGCACCCGGAGACTACAAATATGTGAGCTGCAGCTGAGCAAAGGGACGTGTTTGCTTTCCACTCTGAACTACAACTTGACCTGCAGCAAAAACAAAAATACGGCAATGTGTATTTTTTCCCAGAAATGATAATTATAGTAACTCCAAACATTTTTGAAACTTCCACTACTGAAATGGAAAAGGCATTTCAAAAAATAATTTATTAAACAGGCATTTATATTCTTGGTAGCCCTTACATGGAAATTATACTTTTTTTCCTTTGTAGCTATTGAAGGGCTTGGCTCCTAGCTCAGAGTGTCCTCCAGAGTGAGGTGGGGCTCAGCTTCCAGCTTCCTGAACTGAGGTAGGCAGAAGGAGCCCTCCCTATTCCTCACAGCCAGCATGGATTTATAGCGCTCTTTTCCACTTCAAAAATATTAGCGATTTGAACATCAGTTTCTACATGGCCTTATATGAAGGCACTTTTGACAGCTGGCTACCCGAACTGGAAGACAGGGCCAGCTCTGGGTTCCTCCGAGGAGCACAAGTATCCCAGCCTATCGTAACTCCTTTTTTGGTTTGTTTACATACCGACCCTGTTATTGTTAAAATTAAAAAATAAGAGGTACTGAAATTCAGTGGTGAACATACAGGGCAAAACAGAATCATAAAATGTAATGTTCGCTTAAGTAGTGAGTGAGCTGAATGTCTGGGTCTCCAAATTGGCTTCAAACCCTAAACCACTTAAAAATGGGTGTGTTCACATTTAATGGTGATTGGCTTACAGGTGCGAGAATGGTCAAAGTTGTTCCAGTTCAACTTCCAGGGAAACGGTCTCTTCAAGAACACCCTTTAATCGTTGGAGCTGAACTCTTAACAGCGTGTCTCCTCACTCATTCCTTGTCGGGTCTTCACGTCTAGCCGACGTTTTTCAGTACCCAGGACTCTCACAAGGATGCACTCCTTGGAACTGTGGCACTTGGGCTTTCCAAAACCCTGGACTACTGGTGCCCAAAGCTGAGCATGAGAGAGTGCTTTCTGAGGCACTGGCTGAATAAATGCAGTTGGTCTGTGGTGAGGTCTGAGGATGAGCATTTTTAACAAATTCACAGGCTTCTGATGCTGCCATTTTAAACTGTATCTGTCGGGAAGCTTTGGTCTCTTACAAGCCCTACCATTCCCTTCCTCCCAGGAGAAAGTGCTTTCCTTTGTCAGTCCTGCTTGTCTTCTTTCCCACGGCTAGAGTAGAGCCAATTCTAGCTGTCAGAGGCCGGCGACACACCTGATCTCATCCCGCTAATCCCCTTCCCCACTCAATAGCCACCTGCATGGTGACCACACCACCTTCATCCTGAGGCAGAACCTGGAGAGGAGCACATGGAGAGAGAGAGGGAAACCGTCCAGGCTTCCAGAGCGAGAAAGAGGATCACAGCTCCTGACAGGTGAACAGTGTGCTGCTGCCACATTCCAGGGTTCTCTTCCGCGTTCATGTATGTCAAAAGGATGTAATAAAATAAGCATAGGGCCAGGGATATAGCTCAGCAGCACAAGTGCCTGCCTGTCAGGCACAAGATCCTGATTTCAATTACCGGTACCAAAAAATAAATAAATACATAATATACATACATTAAATAAGTCTAACCAGGATAAATTTAAAGGAGACAGAATATAATGAAACCAGTGCTCATAAATTCACACTTGAATAACTGGAAATCTGTGTTAATTTGCGGTTTAACTGTGTCATGAAATTTGTCTTTATGAATGTCATGGTCACTGGGCTCCACAAAGTTGCTAGGAACCTATGCTCCTTTTATTTTTTGCTCCTCAACCCTGTGAATAGCCCTGGTCCATATAGAATTCCAACAGCAGCAAGATGGAAGGAGGAGGTAACATGAAGTGGCACGATGTGAAAAGTTCCACTATTACTATGACTTTTGCTCACTTCATAGCCCAGTATTTAGTCACATGACCATACTCTACCTGCAAGGCATTCTGGGAGTGTAGTCATTCTTCTGGGTGGCCAAATCTTTATCTAAAATTCTGTGTGTATGTAGGAAGGTGGCATGGACACATTAACGTGGAGACAACTAGCAACCTCACCAACAAGTTTCCCACAAAACTGAACTATGGACACAGAAGTATTTTGCCCTTTTAAGAGTTAAAGTAAATAAAGCATTCTGAAGATCACTCAAGAGACACTCAAGCAATTCATGTGCTTCTTACCAAAGCTCTATTTGTTAAAATCCTGGAAGAACCTTATCCTGTCACTAACTTCACATTTAATCATAAACGCTGATTCAACACTGTAAGAAACTGAGTATTTTAATAAAAATAATGACCTGCAGAAAAGTCCTAAGTCATCAGTGAGCCTAGATTTTCATATATGTGAACTTTAAGCAGAGTGTGTAATTCTTTTGAAATGTTTTATAAGACAAAGATTTTAGTATATCAATTTAATCCTTCCTAGAATTAAAGTATGAAAAAAGATGAAGTGGGGATTAGAAGATTTAATTACAAGAAATCACAGGACTTAATACTCTTGTTCTTGTATAAAAATGCGGGAATGATTCTGTCTATAGGACTTACTTGTCAAAGGAGAAGTACTCTCAGTGAGAAATTTTTAGATAGGCAAGAAGAAAACGCTGGCTTAGAAAAGCCAAATGACTTACCCAATAGTCACTGAGTTAATGACCAGAAGCCAGGTCCTCTGGCAAATTGCACCCTAGTTCTGCCATGACACACCATCATCATGCTAACCTCATCTTTCAGTCTGTAATCAGCACCCTTCGTGGACAGTTACTCAAATCTCTTCCTAATACTTAAGGCTGCTTAGAATCCAGCTTTACTGTGACTGCAAAGCTCCTTTCTCATGACGTCTGCTAAATACACAAAGTGGACCAAACCACAAATAACCCTTCCTATGAGTGGAGAGGCTATGGAAGGTCAGAGAAGCACCCCCAGTCACACAGGACTGTGGTGCTGTCCACCGGCCAGGTGCTGACAGGCTACCCACCCGCACAGGCGGAGTCTCACCCAGGAGATGCAAGAATACCAAGCAACCCGTCAAAATGCCAAGGGTCTGGGGACCAGGGCCCCAGAAGAAACAGCTGATGTGAGGAACACTCTCTGCCCTCCACCACAGGGCTCCTCTGTAACCATCAAGTCCACAGGAAGTTTAGTCCTCTAGCAGTTTCCCAAGCCCCTTCACAACAAGCAGTCAGAGCAAAGTAGAAACTCTGCCGGGGCTGGCAAGACTAGATGGGAGTCCTTCAGCATTCATGGGAGGCAGTTGGATACCTGCTCCCGGGGCCTTGGCTTGGCATGGACCCCACCTCTGAAAGCCCTTCTATGCTGCACATGGTGATGCACACCTGTGATTCTAGCTCTCAGAAGGCTGAGGCAGGAGAACTGCCACAAGTCTGAGATCAGCCTGAGCTGCATGGTGAATTCAAGGCCAGTCTGCCCTTCTGTCTGTAATTCCCATTACAACACATGGCTTCTGCTAGTTAAATAGTGCTGTTCTGTCCTTTTGATGCTCCTGGCCTATGTGGGGCCTGAAGTCTAGACCTCTTCTCCCACTGATAGCCAAGAGACTCTGCCCTGACACTAGGCATGTGCTTCTACCTGGCCAGTCTTCTGTCTAACCCAGCAAATGAGGAGGGCAGACCCTGCCTTCTCTTGTTCCTCTCATTTCCTTCTCATTTTCCTGTGAAGTCACAGCTATTCTCAACCCTTTTTAAAATTCAGGGTTGATGTTAAAGGCTATCCCTTGTCCATATTATAATTCAGAGTAGAAAAATTTGCCCTAAAAAGTGAAAGTGTAATGTTAACACTCAGGGAGGCAGAGGCAGGAGGACTGCCCAGCCTGGGCAACTCAGTGAGACCCTGTCTCAAAGTTTCAAACAGTTGAAAATGGGCTGGGGATACAACTTGCTGTGAAGGTTCTGAATTCAATCCCCAGCACTGCAAAGGAGTAGGAGCAGTACTAGTACTGTGACAGTGAGAACCACCACAACTAGCACCACCACAGCCCCCCCCCCCCCATACCATACCCACACAGGGTTCTCCTAGGAGAAGCAGGTATGAGCCAGTAGACAAGGCAGAAAGTAAATCCTGCAGGGTTTCTTAAGTGATGCTTGGAGCTCAGTGGATGGCTAGATGTCAGTCTCTGTTCCAGATAATTTTTAAACATCAGATTAAGAAGCCACGTTTCCTGTCTGACTGACTGACTGTCCAGTGTCAGAGCTCCCGGGGGTCCAGGCTATTTCCCCAATTCCTCGTCCTAACTGAAGACCACAGATTTTCATCATCTCTCTATTCAAGATGGTTCCCCAAGGAAAAGAGGCCCCCATAACAATCCCATCAGCCAGATCCACTTTTTAAAAAATCATACCTAAGGTCTGGTACAAATGGCTACTGATGCACACAAGAATTTTATGTGCTCTTGAAAGCCTTAAGAGTCAGTAACATCTCAGCTGACCTTTAAGACTAAATGGCTGCATTCAAAAAAGTTACTCAGTGAACAGGCTACCGCAACTCCTAGTAAAACAACAACAACAACAACAACAACAAATAACCAACGGCAAGTATCGAGCAGACTTGGGATTTCTACAAGAGATAGTCCCAAGGTCTTCACAAACTTCCTAATTGGTGCCCTGTGCCACAAATTACAATTTCCCCGGAAAGCATGATTTTCTACTGGCCAGTGCCCTGAATGTGGCACTTCCAGGAATTCTCTCAATTCTATGCTGTACATCCATTACAGCGACTCAGTCTACTGCCCCAAACAGGCAAACAACTTTTTAACATGTCCCAGATACCCATCTGTTGGCAAAGAAAGTCACTCTCTACGGTACTCTTTTGCACTACCATTGCTAACCCCAGTTCCTGACTTCCTACCTGCATGGTACTAAGCTAAAAACAATTGGGCAGTAATGTTAGTGTAAGTGGCCTGGTCTTGCAAGGGTTCTTCAAAGCACACGTGTTCAGAGTACATGTTCATGGACCATCTGGGTCACTGTTTCAAGAAAAACTGAATTTGTGGGTGTTAAGATGATGAAGGTTCTGCTGTGTTGCTCTTAGTGTAGCATCTTGTATAAATTATGCTTGTTCATATTTAGCAGTAACCTAACACCTAAGTCTTCTACCAAGTAGAGAATGCACTCAGAGGGCTCCACCGCCTCCGGACTCTGGGGAGACCTGGGCTCATAACTGTCACCAGTGGGCCTTGTGAATCAGAGAAGCACCAGTCAATTAGCAATTCTGTGGGCAGTACGGAATGCAATTTCCACCCCTAACAATACTGTCATGAAACAAAAATTATTAAACCAAGAACATGCTGTTTTACATTGGAAAACAACCTAAATTCTAAACTTGATTTAAAATTAGGAAATCCTAGTTTAACCTGCCAGAAATATAAGCTGACTGAGTTGTTCAAGTGATCTGTAAGTAATGAATCAAAACCCCACCCGTCCCAGTACTGCTGGTGAAAGTTTTAACAGGAAAATTCTGCTAGCATTTGGTCTTTTATTATTTCTGAATGAGGGCATTTAACAGTTGAAGTCTTATCCTCTGTATGTTCAATCCCCTAACACTAAGAACCGCTTAATCTTTATGTTAATTACAGCGCCAACACGGTGTTCATTTCTTCATCTACAAATGTTTCTGAGCAGCACCCCAGCCCCCAGTGAGGATGAGGCACAGTTCCTCACCCCCACGCACTCCCTGCTGAGGCCAAGAAACTGCAGCAGCACTGGTTTACATGGACTGGGCCTGCACAGATGGGACTCTGGGTCTGTCAGAAATAGCCGAGGTGACTGTACAGTTCTTTTAACTTCTAAGGACTTCCTGCTTTAACAGTGGAAAGGTTAGGTTCTCCACACTCGGAGAATCTGAGCACAGTACAGAAAATGTTAAATAACAATACAACATAGTAATCAAAGAGGTGAGTTAAGTGACACATTATCAGCTGGCACAAGAGGCAGAGACAAAAGTGACTGTGTGACAGTTAAGCTTGATTCTGCCAACCTGACTGAGGAGGGGTCCAAGGGATTGGTGGAGGACACGTGTGGGTATTTCAGGGAGGGTTCTGGAGGCATGGCTTGGGGTACCGCCTCGGGTCCCCCAACCCTTCTTCTCTGGCACTGTTCCCTTGCTCTGCTGTCTGGCTGCCACCAGCTGACCAGAGCTCTGTTCCACCCTGACTTCTGCCACGAGGCCAGCCAAACATGGACTGAAACCTTTGCAACCGCGAGCCACCTGCCTAGCAAGAGACTGTAGGAGAGAAGAGACTAGCGCATGCGGCAGTTGTAGCGAAAGCTTTAGGGGGGAAGTGAAATTTGTTACCAGGGCGCTGAAATACGAATAAGATTTCAAGTAGGGGTAGTGAGGAATCTCGGAGTGGAGACCACTAGCAGGGCGTGGGGTCCAAGTGATGCGTGCTGCAGCACTTGGTCACACTCCTCCTCAGCCTCTCACCCCACAGAAGAGCATAACGCAGCTCAGAAGTCTCCGCTTTCTGCTCAGGTTCGTCCCCTACAGTACTCTCCCACCCCCACACCCAGAGGCTCTGACTGCTGCTCTTGACCTGCCCAGTATGTACTGGGTACTTAAGACTTCCTGGCACTCTGCTGGTGATCTGGAGACACAAAGCTGAGGACATGGGTCCTGCCCACCAAGTTTCCTAGTCCTCTTCAAGGCAAATCATCTTCTTTGTTTTTTGGTACCAGGAATCAAACTCAGAACCTTGCACTTGGCAGGCAGGCGCTTATGCCACCGAGCCATATCCCTGGCCCCTAAGCCATCTTCTCTGTGAAATTCACCATGTCTTTAACTTTGTCTACCCTACAGGTTTGATTTCCTCCTCTAGTCTTTTTCCAATCACTGCACATGTCTATTTTGCATAACGCACACACCAAATCATTAATTATTTACATTTACATCATGGCAGGCCACGACCAAAGTGATTTCCACATAGACTGGACCTGAGTCTTATGTATTTTTGTTTTTCCACAGCCTAATACCTAGATCACAGCAGGTTAAATCCTTTTCTACCCTCAGTCTGTCTCATTGCTTCTACCACTTACAGTGTGTGATCTAAAGGTAACTTTTCCTAGCCACAGTAACTTCACGTGTAAAGGAGAACAATAAAGTCTCTGCCAGCTCGCTGTGTTTCTTAGAAAAATACTGCACCTGGCACACAAGTAAGTTTCCATTGTTAGCTATAATTCGTCATTTGCTGCTGATTTTAAATATTTACCAAAAATTCTGGGCTCTTTTTATGCTGGAAAACTAAATCAACAATGCAAACTTTAAGAATCAAGTGATACCAGGGCAAAGGACTCAAATAATTTAATACCGTAACCACAGAGTACCAACCCAAAGTACGCAAAAATGTACCGGCACCACAAAGCCTCCCTGTCCCGGCTGTACAAGTCAGAGGAGGCCTGAACGTTTTAACAACTGTGTACATATTATTATCACTTCACTTTAGAAATGTCTGCACATAACGAACTGCACACCACTATGTCACTGTACTTCAGACTGGCTTTGTTAACAAAGGAACACTGTAAAACTGACACAGGGCTTAAGTGCCAGAGGAGAAGGTGTGTCCTAAAGTATAATTAACTTTATGTTTTCTTAAAAAGGTCTTCAGATCCAGCATGGTAATTATTTTAAATAGTTAAAAACATGTTCTACCAGAAGCCTGAAGTGGTCAGGTGGTTCACGAGGCCTGGGTGACTGTGGCTTAGGACCCCCCTCCCCCGAGTTTATGCTACTTATCACAGTTACTAGGAAATGCTCCAATCAGCTCTGGAAACCACCTAAAACTATTTATAATTTTAAAAGCACTCTATAATAAACCAAAAGGAATTATAAAGTCTGTAAGAATGTCTGATTTAGACAACTGGAGCCTACAAAGTTGTAAAATATACTATACAGGTAATTCTTTACCTCCCCACTCTAAATACTGTATTTACTATACCTACAGCTGGGCACCGTGGTGCACGCCTGTAATCCCAGGATTTGGGAGGCTGAGGCAGAAGATCGCTGTACGTTTGAGACCAGCCTGGGCTACAAAGTGAGTTTAAGGCCAGCCTGAACTGCATACCAACACCCTGTCTCAAAAAGACACACACACAAAATTGTGTTTACTACATCTGTAGCTTTTACTCTTAGAAGCTCATTAGCAAGAAAGCAAAACTAGCTGAGGCTGGATAATGCACTGCAGTAAGGAAACTGAAGAAGCAAGATGATGAGCAACAGATTAGAACTAAGAACAAATTATTACAACCACTTCTGCCTCGGTAGTAACATACACTAAAGCGAATACGTCACCACTTCCACAGTGTTACAGGAAGTATTCATGGCACAGCAGTGAAACGTCACAGGAATAGGATGGGACATCTATAATTAGGGAAAATTTAATTCATGAACTGACTAGAGCCACATAGCCTACATTTTATTATCTCAGGGAACAACATCACTGGCAAACTGAAACCCTCACATCGCAGTACTTGCAGAAGCAGAGGTCCCTCCTTTCTGCAGCTGTAAACTGCTACCCAAGCTGGTGGCAAAGCTGAGGGGGGCCAGGGAATGAATAACTTACAAAGAACAAGCCCTGGCAGTTACTGACAATGAAGCTTCTCAGACTGAACAGTTGTCATAATCCAGTAATTTTGGATATTTAGAATTCTGAATGGCACTTAAAACTACTCAGCTCTACAAGGGAATAAAGGGTGTATCCTGTCACCTTCTATTAATAGAAATGTCTACTAACTAGTACAGGTATATCCTCACATACACAGTAACAAATGCATAAGGACTATTAAAATATTCTACAGTGATTTTTGAATTGAAGAATATTAGCTATCATCAATGTATAGGATAAATCAGCAAACTAAAGGGACAAAGCCACTAAAGTAGAAACCACAGAGGAGGATTTATATATTTAAATCATGTTGTTCTTCAAAGTCACCTTCAGAAGCTACACATTCTAATTCTATTCTAATTCTGCCATTTCTCAACATTTTTCTATAATGTTCCTTTTGACATTTTCTTTAAAAGCAGTTCTTAAGATACAATAAAATCTCTCTCAGTGCCCAATAGTTCAAGCTTATCTTTTCGTAAAAATAGAATCTCCCAGACTCACAAGAAAAGTGCTTTAAGTACTGTGGGCAATTAGAAACAAAAACCAAACAAACAAAAATGGGAAGGGCAGTGGGGAAGGCAGAAAGGAGCAGAGAAACACCCTTCCTTCATGAAAGGGCAGCTTTACCAGTACAAGAAAAACATCTTCAGATTGTAAAATCTATTTTGGATTTATTTCAAAATGTCCCCACATTTGATAGTTTGGATCATTTCCCAGAGCCACTGTGGTGAAGGCCTGGTCCTTGCAGTGATGCTCTCAGAAGTGGTATGGCCTTGACAGGTGGGTGCTTATGGGAAGTTCCTGCTCACTGGAGGGAACTCTGCCCCCACAGTGTCTCTCTTTTGCTTCCTGCCATGAGGGAAGCATTCCGGCTCTGGCCTGTGTGCCCACGTGTGGTGGCACCACAGGACCAAAGCGATAGGCCCCAATGATCATGGCCTGGAACCTCCAGAACTGTAGGCCAAAATAAACTTTTTGTCTTCATAAATTGACTCTCTCAGGTATTTCATTATAGGGATGGAAAGGTGGCTAACACACCTAAGAATTTCACCATGAGGCTCATTTTATATTTTATACTTTCTGTTTACCAGTTGGTAATTCTCTTTCTCTTAGGGCAACATACGGTTTCACTGAAATGTGAGTATTTTGAAACTATTTTTCTAACTCAAAGTAGGAAAGAAAGAATAGGCTTAAAATAAAAATTAAAAATTAGCTATCTAGTCATCTTGTGACAAGAAAAATGACTAGTAAAGTGGTTTTGAAAATAATTGCAATAAGAAGCATGCTGTTTGCTTCATGATGGTTAATTTCAATAGTTATTAACAAAAGTAAATAATTATAAGCAGCCCTGATTACAGGTCTTTGATAATATTCAAGAATCTCTTCACGGTGCCATTTAAATGCTCAGTCTCTCCAGGAAAAAAAAAATTAGGAAAAATCATGACTGCATGAGAGCCACACATTTAAGCTTCTATAAAAACTTTTCAAAATATTTCTATTTTAATTGTATGAGTTAAGAATATAAACAATGAAATTGAATTTCTGTTTATGGCTTTGGATTTAATTTAATAGTTATGTAGCTCTAGGGATCAAAAGACTCCATGAAAATACAAGCTTTTACAACGCGAGGGCAATAAAGTTTCCTCTAAGCCGGTCACTTACTGCTCTCAGTTACTGACATTAAACACCACCGGGCTTCCAGACTTATTCCATGGAATAAAGCAACACAAGCAGGGAAATATGGTAAGGTCACCATCTCCACCACCTGCTAGAGGTAAGGACTTCCTGGCTTCTGAGAAAAGTCAGACCCTGGCATGCACAACTACAATGAAAATATTTCCAAATGACACCTTTCTAAGGACACTTAAGACACTGCCATGCGGAGCGGGTCTTTGCTGCAGTTCTGGTAGCCCTATGTCTGCATGGTGACTGTGATATCACTGGTGATTCCGAAATCTTCACAGACTTTACAGTCAGGACAATAAAAAGAACTGTCTATGAACACAAAATCCAGAACAAGACCTTGTGGGTTCCACCTGGCTGTGAACCCTTGAGAAAGTTCAGTCACTTACTTCCCAGGGTTCTTGTGCATATTAAATAAAACAATCCCCATCAGGTGCTTGATGACAATTGGTACATGACAAGCACGCTAGAAGTGAGAGCTATTACACCTGATTTTCAATCTTAGAAATGGGAGCCTTACTCTTTTTTTTTTTTTTTTGGTGCTGGGGATTGAACCCAGGGGCCTCTTGCATGGTACACAAGCTATGCCTCTGCCCCAAGATGTGTTTCCAAACAAATGAACTGAACTAATACAGTTTGCTGTCAGCCAGCAGAACATCTTAACCATGGAAAGACCTGAGAGAGAAGACGTAGGATGGAGAAAGAAGCCAGCTGGAGAGAGAATAAATCTGTGCGAGTTAAAGGCTCCAACATAGACAAAGACCAGAAGCAGTAAGAGGAAATAAAAATCCTAAGTGATTAACATTTAAAATGAAGAGAGAACTGAATGGGATTTCCAAGTTACAAGGTCAGTGGAACAAAGAAAGCAACATCATGAGGCTTTAATGTCACCAATTTGGTGTAAATTAAAATTATTTATTAACTGTCCTTGTTTCTTAATCTCACTACTGAAAATAACTACTCTGTGTAACCACATGCCAGTATGTGGCAGACAGGCTGCAGACAGCAACCATGCCAGAATATTTCCAAAGCCCATCTTTATTTACCTGTGCATTTTTATTTTAAAATAGTAATTGGCCCAGAAAAAAATAAAAGACTCTAGCCTAAACTGCAACAACAATAAGGGTAATATTAAAAAATGCTAGTCCCCCTGGCCCCAAACCTGAAAATCAGTGCATTTAGTCTATGTGACATGACAGGTAAGAACATGAAATGTGAACGGACTGGGAATAGTCTTCACAAGCTGCCAGTATCAAAACTGTCTACTCCGGGATGTGAATGAAGCTATTATGAGCAATGAAATGTATTCATGTTAATAATGCAAGTAGGAGGCTAGAATATTAACACAAGTATGGTACTTCAAAGGGCTGCAGTTTTTAATGAATCATGAGCTCATCCTGCCATCAACCACAACCGCCCAAAGAAGTACTAAATATAAACCAAAAGGAAAAAGTTATTGATGAAATGTATGTATCAGTTTTGCGACAGAGTCACCAAGTGCTCTCTCAGCAAAATTTCCAAGTTACAAGGTCAGGAGAACAAAGAAAACGACACCATGCGGCTTTAATGTCACCAATTTGGTATACATTAAAATTATTTATTAACTGCCCTTGTTTCTTACTCTCACCACTGAAAATAACCACCGTATGGAACCACATGCCAGGTATGTGGCAGACAAGCTACTGTAAGAGTCAAAACGTTTTTTTTTTTTGATGACCAGAACTTAAGCTTTAAATTGCAGACACCTTCCTCTTGGACATGAAACCTATACATACTCAGCTTTTTATTCGTTGTTAGAAAATTTCTTTACATATGCTAGTACTGAATTGGCAACATCCATTTACCAGAGGGATAGATAGTGTGTGGGTAACCGGGCTAATAATTACAGCAGACGAGCAGAGCAATGTTTAGGGTGGGGAAAGACATGGATGAGACAGAGCCTGGATTTTAAGAAATAGGGACTTTGTGGCCAGGATCAGCACCTCATTTTGAACCCAGCAAGGACAGTCCTAAAGGCTCAACAACTTTCTCAGGATCCACGGAGACCTCAGGACCGAGACCTAAAGGAAACAAAACTTTCAGGGCAGAAAATCACACCTTCGTTTTCTGAAGCCCGCCCATGGAGATGTAGCGATTTGTCGCTGGAACTTGCTACTGATCTCAGGCTGCTTTCCCTCATCTCTGGGACTGAGTCCTTGGTTTAGTGGCTTT
This sequence comes from Dinomys branickii, assembly GCA_004027595.1. Classification (NCBI taxonomy): domain Eukaryota; kingdom Metazoa; phylum Chordata; class Mammalia; order Rodentia; family Dinomyidae; genus Dinomys; species Dinomys branickii. Next base: position 137,290 of record PVLD010000019.1, on the reverse strand, counting down.
ATCCGACCCTTGCACTTCACTGCATGGCAGAATGAGAGCTGAACACCAAAAGCCAAGAAAACAGGACCCGGGTAAAGTCTGCAGTGCCACATGGGGTCTTGCACTCCAGCTTGGTGCCCCGCCTCTCTGTCCCTCTGTTCAAATATCTAACATTATAAAGTAAAAACACACTCTTCCTTGACATCTCACTTTTGCCTTCAGGCGGCCATCTAACTTGTACCTGGTCCTTTTACTGCAATCTTCTCTAAAGTATAGGCAGTGCGCTGGCAGTGTAGCTTAGTAGCAGAGCAATGTTTAGCACGCACAGGGCCCTAGGTTCCGTCCCCAGCACAGAAGGGGAGGGGAGGGAAGGGAGAGCACTCCCTGCCCCAAGGCAGGAACCCTGAGGTCTGCTTTCCTGCTGCACAATTCTCCACTCACCAGCACCACCACCCTCTTGGGCTCGAAGGCCCCTTGTCCTTCCCCATCTCAGGAAATCTGTTTTGTAAGGTTCATATAAAATGCTATCTCCTCTGGGAAGGAAAGTCCGAATGTCACTCCTTTCTAAAGACTCTTGTGGCCTTTTCCTCGTACCTCTGCATTATGAAAGTGCTTTCATTCTCATTTTTATTTGAGTGAGTGTTTCTTAATACCTGTGTTCCCAGGAAAGCTGGAAGCATCTTGAGTTAGAGCTATAACTTATTACTAGACAGCTGGATTTTTAGTGGACTAAGATCTCTGGTTAGAATTTACCTGTGGTCAATTTATCCTGAGCCCAGCCTGTACTGTTTTTAAGGTATCCCAGATGCAGTGGTGATAGTTGGCTTGAAAGACCCTACAAGGACCTCAAATTCCAACTACCTAAGGAAGAAGCCTCTAAAATAAAACAGATTTCAGTCTGCAAGAAGATAAAAAACAAAGGAAAAGGAAGTTAAATACACCATGTTCTGCTATGGTAGTATGTTATCATTTCACATGACCAACGCTTTGTTAAATTCGCAAATATTTTAGGTTGGTAAAAATGTCAGTGGGTTATTATTAATAGAAACAGGCCAGTGTATGTGGCTACTTCGGGGAAAGGTGGAAAACTCGGTGGTGCAAAGGGAGGAACAGAAATGAGAAGTATGGTGGAAAATACAGAAGGGAGGAGAGAAGAGGAGTGAACAGAAGACTGTCAGGAAAAGTTACGGGGCAAATTAATCCCTACAGACGTAGGAGCTAAGTGGTCTGGATAAAAATCAAGAGCCAAAAGAGTAAAGGAAGAATTGCAACATCTACACAGTAGAGTGACAGGCTTTTGAGGAGGACCCAGTGTCACCGGAAGCAAAGGGACTCTGAGCGGAGGGCTTTGTGTCTCTGTTATCAGCTGAGATGACTCTACTGATCTGGATGCTTTTCCCACTTTCTCCTTCCTGTCCACCACCTTTGGCCTGCTGAGGAGTGGAATGAGAAACAGTCCTGGCAGTGGCTTTAGTTGCACAGCTGCTCATGCTCTGAAGCCAGGACAGACTGGGCTCAGGAAACAGGCTTTTTGACTACAGAACAGATTCTCCCATTAATCAGGAATGCTCACGGGAGAAAGACTCAGAGCCAGTCAGCTACTGGTCTGGATTTGCCTAATAATTTCTCTCTTAGGTTTCTGGAGGATCCATGCCAGGGTTTCTTCCAACTGTATACAGTGAATATGATTTTCCCTCTGCATCTAAAAAACTGGCAATAAAAATACTGAAAAGATGTGTGACCAGAGCCAAGAGCTTGAGTTCAAATAAAATGAGAAATAACTAAAACCAAACACAGGTCAAAACATACAAAACCTATGATGACTCCAGCGTTCAGAAGACAAGATGTTACAGTAGGAGCTAGTGCTGTATTTTCTGCTTTCTGGTCATCTCTAATAATTACACACCCTGAGGTATTTCTAAATTCCGAACTTTCTGATAATCTGTTTATAACCTCTTTATTAATTTTTTCTCAACTAAGCAAACAGAACATTTTATTCTTCATTCTAAATGCTAGTTTCTCTCCTCACAAGCCTGCTACAGTTTCACAATGGCTAAAAGGTGGGCCCCACCTTGTAGTTTATGAGTTCTTTTGTAATCTAGTTTTGGTCTACTCTTTTTTCATTCACAAATTAATTTGGCAGGCATCGTATCTACTTTTAGGGAACACAGGCACACAGACAAGGCAACAAGTTCCTAGCACATTCAAGCACACCCCCTCAGCTAGAGAGAGGATGGCAGGACCAGAAGGGGGACTCTTCTGCATGCTCTGAAGTGTGCATGAGACACAACACACACTTCCCTCAGCTGGCCTCAGTCCCTCTGGGATGGCAGTGTAAGAATAATCGCGCCTGAAAAAGTAGATGTGTGCTGTCAAAAACTTAGAGAAGGAATCTCTGAATAATTTTAAAGGAAAGTCAAGCAAATTGGGTATGAGTTTTGCTGACTGACATCCCTGGGGAGAAACAGAAGTATTCTTCACAGGTCAGGAGAAAAACAAGGCTTCTTTTTGAAAAGGTAGGAGATTCTGATTTTATCAGAAGACAAAGCCAAGCAACTGGAACCAAGAGTCACCTGCTTGGAATTTCTGCAATTTTAGTCATGGGCTCCAGACAGTGAGACGTTAATGACTAACCCTCCAAGCACCATCACCATATGAAGGCAAGGACTTGAAATCACTTCTGCCTTGGAACACTCTCCATTAAAGGGTTATTTCGACTCCATTCAGGTTTTAACCAGTCTTCCCTTGGGAAATGATACCTACAGCTCAATCCAGCCTGAGTGGGGTTCACGGCATTCTGGAGTCCATCCTTAACCTAAGCCCCAAATCTGTCTGCATGTCCAAACGACACACTGAATCCGCTCTTTCCTCTCTACCTCTTCTGCCACCACCTTATGTGGCCACAGAGCATTATGTTAGCTTCACTTTAGCGTCCCACCTAAGCCCCTGATTTCTCTGTAGCCTCCAGCTAACATCCACTTTCCCCAGAGCACAGAGAGTTGATATTCTTTAAAAGTATATCCTGTCATCTCCATCTATAAAACCTAAAACTTCATGATTCCCAGTACACTGGGCATAAAATCCAAACTTTAATTATAGTCACTACTTCTCCAACTCCCTCTCCCACCACCTCCTCACCCCTCACTCAACACAAGGCATCACAGCCACATCAAAGATTTTACTCCCCCAGGATGTGACACCTGGGGTCACTGGACTTGTGGTTCACTGTCTATGGTGTTCCTCCTCAGGCTCTTTGCACGGTTAACGCCTTCTACCTTTGGTCCAACTTAAACATTATCGCGTCAGAGAGGCCTTCGCATGCCGTCCTACTTCAATCTCGGCACCTTGTATGTCAACAGCAATTTTAAACTTCTGTTTATGTTCCAGAAAATGGAAAGCTTAGAAGATCACGATCTTGTCATGTTCACCCTGAATCTAGCACAATGTCTAGGGCAGAGGAGTTGCTCAGTGAATACCTGAAGAATGAGTGAGTGAATGAATGAATGAACAAACAAATTAGGGAAACTGTACAGAAGCCATTTGCTAAGGGGGAGAGGATTATCTTTTTCAGTGTAGCTATTCAGAATGAACATATAAAACTTTAGACAAAACAAGCTTTTCTGAGGCGGTCAGTTTTGGAAAACGATGTTTAAAAGTACTTTTGAGAACTGCTTTTATTTTTAAGCCTATAGACCTTCATTCCTAATAGTACTACCTCATAACTTTTTCATGTCAGAACAGTACAAATGGCACACAAGCATTGATAAGAGAGCAGTGATTGCAGAGTACAGTATGAGGTCAAGAGAGGCCCAGGCTGCCTAAATGCCCTCCCTTCATATTATTCAATGTCCAACGAAAATTACATATACAAACAGAAATTCATTAGCTGTAAAGCTAGGAAACCATGAAGATGTCTCTAGCTTACTGTTTGGATGAGTATTTTAATGGAAAATCGGATTTCACTGCCTCTCTAAAGTTTAAGAGGCCTCTGACTGGTGAATACATGAAGGAAATAAGGTACGCCTTTCAAAATCTACCTACTATAAAAGCACTTTAATCAAACTGTTATTTTCTCAGTTACTGAAGAAACTTAAATATCTTCAAACAGCTGAAAATCTAGGTGAGGATCCCAAAACTGCATAGAAATGAAACAGCCTGAACATCCTCATCAAGACTCAACAGGTTCAACATAAGAGAACATTCACGGCATTAAGTTTCGGGTACATATAAATATATTTATGTGCACATGTGTGGTTTCTAATTTTACACAAAATTTGTGTTTGTGTGGGATTCTGTTTATTTGCTTTCTGGTTCTAGGCTCCTTCTGAAACAACAAGCCATTCAATCAGGCCCTGCCATGCTGCGGAGAACAGGGACATGTTGCTTTTGGCTCCACGACTGTCCCTTCCCACTTATGTTGACTGTACCGTGAAAAAAACCCAGGGAAAGAAAAGCCTTACTGTTGTAACGGTGCCAAAAAAGTATAAAGAAACAAACCCAGATGCTAGAATTTGAGGCATTTCCTCTGCAATGAGACTCTGTCCTTTAACTGAAGGTCAAAAGAACATTAAAGGGCTTAAATATTTTAAACCCATACATGGTTATTTTTGTGGCCCTATCAGTTTACAGTGACACATACTTAACTGACATTTAACAAGCAGAATTTATTCAGCAGTATTCAGGGAAAATCCTGGTACTGCTTTCAAACATGATTTATTTACACTTCTGGTACTTTATATTAATACAGATTGGTTCACCCTTCTAACAGGCTGAGTCCCTCCAAAACACCAGTGAATGAATAAAGTCATTCTGAATCCCACCTCACACCACAACCTTCTAAACCCTCAGTGTGTCTATGTGTTCTGATTTTATAACAATTTTTCTGGGGACCTTCACTTATTTTTGATGCTACAGGTAATAATAAATAACTTGAGTTATAATCACTGTATTTATCTCCACAAGAGGTACTTCATGTTAGGTTTATGAGACACCTCAATAAACTTGAAACAAAAGGGATTTTTTTAAGCGACATGGCAAAAGTCTTGATGTAGAGCTTAGTATGACTAGGGCACAGACAACATAAATGCATACAGTACCAAAGTTAGCACGTAGTTTTTTTAAATGTCTCTAAACTGGTACAATTCTAAGATGTGGCAAACACCTCAGCAAGAGAACAGGAAAGCACAGCCTGGAATCCTACTGCAGAGTTTCAGATGGGAGAATACAGCCATCTAAGGAGGCAGAGCGAGCTTCGTCAGATGTTTTGGACACCTGCAGCCTGTTATCTTGCATTACCTTTGTCCCTAGGATTCCCTTCTATACAGAGAAAACTGAAGCAAGCACTTTTGAAATTAACAGCCACTCCCTCGCTGTTTATCAGAATTCTGGATTATTTGCTGGAATGTTTGAAATAATTCTGTTAGGAGTCATCATGGGTACTAATGGGCATACCATCTAATCATGACCCGTAAGAACTCTGGTCTATCTGGAGGGACAAGCCTTCTGACTTGTTGCTCCATAAATGTCAGCAAAAGGAAGACAGTGTTCAACTTTATCTTTCCTATTTCCTTTGCTGCTCAGTAGGGCCAGCTTTACTGGTGTGTGGGAAGCAGATAGACCACACAGTTTAATAGCAAACTTGGGTGTAGTCCTTATAGTGATAAGGGAAATGAAAGTGGAAGGAGTTTCAATAATATTTACTTGAAAAGTCACAGCCTTTTCTCTATAGGCGGTTTACAGAGTGTATGATACTACACCAATTCTTAAAAAGAACCACTGGAATGTGTATAGGGCCACGGTTTAGGCCCTATGACTAATTTCTACCATTAAAGAAGAGCAAAATTTTCAGGCAATTCTTAACCACCAAATGTAACACCGCCATCATCACTGGCATGTTTAAGAGCACATAGACATATAGGAGGGAAGATAAAAAGAGTCCTATGCCTGCACTTATTTCCAGGTATTACTCACTGTGTTGCTATGTGCATCCATGTGCTTACGTACATAAGCTACACAGATTCACACATGAACACAGGACATGTGTATGCAATGCTTTTGGGCATAGAGAATACACAACTGCATACATGATGTATTTTAAAAAACACACTTCCTGCACTCATGTACACTCACTGTTATAAATTCATATAGGATGCATTCTCCCCACCAAAGAGGTTTACTTCATCTTGGGTATATTCAGAGTTCCCTGGGAGACAACACTGTTTAAGGTTTGCACTTAGGCAGACATAAAGCCTGGCTGAGAAGCATCAGAGCACACACAGGTAACATTCTTCAGAGGTCCATGTCCCACTGAGGTATAAACCCAACTGCACCATAACTTCATCGGAGCAGTTCCTGATAGAACACAGACAAGCAGGCGCTCACTCAGAGTTCATTCAGAAAGTTCCACTGTGATTAGCAACCAGAATGCCAAAGGGCACCGAGAACATACAAATGGAATAATACTGGATTTTCCTTCTACAACCACAGAGAAAAACATCACTTTTAATGTTATATGAGCAAGGTGCCCTGAGGTCACAGCAGGGCCACCATGAGCTAGGCCACCAGTTCCCTTCAAGGACACTCTCAGGAGGGCTTTTCACGCCCTTCTGCCATGAACACAAAGTGCAGCAAAACTCTGGAACAAGCGTCCTTTTATGTCCACTGTTGCAAAAACACACCTCTGATATTTATAAAAGCTCTGTGAGGCAGACTGGACTTGTTTTTTCTTTTGCCAAGCAGGGGAACCGTAAATAACAATCTTTAATATAATATAAATCATAAACAAGGTCAGAATGTGTTCTACACCTTTAAAATGCCTTTCTGTTAGGGGTCAACTTGTATTCTTATTGATCTTCCTAATTTTCAGGATTTTTAACAACAGAACATGAGAACACATTTGGATTTTGCAGAGACAAAAATCTTTATTTCATTTTCCAAGCTGGCTGAAAGGAAAGATAAACCCAACAAGAATGTTATACTATATCAACTTATTCTGACAAACAGTTTTTTTTGTTGTTGTTTTGTTTTGTATCTGTGAAACCTGGATTGTGCAGACAAAAGTAGGGATATATTTAAAAAGAGAAGTATCAATCCCTAACATCATTAAATTCCTGTATTGTTCTTCTGTTAATGGAACAGGAAAAGAAAGGCTACTGATAAGGAGAAAACACTTGACTTGCTTTACGGGAAATTAAAAAAAAAAACCCCAGCGACAGAGAAAAGAATAAAGTTTCCCTACACTCGGAAAACTAGGATGTTGTGAGCCAGAAACAAAGAAAACATCCTCAATTTAGAGGAACATTCCAGTCCCTTAAAAGCCCACACAAACATTAATTCACCTCGTGTTAATCCCTTCCTTCTTCTAACTTTACAGGCATCACTTAAGGCTGTCACTTCCTCCTGATGCAAAAAACACTAAGCCACACAGTCTACAAGTCAACAGCAGGAAGGCAGCCTGTAAAAGAGAATGTTCCAAGCCTCAGAGGTACCGGCGGCCAAATAGGAGTTCACTGCTCTCACCTCACAGGGTGTGTATCAGTCAAAGGAGAGTGCCACCGGCTTCTAGAGATATTATTCAAATGCCTCAGAACAGCGTACTTGGTGAAGGTCAATGTGAACTGGAGACTAAGTTAATTAAGTATTACGATTATTAAAATACTTTTCAGTTTTAAGTTCAAACATTGAACTTTCACATTCTTAAGAAGACTTTCTTTAGAAAGTCATACATTTCACAAAGACAGAAGCATCCGTTCTCAAAGTGAACACAGTAGGTACGTCTTTGAAACATAAAATAGCATTTAAACACATGAAAATTAGCTTTACTTCTATGAGTACTTTCCAGGATGTCTGCCATCGCACGGCACTGTTTGGACTGCATATGGCCGTACCTCCTCTTGTACCACTGTCCATGTGTCCTCCACGCCTCCCCTCAGACCCTCCCACGCCCATGTCGTCTTTCCACTCTCATCTCAGATGCAGCCATGAGAGGGCAGGACACAGCCAGGAAGCGGCAGGACTGACCACAGGGACCCTTGTTCCACCCCGAAGAGCTCTCCTACTTCAGTGCCTTCAGCAGGAATAATTATGAACATGTGAATGTCAGCTGACGAAACATTCTAGAGTGCATCCTGTTGACAGAGGTAAAAAATTGGAACATGTTCCTGCATTGTAGGAAAAGAGCAGTAAGGGAAGATGGGGCTGTGCTTTTGAGGTGAGAGAAACTAAAGAATGTATCGGGGAGAGTAACAATTTTCAAGTAGGGTTGACTCATCAACTTTCAGCAGGCTGCGGAAGAAGCCATAGCTTTGCCTAGAGGGAGGTGTGTGTGTGTACATTTTTTTTTTTTTTAACTTCAGTACTAAGATTGAAGCCAGGGAATACTATGCTGTATCCTAAACCCTTTTTTATTTTACTTTGAGACAGGTGACAGGATCTCTCTAAATTGTCTGCTCTGACCTCAAACCTGCAATCCTCCCAAGTAGGTAGGATTACAGGTGTGCACCACCACGTCCATCCTTTAGCAGGAAATTATTTTTATAACTGTATGCATTCATGTCTACCTTCTTTCATTAATACTTTGCTTTTTATTAAAAATGAAAACTCTGTATTCCTAAGAGCTTTTTTCCTCAGAGGACCTCAATCAAGATATTAGTAAAAATATAATACTGGCAAGATGGGAAAATGAATAAAACATAATATCTACCAGAGAGCCCTTGCCTTTAGTGATAAAATTATAAAAACACCTGCAATGATGACTTTTTGATTGAGTGCAAATTCCGGCTAAAGCGACTATGCTCTCAAACTTTCTTGAATTTCCTTGCGTGACTTTTTCCCCCTATAAGCTGTCTGTAATCCTAGATAATGGCTTGGGAATAGTAATCATGCTAATTAATGAGATGTGAGCAGCCAGAACAACTCAGGAATGACAACTCCCAGTGGGCGCACCCTCTGGATGAAGGAGATGGGCTGGCCAGGGCAGTGCTCTGCCCAAAGAGGTGAGAACCAACCGCACATACAGAAAGGAGGGCCCCAACTCCTCCTGGAGGAACGCAGCCCTGCCCTGGGGAGTGGTCCCCTCTTAAAGCTCCCTTTGGCCAGCAGCTCCAAGGGCTGGGATTCCAGAGCCTTCGCTCATGTCAGGAAAACCATTGTGGGGCCAGGGTTTAGCCAGACACAGCTGGGCCAGGCAGCAACTCAGCAGCTCTGCTGACAGGGAATAACTGAGAGGTCACCTACAGCCAAGTCAGACCACAAACACTCAAGGGACTGCTTAGGGCTACCCGGCAGAATAAACCCGACCTCCTAAAGGCAGTCATTAGAAAACTGTTTGGGAAGCAGCTGTGGTCAGCAGAAATAGAAAGTTTTAAGCATGGCTCCAAAAGAACATCAGTTCTCTGAAGGTGTCAGGTTTTTTTTTTTTGTTCTTTTAACAGTGACAGTAAGTGTTAAAATACACATTAAGTACACAGAATTTAATCTTAAAATAAAGCACAGACATGTAACAAAAACTGCTCATCTACACTTTCTGGTACTTCTTTATTCTATAACCTGGGAGAGCATATGGAAAGAAGACATACAGCTGTTTGGATGAGGCACAGTTTTGGGCACCAGAGATGGCTTCAAACTACAGAGTGAAGAGTGAAAGCAAAAAAAAGAGAAAAGTTTAGAGCAAAGAAAGGGGGGCAATGGACTGTAACAGTATAAATCACTGTTAAAGTCTTTACCTATAGAGTATACAGAAAGCATTGCTCCAAAAGTCAATTTGAAAACTTGATTTTTGTATCAGTCCTTTCCTGTAGCCCCAATGTGGCTAAATAAAATGCTCTTCTAATTCCACCTACCCCTACTTCCCTTGGCAACAGCGTATTGAAATTTTAATCATGACTTTTTACAACATGGGCCAGAAAAATCGCAGGCACCAGAAGGTCACTGTATGACTCCCCACTGCTCTAGTGCAGGTATGATCTATTCAACCAAATTCTCTTCTCCAGTTGGTCTCAGGCCAAGTTCCTTGAGTTTCCTGTTTTTATTTCCCAGATATTTAAACTGATTTCCGTCTTTGGTAGCCCTTTTGATTTTCCGTGTACCAGTTATCAAGACATCAAAACAATAATGATTTAAAGCATGTTTTCAAAGACGATTTTCCTTAAAAAAAAAAGAGTTAAATTTTTAAAGCACTGATTTAATAACATAAAAGTATACTAATTATAAAAAACAAATGATGTTACCTGTATTTTCTTTCTCTATGACACTGCTGGAAGTTAACAGGAAATACATATGTTTGGATTTTAGTGTCATTTGACATATATGCATGCACACATGTTTATGTATTTCTCTGTGTATATATACCTAGATGTAAGCGTATAGTCTCCCTGAAAAGGAAAGACATTATCAATTTGTGACTGTCTTTACAAAGAGTAATAAAGCAATAACAGATTTAAAGTTGGACACCGTTACTATCTTAATTAAATGAGCATCTGTGAAGTGGTACTTGGGTGGCTAAAGGAAAAATCAGCTGGGATCCTAATGGTAAGCGGGTCCCTGCCCCACCTGACAGGTGAGGTTTAATGTGGACTTGTCAAGGGAGGGTCTCCTGTTTCCAACTTGATAAGCAAACCTTAACTAGATTTCTCCAAAACAAAAACTTTAAACAATACGTTCACAAGCATAGCTCAGCACTGCTTTCAGCTGTAACTAGTCTAAGAAAAACAGAATCTGAGTGACTTCAACGAAACACCTGATTAACCTAAAGGTGAGGAATCTCGTACATGTCGAAGTCCTAAAGCGGAGGCATGGTCCTTGTCTACTTCAGAATAAATGAGAATTTGAGTGCTTTTTTGAGGGGGGATTAAGTACATATATTCTCTTACCAGTCGGTATATGAACAGTGATCTAGAAGGGCCAAGAGCTTTCCTTGAATTTCATAAATCCTGTTTTCCCTCCTTTCAACACTTTCAGTCTGAGAAATTGAAAGAACGACCCTACACAGTCAACTCTGCTATGTCATTTTATACAGCAGTCAGGTTTGGGGGGAACTTATAATTAATTCTTAGTATCTCTGATCCGTGAATTAATGATTACCCCAGATTAATTCTATGCTAGTTGGCACTACATGAGGAAAGATCTAGAGAGGTTAGTATCTACAAATCAATATGATCACCAAAAAAATTACAGGCATAGGTTTCACATATATTTCTAATGTTTACCAAAGATAAAATGAGTAAATTTATATAATGAATCAACTTTATTAAAAACAATTTCCCCAGTGTCTAAGTTTCAGAATATTGTGTCCCTTACCATGTTTCTATTCTATTGCATTTTACTTTCTTTTAACATTAACTTGGAGATTTTATATATATATATGTATATGTATGTGTGTGTATATATATATATATATATATATATATATATATATATATATATAAATTTTTTTTTCCCCCAGTACTGGGGATTGAACCCAGGTCCTTCACACTGAGCTACCTTCCCAACCCTTTCTTTTATTTTTATTTTAAGACAAGGTCTTGCTAAGTTGCTACGCTGCTTGGGGTTCAACTTGGCTATCCTCCTGCCTCAGACTCCCTGAGCGCTGAGATTACAGGCATGTACCACCACACCCAGTGTGTGTGTGGGTGGGATTTAACTGCATAGTGAAATCATTACTATGCATTAATATTTGAGGTAAATCAATTTATAGCATATGCTTTTTAAAAACACTGGTAGTAGTTAACATCCAAAGCAAGGCCAGTGATTAAAGATGTGCTATTCTCTTGGAGGAGCACAAAAAATCTGTTCCTCTCTTCAGGAAGTGGATTCACATCAACATTCTACAACTGTGTTGCTCTACATATGGTAAAAACCAGGAGGAACACTTTTGTCTTGGGGCTTGCTGGAAATGGAGATTGCCCAGCTCTGGTCTGGCACTGGTGATTCAAGATCTCTGTTGGAGAAACCTGGGGACCATCTTCCACCTCACCCAGAAGTCACACCCCATGGACCTCAGGGCCAGTGGGACGGGGCTTGGGAGTGGAGTCAGGGTGCCTGTCTACCCTTGCCCTGTATGAAGCAGGGGGCAGCAGGTTCCGTGACACAGATAGAAGCAGCTCTCTCTACCTGCTGCTCGGTGCGACTTTAGGGAAAATTCTGTTGCACCACTTCAAAGGTGGAATGAAAGTATTATGCCCAGCTTCACCTAAATACGATGGTTCCACACTGGATACACACATACACATTAAAAACCAAAATAAAACAAACTTTTGAGGAAAAAAGTTCTAAGCATAAAGTGTATGGTATAATATTTATTTCTAAACACTAATTAAATTTTTGTTTACTGACAAAAAATTACAGATGGCATCAAGAGTTAAAATACTTCATGAGCCCACACAACACAGGCGGTACTGCAGCCTACATGCCAAGAAAACAACCAGCACTTACACTTGTGTGAAAAAAATGTAAAACAAGGAAAAATGAAATAAAAACTTACACAGTGATACTCCCTTAGGCAGAACTGAAATAATAAAATTACACTGCAAAATAATTAAGTGAATGCTGTGCAACTTTTAAAATCTGGAAGGAATGTCAATAAAATGAAACCATTTGTTTCTATGTCAAAATTAGTTCCACTTCAGAGAATATAGCCACCCAACATAAAAATCAAATTTCCTCTTTGTTTTAAGCAGCAGGGAAAAATACAGATATGTAATTCCACATAAACTAGATCTTTCTCATCTTATTTTTACTCCTTACTCAGTGGCTGGCAGTATATATTTTATGCAATGTTAGGGCATTTATAATACATCTTTTAAAAAATCACAATCAGGCTCCCCTGGTGATGTGATTTGTGGACCTGTACTCTGAAGCCGTTTAGGGAATGGTCTTTCAGTTAAACGGCACACCACTGAGAGTGTGTTGTGGTGCTGTAGAGGCACATGGGCCCAGGCTCACAGCCTTCTTTTTCAATGAATGCATGAATAAATGCATGAATGAAGACACAATTAAAGCAGCCCTAACATGAAAGAAACAATCCCAGAAGGTATTTGTGGAGAATGCTGAGGAGCAGGTTCATCAAGAATGAAAGAGTCTACGACTATAATCCTATTTCTTCACCTCTACCCAATTCTGCCATCATTGTAGAGCTCTTACTCTGAACCAGCTCTAATCACAGGGATGGATCTGACCATCTCCAACACACTCAAAGCCTATACAGGCTTTTTTGAACAAAGGAGTACAACAAATCCGTAACCTGATCAATCAACCAGCAGTCAATTAAACATTCCTTTTATATTTCCGGTATCGTGGATGCCAACGATTGTTCTCCAGGCTAATTTTCAATCAGCTGATAGCACTAGTCCATACACTTTGTTCAGTGTGCTGACCAAGTATTCAATGCTTCCTGCACTAGCTTTACTGCACAGGTCTTTTGATCTCAAAAAAGTGATACCGTCAGTCACTTTTTTCCTCCATTATGCCCATTATTATCACATTAATCTTCTAAAAATGCTCCTACTCCTCACATTACTAATGCAAGCAGAAGTCATTAAAGACACCACCCTCTCCCTGGAAGGATGACTCACAAATCCTTATCTCTAGTTCAGATCTCTCTGCCTGCCAGACTCGTAACTCTCATCTTCCTCTGGATTCTCCATAGATACAAACACAGCAAAACAAATGCAGTGTGCACCTCATCCAACCTCCCACCAAGTTGCCCCCTTTCTCTTCTGCACTTAGTTAATGACACCATTCTCTGTGCTGAGCATCAGCCCCTAAACATCCATCCAAACTATCACAGCTCCACAAGCAGCTGTGGACAACCACCGCCCCTTCCAAATCTGGAAGTGCTCCCCGTTCTCACCCCTCAGCCAACTGGCCACCCAAACTCACTGACCCAACCATCTGACCTTCCCCTACCTGTGCCCTCTGCTCATCTTCTCCTTCCTATCAAAGGCTGCTCTTTTTTCCCCCTTCTGTTGAACCAGACGCACAGCATCACATGTCAATTTCTGTCTTTCTCTTCTTAATACAGACAAAATTTATACACAATTCAACATTATCGCTAAGTGATTGTAACCAAAAGAACAACAGAATTTCTAAAGCTCCAAGTGTCTTCCTCCTTTTGTAAAATGTTCACTGTTCAGCTGCAAATGGGAGTCAATTCCATATAATCTATACCATTTAGGCATATGTGGGCTGATGCAGCAGTGACTAAAAATGTACTTAGGAACACATTTTATGAATCCCATATAGGTATGTTTTTGGTTGGTCTCTGGCAATAGATCAGTGTGACCTGGGTTTTAAACAAATGTTTTCTACCATCTTCCAACTAAGTTATTCTTTTCCGAATACTCGCCGTGGAGCTACTCATGTATGAAGGCTGCTACGTGGGTTAGTGAACTACAGTGAAAATTACTTAAGGTGACAAAGAGCTCTTGATGGATGTTGAACTTAATTTGCTCGAAACAGAACCGTGGAACCCTTCCTAAATTGGCTCCTCCCTCTACTGTTTAAGGAAATAAATGGAATTCTTTCTTTAAACACCAAGTCTAAGAGTCCCTCTTGATTTCTCTTTCCTCCTTCATCCCCTTCAGAGGTTACCTCAAAGCCACTTCTCTCCAACGCCAGTGCTCAGGTTTGAATCACTGACTGTATGTTATACCTGAATTATTAAAAAATATCCCTACCTGTGGATTCCGTGTCCACGCTTGTACTTCCTCGTCATCTTCTAACACAAATCACTGTATCCCTCACAATCCCACAACAGCTTTATTATGTGCTGAGCACAGAATCCACATACATCATATCATCTACAAGGCCTCTGTGGACCTGGCCGCTAGCACCGCTTCTCCTCCCTCCCTCAGTTCAGGTCACACCACATTCTTGCTTTTTCTTGCTATTCCTTCCACACATTCAGCTTGTTCTCACCTTGGAGCATCAGTGGTACTGCTTCCTCAGATCACTCCCTTATCTCTGATTATCAAAAGGCAAGTGCCTTTAGGCATTCATGTCCCAATTCAAATGTCCTTCCTTCAAAGGCCACCTATCTAACACAGTTTTCCTAGTCACTTTCCATCACAGATTCCAATTACTGCTTTTCATAGCTTTTACCATCCCATATAATATTTCTTGTTCATATACTTTCTTTTGTAACCTTGCCACTCTGAACCTAAACTCTGTGAGAGCTGTATCCTCAGCAACTAGAACAGTGCCTATTTGGTACCTATTTGGCACTTAGTAAGAACTCACTGGATGAAATTAATAAATAAAATGATTTCCCATGTGTTTTACACTCTTCACTGAATGTGGCTTTCATATTTCTGACTCCTTCATGAATTTATTGAGACCACTCTGAGTTATAGTGATTTCTCTTAAAAAGTCACATACCCTCAAGTTGGAATCATATGCCAAGTTAAAGTGCAAGTTGTCCATTACATCATGGAAGTTTTCGAGCTAAGATTACTAACCTCAGAGAGGCACCACCAGAACACCCCTGGCAGCTGCAAAGGCTGCTGGTACCATCTTTGCTACTTAGTTTCTCTCTTTTGCTCCATGGCACATGTTTCACTTCCGTGACAGTGTAACCTACACCAAATCCAGGCAAAGAGGCGCCAAACTCCAGAATTTAAGCTTCGTTAAGGTCCAGGTGGAATGACTCACAGGTCATTCCCTTATTTTTTATAAAATATAGATTGGTCTGACAAACTATTCTGTACAACACCATGGTTGACTATTATCTCTTTTTTTTCTTTTGGTTTTTTCAGGAAGGGTCATCATACGCAGCTCAGGCTCACCTTGAACTCACGGTGGTCCTCCTTCCTTAGCCTTCCAAGTGATGACTACTACCTTGCATGTGTGCATGTGTGTACGCAGGTATGCACGTATTTCATCCATTCACGTAATTTTTTAAGACAGGGTTTCAGTATCTGGTCCAGGCTAGCCTTGAGCTCATGAATCTGCTACCTCAGCCCCTCAAGTGCGGGAATTATAGGCGTGTCACTACATCTGCTTCCTCTACATTTCTGACAAGCTGATTTTATGGTGATAGGTTCATGTATTTTAGAGAAGAAAACTCTGAGTAAACAAATCAAGACCAATTCCTTCCCTTATAAACAAATATAAATAACCCACAGGAATTATTAGGAATTGTTAGGCCCCCAAATTGCCATTATTCTCAACAAATCCATAAACGCTATTAAAATGCCCTATCATGACTTCTACACATTTTAAAACATCAGTTATGCTTAGAGTTCATTTTCAGCATCATCACCAAAAACACGGAAGTGAGGGTCCACGTTTTCTGTCAAGGATGCTATTCTGTTTTCCTTTCTTTCGATACTACACACCTTAATACTACAAAATGCTCAAATGCTCAATGTTCCCGCAAAGATGCTGCCTATATCAAACAGCTAGCCCACTGTGAAAGACCACCAGAATCAAGGGTGCCTGTACTGACCCATGCGCCACCCGGCCTCTTGTCTCTACATGGCTCCGAGAAATCTCCCATCCCTTGAACAGTCCCCTCTCCTCCTCCCTTTCTGTGCCATCACCACTGGTGGTCGTCACCAGCTAAATCCCTTCCGCTACCCCTCTCCCCTCAGGACATTCCCGCACCCTTGCTCCAGCTGAAACCTGGGTAGCCCCAACTATTCTTTTTTTTTTTTTTTTTGCGGTACTGGGGATCGAACTCAGGACCCTGCGCTTGCTAGGCAAGCGCTTATTCCACTGAGCTATATCCCCAGCCCTCAACTATTCTTTTTCCCTTGAAGTCCTCTTAAATGGAGATGGCTGTACCAGGCACATTCCATAAATCAGATTCCGCCCTCCACAATATCATACCGTACAATTATAGGTCCTACTTTGCTGGCCCTAAATGCCTGCAGCATTCCAACTTTCAAACTGCTGTGACTATCAGTGACTTAGTAATCCCTAAGTATAACATCACTACTTCTTTCACACACACGTGTATTTTTTAATTTTATGAAAAATAAAACAAATTTTCTTAACCAAATAACAGAATAACAAAGTTAGTACATTGTGTACTGTTATCGTCAAAGTAGTTACTCAGTACAAGACATAAGTCTAAATGATTCTTACAAAAAAGAAACAGTAACACAAACTTTCTTTTCAATGAAATAAACTATTAACAGAAATAAAATAGCATATATAGTGAAGTATTTTTAAAATAATGGAATATATAATTTGGCTTATTTTGAATAACAAAGCACTTAACCAAGTTTACTTTTGCTTTATATACAGGCCATCTGAAAAAGCAAGTTTAACATTTTTTAAAAGTGAAGAAATTTAATTAGATACAGTAATTGTTCATGTGGGAATTATCTTAAAATTCAAAGCACTGAATCTCACGAATAGCTTTTTCAGAATCAGTTTAAAATTTAATAAAGTTAAGCCCTACATTTCAAAGATCATAAATACTCACCTAACTAACTATAAATTAATCTGTCCTAAGTTTTGGGACACAGCTACCTGTGATGGCATCATACTTAGACCTGCTACACCTCAAACAGTTTAGATGGCTGTGCAAAGGGTGTGCTCAGGAGCAGGGCGTCAAGTGGTGACACTGTAAGGTGATGGAAAACAGTTTCATGAAATGTAAGGATGGCAAAAGGCAATATATCTAAATTGCTATATTATTCCATATCCTGTTAACTTTAAATATGTATAACTAAATTAACTATTTACATAGACATGGGACCATGTCATCTACACCCCTAGATGTTTATACAGTATACTGAGGTTGATGAAATATGTTTTTGTTTGTTTAAGCAAATGAGGACAAGGATAAACAAGGAGAAACCAGAGGACAGAAATGTGTTAGGTCAGTGCTAGTGAGGGGCGGAGCTGAGACCCAAGCCCAGGCCTACCGCTGGTCAGCTGTGGTTGTGGCCACAGCGCCAGGCTCTGGGTACTACTCCACGTGGGATCATCCTAGTTAGAATCACTTTTTCAATCTTTTTTCTAGGTTGTATACATGAATGTGCCCGTTATGGCCCATAATAGTGTAGTTCTGTGACTTTTTCTTTTAACTTTTATTGATAATTGTTTGCAGGACACAATATAATTAAATTCCCTGTAGGGAACTGGTACATGTCCATAACACATTTCAATTCCTTTCTTCCCCTTCTCTCTAAGCCCCTTTTATTTTTCCAGCATCAGATTCATTTATTTATAAGACCATAAAAGTTAATTATCATATATACAGACTGAAAAGCAAACCAGCAGGCCAAAGAACAATTTCTGACTTCTCTCTAGAGACATGGGGTCTCATGATACACCCACACCTTGATTCTTGCCCCTGGTAAAACCAACCTAAGCCTTCAGATCTCAATGTGCAATTCTCCCCTCTCTTCTAAAGAGCGCCTCTTCTGTACCAGATGAGCTGCCTTTCTAATTAGCAGACTCTCCACATGGAGCACCATCCTATCACCAGCTGAACAGAATGTACCTGATGACAGCAGATGCTGAGCTCAAGCACACACATTGAGAAATCATCCACGCTGCAGAGGTGACCCAGGCTGGCCGGCTGGCACAACATACTCTGCTCGCACCACACTACCACCCCATGCTTCCAGGAAATACACACATCTGATACCACATCAGTCCCTGGTATACACTTTCTGCCTATCTGTCAGGATTCTAAAAGCTACCAAACTCTACAAGCTTGTCTTTGCCTTGTCAGGTTCAAACATCACCAGTGCTCAGAGTTACTTACACACCATTAAGTCTGAAAGAAAGATGGTTCACAAAAATTAATGCTTACCTTCGATCCTCTTTAAAGCTGATAGGCACATATCTTTCCTTGGAAACTCGAAGGGGTTGCTGCAGGTTCGAATGGTGTCGCACTCACACTTCCCATTCATTATATTGCAGCCAGAGATAAGGTTTTCATTGCATGGTTCGAAACCAAGCAGCTGGTCATCGTCCCAGTTCTCATCTGAAAAACAATTGCCCAGATAATGTTTGCTTGCTGCTTCATGCAAAGGCCTACTTGGGAGCAAAACACATAGGGACATCCAGATCTCATAGCTCAATTTGTGAAAGGCAGTTTGGCTGGAAGCATACAAAAGAATGAGACCCAGCCTCCTCCTACCAACCTAAAAGACAGAACATGGCTATACATGCAAACATTAAATTTCAACATGCAAACATTTGTAATCAAAAGCCTCCACTTCTCTTATGGGCCACTACAACAGCAGTGGCCCATAGTGGGAGTCCTTTAAAATTTTAAACAAAATTTCCTGGATTTTTCTAATTCAGTAGATCACAGAAGTTACATTTGTCATATATATATATATATATATATATATATATATATATATATTTTTTTTTTTTTTTTTTTTTTTTTCTTTGTGGCAGTACCGGGGCTCTAACCCAGAGCCTTGCGCATGCTGAACAAGTGCTTTACCACTGAGTTATACCCCAAAATTATTTTGTTAAGCTATTTTTTTTCTCTATCAGTACAGACCAATTTGAGATTTAAAAGAGCTCTTCAACCTAACACATCACGGCAGCTAATAAACAGCAAAAGACACCACCCGTAAGAGTCAAGAATAAGACCCCACAGAGGAAATTCCCTGCAATGCATTTGGGAGCCATCATTAGTGCTGAAGGTTCTCCATGGCCAAGCCCAGCTGGGCCCCCAACACTGGAGGCTACAGCCTGGGGAGAGGCTGAGGTCATCCCGTTCTGAAGCTGAACCCGATTTAGGTGCGAGTCATGGACGACAGGAGCTACTGAAAACCTAGATTTTAAAACCAGTTTTCCTCCGACTCAGCTCAGAAAAATGCAACATGACAAAGCTGTAGGCAGGCTTGATTCTTACTAATATTACTCACGGTTCAAACATCTCTTATAGGAAACCAGGCTTTTTCTACAGATCTTTAGGACATTACATGCTTTTTCCCCTCTTAACCTTATCTTTAAAAGGTATCTTATCACACTCAAACTATGTCGCTGATAACTGTATCTGCAGAGAACTTTTAAAATTGCTTGAATTCGAGAAACCTTGACCTGTTACACACACTAAAGCAGGAATCTTATCCTAAAGAATGTGTTTTGGGACTGGGAACATAGCTCGGTAGCAGAGTGTTTGACTAGCATTAAGCAGGACCTGGGTTTGCTCCCAAGGACCACGAAGAAAAAGAAGAGCGATTTTACTAGAAGAAAGTGTGAAGAAACAGGTGTGATACACACACACACACACACACACACACACACACACCACTAACATGTACTTCGAGTATCTTCAGTGCACAAGCTAGGCAAGACTTCACTGAAATAATTTTTTGAGAAGGAGTCTTCAGAAGAACATTGCTGACATTATAAAGAGTTTCAGGGTGATTCTTTGAGAAAAAAAAAATCTCCTGTTCTGATTTCAGGAGATCAAACTCACTTAGGTAATCAACGCACTAGCACTCAGTAAATTATCTTTTGGTTTTAAACAAAAACATGAGTGATCAGTTTAAAATTTTTGTTTTCCAACTTAGCCTATATACGGTCCTCAGATGAAAGATGTATGTAATGTATTAAAGATACATTCCTATTGTTATGCTAGCAGTGAAATGACTAAACTACTCTCAAAGACAGACCAACAAGTACTGTGAAACAATTCAACACAGAACAGGTGGTGATGTCTGTTTTCCATTACAAAATGGTGCATCTAAATGGTTTCTCATCTCCCACTCAATTGTGGACATGCTTTTAGTATTGTCAATCTAATACATTTCAATGAAATTTGCCTAATACATTTCAATGAAATTTGCTGTGAAGGATCTTTTGTGACTGCATTTATAGTTCAAAGAGTTCAACCCCAGGAATCTGAAAATTTGTGAGAAATTCAAGAAACAGTTGAACTATTGGAAAATTACTTACTACTCTCTTTTCATTCATGTTCCTGAAAGGAAAAGTAGTAACTTTCTGTAAATATGCAAATATCAAACTGAGTTGACTCTGCCGAAGACTTTTCCTCATTAAATACCCCTTTTCTCTATTATAATTGTAAGTTCCTTAAAATATCACCCTCAGGAGTTACCACAGAGTATTCTAAACCTGTCCACTCTTTTCTCTTGGCTCTTCTCATTCCCCACACTGTCACCAGAACTGCCTTCCTCAGAAAGCACCCCCGGCTCAGTGGTTCTCTCTACCAAGAAGGAAAGTCCCAGCTTCTTAGTGCTGAATATATATATACACACACACGGTTCCTCACGAGGCGGCCTGCGCCTGTGTCCACACACGCCCCTCTCCCCAATCCCTCTCTTACCTAATGCTCTAAGAGCACTCAGCTTCCCACCACAAACCTCAGCAACTGCACCCACGCCGTACTCCCATCCTCTATCCAGAACTCTGCCTTCCCCTCTTCCCTGACTCCAACTCATTCTCGAAGACCCACTTCAAATGTTACCTCTTAGAGCTGCTCCATCCTCCAAGCCCTGCAAACACCCGCACAGACTTCTCGCCACTCCCTCCGTGCCAGCTACCTTATCTTCTGAGTCATACTTCACGGACAGACAAGGTCCACATGGGCAGGAGTGTTAATACATACGTCATTCAGAAATACACACACACACACATGAACACACATATTCCTGCAAATGGTATGGTTAGTACAGTTGTCTGTTCATTTTTAACCCAAACATGCCTTTTGCGTGTGTCTGTGTCTCATCTTAAGGAAAGAAAGATAAAAGAGCATGTTTAAACAATTCAGATCTTACTTTTAAAAGCTTATCATTAAAGCACTGTATTAAAGCAGTTTAAAGAATGCTTGGACATGCTAGAGCATCCCTCATTAAGCATCATCTGCTGTTGGTCTCTCAGTTCAGCCAAAGACTGCGACCTCTCAGCACCTGGCTGACATCAACAGTTCTTCTGAGGAGCCCATGCCACAGCCAAATTATTTTCACTGCCAGATCCTTTATCCTGCCATCCAGCAGGAAGACCACTTCCCCAGAATATGCAATCGGAACCAAAGGGTGACTGCCCTTGATCATTTCCCTCGTTCCTTACTCTTTCTGCACCGGCCCTGACTCTTCTGCAACAACCCGACTGCACCTGAAAAGGCATAGACAGGTGAGGCTGACCACTCCCTTAGAACGTGCAAAGCCCCTGTGAACAGCCAAGGAGCATCCTGGACTCTGCAGCCAACAGCATCCTACTTGCTTTGCTTTTCTTTGTTGATAGGAAACTTTTTAGTTTTCTGCCTCCTCCTAATTAATACTTTTGTTTTTCTTCTTCTCAAGTAATTCCCTTAGCAACCACTGTGTTACAAGATCAAGCACAATATGCTTCTAACATTAATGCTTTTAGGGTTTTCTATTATAGAACATTATACTTTAAAATAATTTAACAGAAAATCAATAAGGATTGAAAGCAAAATATATTCAGTTTTGATTAAATCACAGACTTATTCAACTCAGTAAATCTGAGCACAGTAGTGGTTGAGTATCTCTTATCTAAAATGCTTGGGGCTAGAACTGTTTCAGATTTCAGAGCTTCTTAGAATATTTGCATAGACTTTGCATTAGGTCAGTGCTCAATTTTTTCTGCATTTTAGAGCACCTCAGATTAAAGATTAGGGAGGCTCACTCTACCTGCAGTGCTACTGGAAAATTCTGTTTTTAAATACACAGCTAAGACTCATTCTTCTGATTCTCTGCTATAGCTTCTGCTTCTTGGACTAGTCAGGGGAAAAAAATTGCTAAAAGCAGGAGACTGTCCTCCTTTATTTTATCAAGTAGGTTTTTTTGCTGGTACTCTACAAGTGACAAGATGTAGCCTGCTGGAGTGAAAGGTTAAGACAGTAAGATACCTCCTCAAATGTATTTTAAAATTTGTAAGTGCTGCAAGGTAATGAATCAGGAGATGAAGTAAGTTACTTTTTGTAAATACATGTGAGGGAAATCTAATAATTTTATACAAATTCAGGTTCATACCTGTCCAGATATGTGAGCACTACAGCGGAGATTCAGGTGTCTAACTGCGAAACTGACATCCACACACAGATGTTTTAGAAGTCATCTGGAAACGCTTTCCCAAAAGACAGCCACCGCGAACCAGGAGTACAGACCTCCCTCCAGTGCACTTCGCACCCACCCCACAGAACACGAGTAACATAACCGAGGGCCACGGGTTAGTAACATTATTCTTATCAATATACGAAGACCACAGCTGATAATCGGGTTTGTATTGCTTCCTGTCAAGGGCCTCTTTAAGGAAAACTGATCCTTTAATTATTTTAATTACTTATTATATTCTGCACCACAGTCCTTGTGGTGAATATGAGAACTCCATAGCAGTCTGGTGTCGTGGTCTCTATCCAAACTAAGATGCCAACAGTTTTACATTGTTTTTGTACCACTGGTTCCAAGGTGACAGAGATAAAAAGTCAAACTCAAATTTTTATACTGGGGTGCTGCTACTCTGGGGTCTGCAGGCCACACATTGGGAGCTGCTGTGCTAGAGAGCATGATTACATCCTGCCAGTACCCCTACTACATCACAGCAGCAGGCGCCAAAGCTGAAGGACACTGGGCACCTCTCCTCCTAACAGCACTATGTCACAAAACCACATTTCTTCAGTGTGACTGAGCCAATACTGTAAGTACAACTGAGCTTCAAACTTTCACAGACATGAACGCACCTCGCATGACCAACATTCGTGGATAGGAAGGAATTGTGGAAGAAACTCAACTGTCTTCCGCACATCGCCACCGTGATGCTGCTGTGTGCTCACCGTACAGGGCCACAGTGTACAGCAGTACAGTGTTCAATCAAGCCCAGGATTTCCGGAAGCAAGAGGAAGACAGTAGTGATGTGGCAGGGACTGCTAGGAAGCTCAAAGCAATACACACTACGTATGTCTCACAGGTGTGTAACAGATACACAATATTTGCGTCACAGGACTCTTTGATGGACTTATGAATGAACTGGCTTTAAGAATGAAACCAACTTATGTTCTCGCAGAATAGAATGTGTTCCTACGTCAGGGACTTACTGCACATAACCGGTAGATTAGATTCCACTTTAGGCTCCTGCTTGAAACCAACAGCTTCAGAAAACTGCTGGCCTTGATTCAGGGCCATTATAACCAGTAGATTAGAAAATGACAGTAGCATCCAAAGGAAAAGTTGCTTTGATTCACATGACTTTTCCCAGAGCAGAATCAGAAACATGTCTTTTCACAAGTCAAGGGGGATTCTTACCAATATATGAAGACCACAGCTGACAATCTGGTTTAAATTCCTTCTTCTAGCATGAAAATGGCTGAACTCTAGCGGCTGAAATTTCTACTACATTAAACTATCCAGGAGGGTGGGAGGTATAGATGAAAGCGCTAGAGATCTGACCTCCAGTACTTAAATTAAAAACAAACAAGAACAGAATGACTCCTGGACCTGACACAGGGGTCTCCATGAAAAGCGACTGTCTGCGAGGCCCCTTGGGAAGCAGCAGAGCAGGCCTGGGAGTATGTAGGGCTGCCAAGGTTGAACAACAGAGATTCATGTGCAAAAGGATAGTTTCCCTGTGACAGTATTTTATTTGATTTCTTATAGTTCACATTTTTCCTTTCTCTATACAGTTCCATAGGTTTCAAGCAATCTCCCTTAACTCTTTCTTTTCCTAACTCTTGTTTTTCCCACAGCTCTCTTACTATAGAAGGTGAGTGGTTTTTCTTGCTGCTGGTGAAAGGCAAACACTTGATCACCGAACAAAGTATCTCCCAGTGTTCTTCAGGATGCCCGAAACTCCTTTCTTCTACAACGTTGGATACAAATGGTTCTAAATGTAAAGCTCTCAAGAAAGAAGCTTCTATTCTGAGGGTAGGGGAGAGGGTACTACAGAGAAGGATGGGAAGGAAGGAGCCTCCCACAAGACACAGAGTTTAGCCACTCCAGAGCTGTGAAGCAGCGGCTCCGGGGACACCCCCATCCCTAACCCAAGAGCTCTAGACGCAGCTGCGGACACTCCTGCAATCAACCTCTCTGTCCACAAAAGTATCTTTCCATCTGGTTGCTCATGTCTGATTCACCACCACCACTGAACAAAACTTCAGGTGTGCCTGCACTTACTGGATAGGACTGTGTGTTACTCTGAAATTTCTGCCTTCCTGAAGGTAGAAGGCATTTGAAAACTCTAAGCCTTATGTTTCCACCCCGTACCTGTTTTGGTTAATGGAGTTTACTCTAAACCAAGAGATAGCTGCACCCTATTATGTAGCAATCCACTTACCAGAAATATGCTAGAGCAGATATTAAAAAGAAACAAATTCACAGTACACACTCAGAATCGCGCTGTAATGGAATTCTGTTGGCAGAAGAGAGGCTTCTGGGAATATATATCAAATTAATTCTTCAGCTGTTCCAATCTCCCTGTGGCTACAGTAAGATGCAAATAGCTAATACTGGTATCTCTCTCCATGCCAGCCTAGGAACTTCAGTGTAATGTAAAATTGCTGCTCTTAACTCCCCCAGCACCCAGCTGGCTGTTATCAGGCATTCAGTTCTGCTCCAGGAGGAACCTAATGCAGTGAGCTTTCATTCTCCCTCTGCTTCGGGCTTAAAGTCCATGTTCCAAAGCTGGTGCTTTCCTCTCTCTCCTTTCTTGTGCTGTAATCAGTGCAAAGCAGGAAGGGTAAATTTATGGTCATCAATAAAAGTGATGCATGTAACAAATACGTGTTTTATAGGCATTTCCATAAGGCGGAACCATGTCAGGTATATGTAACAATATACCAGAGTAGAGAAAAACCAGAATCTCCCAAACAATGGAAATAAAATATCCACAAGTATTTGTTATAAAATCTTAAACTGAACGCAATCACTATCTGTATAACAAACAAGAAGAACGCTGTTTCTATCATGTCCAGGTGAGGAATTCATTGAAAACCAGTCCTCATCCAGTTTATTAAATCAATTTACAGCAAAACATTTGATTAATGATAAACTTATGTTCTGTCTCAATACTTTTCATCATATTTTAGTAATATAACAGGCGAGGACCAGAAATAAACTTCACAATGTAAATGAACTCAATCATACATTCCTCAAATGTAGTTATCTATTACACATTAAAAACTGCTTGAGCAAGGTGCTAAGGCCTTAAAGATGCTAGGCAAAGGAAGTTTGCAGCACCAAGTTCCACCATTCTAACCAAAATCACACAGAGAATAAAATGTTCCTAGGACTCCTGAAATACAGGAATAGGTTAAGGAAAGATAATTTCCTTTTTGTAAGCAGGTTGCTAGTGGGCAACAGGAAAAAGGAGTTTAGGAGAAGATAAGCCATGTCTCCAGGAGCAAAGACTCTATGAACTTGAAAACAGGAGACTCAGGACTGGGACTGCAGAACATACTACTCTACTACACTATTCTGCATAACCTGGAAATATTTTCAACTGCACTTGGTCAGACAAGCAGAAGGCCTGGGGTGCTATAACTGAAGGGCTTTGGCTCAGGAGACCACAGACTTAGCTCTGATGCTGGTTCATAAGAGGACCCTGAGCAAGGCATTCAGTTCTCTAGGAGTCAAGACTTTAATTACTAAAGTGAGACGGAAGGCCAGGCGTGGTGGCGCACACCTACAATCCCAGCACTCAGGAGGCTGAAGCAGGAGGATTACGGTGAGTTCAAGGCCAGCCTGGGCTATAAAGTGAGTTTAAGGCCAGCCTGAACTGTATAGTGAAATCCTGTCTCAGACAAAACTAAAATGAAATGAGATGAATGGGTAATTCATAAGGTCCCTTTGAACTTTACCTTCATGTTTAATTCTGGATCTTTGTTGAAACAACTGAATGATAACAATGTACTGAGGAGACAGTGACAGAGAATTATATACTTATGATGGTCACAATTTATATGAGACCAGTTTGGGGTTTTTAAAAACTAAATGACTACACACACGTCAGGCAAGCCAAAGGTGTTTCCCATATACCAAACATCACTTTCCGGGACCTTTGTGGCACCTTCATTTTCAGAAGATCCATAGGCTGAGCTCTCAAAAAATTCCTGATTTACTAAACTAGAATTGGCCATGGACTGACAACTGCTAGAGTGCTCTGTTACTACACAATCATCTCTGCTTATGTGCTAGGAAACTGCGATATGGGAAAATTTACCAAATACTTGAAAGTGAAGAACAATGGGATAAAAATGTGGGAGCCAGCCAGTGCAATGTTTAAAGAGAAATTTAACAGGAGGTAAGAAAGGTAAGGAAATAAATCAGCCAAGTATTTGCTTGAAGAACCTGAAAAAAGAGTAACAGCACAAGTCCCACCAAACAAGGGTATAAACAATGAGAACACACAGAGAGCAAAAGCAACCAAGGTCAACGAAGTTAAAAGTTGGTTCTTCAGGAAGATTAAGATGCCTCATAAATTTCTTATGATTAAAATTCCTAATGAGCACATTAAGTCATCCAGCTCATTTGTTTTTTTGTTTTTTGCTTTTCTTGGTGTTTTTGAGACAGAGTCTTGCTACACCATTTGGGCTGGTCTTAAGCTCACTTTGTAGCCCAGGCTGGCCTCGAACTTGCAATGATCCTCCTGCCTCAGCCTCTGGAGTGCTGGGATTACAGGTGTGTGCCACCATGCCCAGCTCCATGCAACTTATTTGGATATATGCATATTTTTTTCAGTTTCGCTATAGTGATTTTACCAGAAAGTTACTCAGAGTTAGTCATTAAGGGGTTCGTAATATTTTCCAATTTTTCTGAAAGTAACCAAGACAAATATTTGAATGTCCATTTAAATTTTTTTTCCTAGCTACAATTGGTTTGACTACACTCTTTAGCAAAGTCTATAACTCTCTTTCATTTCCTCCACTTTGATAGCAGGTGGCAATATTGTTGAAAGCAAACCTCAAGGGTTCTCCTCTGATACATGTCTGTGTGGTCCTCGACCTGCCTTCTCCTCAGGTGTGCCACTTAAGCAATGCAGTCATGTGAGCGTTAATGGCCACTAAAACATGTAACTCAGCCAAGTATGCTGGCACATGCCTGTAATCCCTACTACTCAGAAGGTTGAAGCAGGAGGATCTCAAGTTCAAGGTCAGCCTGGTAAACTTAGCAAGAACTGTCTCTGAAAAACTTTGATGCAAAGGCCTGGGTCCAATTCTCAGCCCTGGAAAAACAAACACCCCAACATGTAATTCATGTTATCTAGCCTGAAACAATATCAATTACCAAATGCACTTCTACTTAAAAATTAATAAATTTTCATTGAAGAAAAATACCTTGGAGAAGCACCTACTTGTCTTTATCTCTTCATCAAGAGGCTCTTAGCTGTACTTAGCTATCCTTATATGACCACTTCCCAGGGTTTGAT
The DNA here is from genome assembly GCA_004027595.1 of Dinomys branickii. Taxonomy (NCBI): domain Eukaryota; kingdom Metazoa; phylum Chordata; class Mammalia; order Rodentia; family Dinomyidae; genus Dinomys; species Dinomys branickii. The sequence continues at coordinate 108,991 of PVLD010000019.1, read as the reverse complement.
CCTTTTACAGAGGGGGTTTAACATAAATAACAACCAGTGAAGAGTATTGCAGAAATAATCCCCAACCTTCTTCAGGATGTAATAGCTGCAAAGTGATGGGCTACAAACAGAAAACATCCAACATTTGATCAAGTCCTTGGCACAGAACAAACAGCCTGTCTAGATTTGATCCCAACCCATTCTTCCACCCCCTAAGTTCAACAACTTCCCTCCCTCCAAAAGTACTTCATGATAAATGTTCCTAAAAGAATCCTGTTTTGTGAGTCGGTGGCTTTGCACAAGCTGCTCTCTGCCTAGAAAGCTGCTGCTTTTCATTTGTTTTGGAAACTCCTCTTCAAGTTGTATTTCTTCCAGTTTTATCCAACCTATAGTGAGTGAATTACGCATTATGTACCTATTAATATTATTTCACTTAGAGCAGTATAATAAAATTTTATTTTCATTTACCAGAAAGTGGCTTCTTTGACATTCAGGATAAAGCTTTACTCTTCAAGACCGAGCTATCGTAAGGGCTTAGCAAATAGTTTAGCAAAATAACCACCTGTGGAAGCCATGAATAGAGAGGGAAGAAGAAGGTAGGAGGGCTTGAATTTAAACAAAGCAATGTTAATCTCTTAAGGCCAAACTTCTTCTGCAAAGTGAGTTTCATGATAGGAGAAGAATGTCAATTATTCAGAAATAACTGAGAAACCCTCTTCGGATCTCAATCTTCCTACTCATAAAATATTCATATGAACTTAAATTCTCTTTTAACCTCAACATGGTATTAATCAACACTTCCACATATCAATATTTATGACATGTCCAACGAGTGAATGCATGTAATATGATGCAAGCATGTTAGATAAATGACTTAGATAGTAAACTCTTTTTTCTCCCTCTCTGCTACTTCTTTGTATTACCACATTAGATAATATGACATAAGTTAATGCTTCTTGCCAGAAAGGTACTTGTGGACATGAATAATGCACAGAACCATTTTATAAATATTAATGCATGCTCTAACCTCAAATCTGCTACTCAACAACCAGAAGCAAAATACAACCCCTAGACGGGAACCGTATTCATCCGAAGTGCGACCTCTACAATGGAAAGAAATGTGACCAGAGCTTCAAACACGAACAACAATAAATGAACGTGGTGCTCTGAAAATAAGCACTTTGAAGGCTATAAATTTTTCATTACAGTAGCTGAGCAGTTGCAAAGATTAATGAAGAACACTTCACCCTTGAGACGAGTCCTCTGATAACACCAAGTGCTTACTAGGCATCTTCCGCGTGCCAGAGACCGGGCTAAGTGCTGCCCAGGAGTTTACTTGTTTAGCTGAGAAGAGAAGCTGAGCCAGGAAGCTCTGAGTTCCACAGGAAATACAGCCAGACTGTCAAGTTGCAGTGAATGCACAAGACCTGAGGCCCAGGACATGAAAAGGCAGGAACACCACTAACTTTCGCCCTGGTAAAGTCCATCCCCAGGCAATAGGGTCTGCTGACTGTGTCTTCTCCATGGGGACAGGCAGGCAGACATCGTGGCCACAAACAGAGCTGCAGGCACACCTCGGGAAGCAGAAGGACAGAAAACCCAGCAACACAAGGAGTGCAACTCTTCTATCCTTTAGGCAACAAGGGTTTCTTTGGAAAGGCAAATAATGCGTTCATCTACAGCAAGACTCTTGAGCAGCAAGTAATGATTTTTAAAAGGTGTAATGATCTGTAAGTAACATTGAGGAATCTTTTCATGGTACTAACTTTGTGAAATCAGTTAGCAATCGTTTTGCAAGGAATGTTTTTAGCAATCACTGCTGTGAACTTCTCCTTAATAATTTATCCGAATCCTTCAAAATAAACCAAGTGGAATAGGAAGAGGTTAAGCCAAAGCCTGGTATTCCAATAATTATATTACTAACTGGTTCTTAGTAAGCGCTACAAAGAAATTTCTTCTTTAGTACGTTGGGTAAAAGCCTGAACCTTTACAGAGGGTACAGCTTAGTGAGAGAGCATCTGTCTAGCATGTGCAGGGCCTGGGTTAAATTCCCAGCACTACACACATCATCAACAAAACACACACACCTGCTTCATCTCATGCATGCCCACACACTCCAGGAAGCCCCTGCTGTAGCTCTAGTCCCAGCAACAAAGCACACTTTATTTGACAATCACATGAATGAACTTTGTGTGTGTGTGTGTGTGTGTGTGTGTGTGTGTGTGTGTGTACGTGCGCACGCGTGCATGTGAGCACAGTATACATCTTCCTATTGTTACCCTGTTTCATCGCAAGTGCAAGCCTGATGTATATATGCAGATCTTTAGTCTTAAAACAGCACAGTGATCTACCTGGCTACCGTTTATGAGGCCAGTAGTGCTATGAATTCAAAATGAGAACCAGAGAGAAACTATGGCCTGTGAAGAAAGCTCAGCAACACAGGGCCTTGTTCGATATACACACTGTAAGGGGATCAAGTCCCTGAAATTCATGAGGAAATGCCCCAGAATGCGGCAAATGTCGATTTGGGGACAATGAAAGGCAGGGCCTTTGCCTTAGGGTATGTCAAGAAATGAACACTAATATTTTGGGAGGTCTATGATTTACAAGGCATTGATTTAATTCCTAAAACACATGCTGAACAGACTATACAAATAAACATAACAAAACACAAAGATTTTTAAAAATCTCAAGAATACATTTGAAAGACTTGCACATTTCTCACAAAACTGGAACTTCTCTTTCCTCAGGAGTACGCTAAACCTCTAAACCTAACAGCCCCCCAATGCCAAGTCAGCAGGTGCTCCATCTGGGGGTCTCGGTGTGGTGGCACAGATCACCTTCTGCAGGCCTGTCCTGCCTGTGGGGTCAGATCTGGCCCCTCACACTGAGTGAGGCCTGTGCCCAGTCCCAGCTGCTCCTCCAGCTCCTCTCTGCTCTGCATCCGTCTCCCCTTCGCAGGACAGGGCAGCCTCAGAGCCTTCGTGCCTGTGCCCCTCCACTCAGAATGCCCTTCCCCAAGGGTATGTACGGTTCCGGCAACTCCTTCAGGTCTATGACCAACCTCGACTTCACAGTGAGACTTCCCCTCTTTAGAACTGCAGACCAGACACCGCTCTGCCTTTTTCTCTGCTTTATTTTATGCCCCACCACTAACCTCCTTTGGCAAATCATATTCTCTCCTTACTAAACTGGTTTACTTTTCTCCGCCAGAAAGCCCTAAGTTGGCTGAGATTTTCTGTACCCCTTCATATCTATATCCTCTGCACTTGGAACCCAGGCAGAGCACACAGTAGGTCCTCCAGAAATATTTACTGAATCCGTCAATTCCCTGAGTATAGGTACATTTTTACTGTAAGGAGCCTGTCTCCATTCTACTTCTTCAGGTCCACCTAGAATTCTAGCTGCAGGTACCCTACCCAGCTGCAATGTCTTTTCTTCAAAGAAATTCACTTTTCTCCCACCCACTGCTCTCCCTTCCCAGCACGTCTATCCACAGCTCTTCACGTGTCCTAAGGCACTGCAGCCGTTTCTTTACAGCCGCATACAGAGCTTTGTGGGCAAGGGTGCATTCCTCATTTCTATCCCCGTGCCAGGCTGAGCTGGACAGTCGCCCGCAGCGGCCGCAACCCCCACATGCTGAGTGGAGTAAGCAGATGGTAAAGCTGGCAGCTGACCACTCTAGGAGGAGCATTCATGTGAACGCAACATGGGAAGAAAGGACAGAAGCAGACTTAAAATCCTTCTATAGTTATCTCAGGATCAGGTTTGTTCTATTTTTTCCAGTACTTATACATACATATTTAATATTTTTGTAACATTTGAGGTGCAAAAAAAATGAACTTTATAGTAATTTAGGTCTTCCAAAGAATAGGATGAAGGTTACTCTCACGTATTTTAAAACACAGAGGTATCAATGGAAGAAATATGCCTCTGTATTGCAAATTAGAGCACATGCATGCATAAACATACAGAGAATATCTAATTTGCTTCAAAAAGGAAATGTACATAAAACGTGTGAATCACTTAGTTCTTTCTCCACATGGCACAGCAATATGTATTCCCATGTGGTTAGGTAGGTGGATTTCTCAAGACTGTGATTCTGTGATGTTATTCTACTTAAAATTGGTCTTTATATTGCAAAACAAATCATGCAAAAATTGCTCAAATAATGAAACTCAAAATTTATGGAAATACATCCACCTTAATTCCTATGTGAAAGCTTAAAAATTACTAAGCATTTTATTACATTGAGAGATATCTCAAAAATCAATAGTATTTAGGATATAAAAATACCAAATTCAGAAAACTTTCAAAAACTGTTATAATCAAATCTATAACCTATTTCACTAACTACAAGGACCACCGATTTCCAGAGGAGTAGGATACCCAGCGATGTATAGCTTTATCTATAAGCACTAAAGTATTCCTTAATAATTTGATTGTTTATAAACGTCTGAAATTATGGAAGACTGCGACATACTCAAGGCAGAGCAGAAGGTCCACACCCTGAATAAGGAGACACTGGTTTGGCAGCTGCTGATTTGCGGCCACTGGGTTCTGCCGGTGGCTTTTACTATGAAACAGGTGGAAAAAGGGATGCCACATTCCTGATTTGTAGGCCCACTGAATGAACTTAATAACCAAGACATTTGCAGTTAGCATCAGGGCCGTAACTCTTCTGGCTTCACACAATGTCTCTGAGAAGTGAGACAAATTTAGCATCCTTGCTTCAGACCAGTGTGGCATGATCAGGGAGCCCTAGTTATCCCTCAAGACAAGTCTGGGCTCGGAAGAGTTAATTTCTGCGGCACAGAGTCCAGATGCAAAGGAAACCCAATGCCTTCAGGTTCTGCAGTGGCTGTGAGGTCTTTCCTGCTAAACAGCGTTTCAGAAAGACTGCCTATAGTTTCTTCTCCTTTCCCGAATTTAAGGAACTTAAAGTCTCTGACAAAAAGCTGGCCTGCCTGCCATCCTGGCAAACTTGGCGTGCAGGGTGGCCACAGTGTGATCTGCTCATGCTCCCAGAAACAGCTTGTGTGGGGCATCCTGGTTCAGCAAGAGGCTGGAAGTGACAGCCCTGCTTTCTTACCTGTGCTTCTCTTTTTCCCCCTCAAACCCCGTCTTCCTCACCCCAACTGCTCTAGCACCTCACCTGCCCAAGCCCAGTTCCACCCCAGGCGCCCAGCCCTGGGCCTGGCCTAAGAAAATCTGAGTGGTCCCACCTGCCAGCCCAGCACCTGCCAGGAGCCTCCCCCGGGGATACCTGGAGGTCACAATGCCCCTGCCTGGCATTTCCTTTCTCTCCATCCCACCTCAAGACCACAGAGCAGGCCCAGCCCCTCTTAAGTCTTTCCTGGTTCCTCGGCCAGGTCCAGCCAGGACATTCAACTGCCAGGGGTCAGAGTGCCACATTCCAGTGGCTTCACACCAGCTGGAGGGTTCCAGATCCTCTGTGTGGGGGGCGGGCGGGGGGGGGGGCTGGAGGCCTGAAGGAAAAGTCCTCGGGCACTGAGGTGGCCCATTGCACTCCTGGGGCAAAGTCATGGGGCAGGGAGGGCACAGGGCCAAGAGCTCCCTCCAGTGTGGCTCTTTGACCTCCTTTCCGGAAGAAGGAAGACTATTTGTAGGGAAAAAATTTTAAGAATAAGAGAATATAATAAACTTTTAATATGATGAGCTCAGTTCCTTAGTGGGGGAGCTGGCCTGGGGTGGCTTTCCTGAGGAACTTCCAACTCTGTAATTCTGATTCCTAGTGTGGTAACAGTCCTCGGCCTTCATTTCCAAAGTCTGGTATGTTTCTGACCAACAAATAGAACGCTCATTCTAATCTGAAGGCCGTGAAACTTCTTGACTTTCCCAAAGCAAAACCCTCCCTTACAATACTTCGTTTCTATGCCTCCTACACTCAGGTGTCTCCAGGACTCTGTTCTCTTTCTTTCGACCTCTGTTGAAGTTTAACTCCTAGGTCAGGGCTCAAACCCCCAGGTCCTGGCCTCTGGAGGACCAGTTCTCCCTGCCTGTGGGCTCCAAGGCTTGTGAAATTGGGCTCCAGGGCATGCACTTTCTTGAGGCCTCCCTCTGGGGCTAAGGGCTGCAGCGGGATAGAACTCACAAGTCTGACCCCACACAGAGCCAAGGGGGGCACCCGGAAGCAAAATAACATCATGCTTAGCGCTTCAGCCCTCACAGAGTTCCACTCCATTGGAACTCAAATGGGGCAGGCTGTGAGGAATGCAGAGTTGAGGCCAGATTCCAGCATCAGCAAGTGACTAAGCACACTTGAGTCTGGTCTCATGTCTACTCCTGCCAGAGCCGGGCGTGCTGGTGCACGCTGGTAATCCCAGGGAGGCAGAGGCAGGAGGATCCTTGCGAGTTCAAGACCAGCCTGGGCTACAAAGTAAGCTCAAGGCTAGCCTGACTGCACAGAGAGACCCTGTCTCAAAAAGACAAAAAGAAAAAAATACTCCCACCAGAGGGAGATCCCTTGAAGGAAGACAACGGTAGCGTAGAGAATGCGGCTGGACTAATGTTAGCAGCCTTGGGAGGAGAGGACAGAGAAACAGAGCTGGGAAGACTGGGGAAGAGAACAGGTGAGGACAGCCCAGGTAGGGCCGCCATTCATGTATCAGTCTAAATCCTAAAAAGCATCCACTCACCAGGTTCTGCCTTTGCAAGGTAACTGCTGGAGAAAACATCCCTGAATGGTAGAAATTCATCAGTCTTCCTTCAGCTGAATGTCCGCCTTTTGCCCTTTTTAGAAGCCAATCATACCTTTTCATAAATCTCCACGAGTAAAGTTGAGCAAAGGCTAAGCTTGTGGGTAAGATAACTAACACAGCCTTACGAAGAGGTATCCTGATACAGGTCTTCCTCATGCTGAGCATTCGCTTCTGTGAAAGAAACTAAGAAACCCTGAGCAACTATCATCTCCTTCCTGTCAAGCAGAGAGTCAAGGCAAGGGCACTCCTTTTATTGACTAAGCCCAAACTCTAGTCAGAGAGTATATCTTCTGTGGTGAATGATCAGGAATTAATGAGAATTGACACCATGAGACACACTACCCTTCATTAAAATAAAACGGTTCTGTGTTCTTTTAGGAAAAACCTGCACGTCCCTGCCACGAGCTGTTCTCCAAAGTACGTGATTTTCCCCCACAAGCAGGGCGTAGAGCTACAGCGGAAGCAATCAGATGGCCCAGAAAGTTCACCCATGACAGTTTCTCCTTTATGGAGACCAGATTTAAGTGGGCCACTCCAATGTGGGTGAGACAGATTGAAATGAGGGCGAGCAACTGCAGGCGCTTCTATTCTTTCTCTAAAATGATGGATCCTTCCAGGCACCTGTGAAATGATCTTGCCACATAAGAACCATCCTGCACTCATTTGCATGGAAATACATTTCTTTCACTTGGAGACTGGGGATGATATAATGGCTTAAAAAATTCTGGACTACACTGAGACTTAAAAAAAGAAAGAAAAGGTGTTAAAAGGACAATGGACTACAGAAATACCATTAGAGCAAACTGGGCGTGATAGCGCAGGCCTGAAATCCCAGCACTTGGGAGACGGAGGCAGGAGGATCACAAACTCAAGCCCACTTTAGGCTACGTATTTTGTCTCAGCAACAAGAGAAAAGTAACCAAGACAGGCTACACAGTGAGTTCAAGGTCAGCCTGAACTACATAGTGAGACTCCATCTCAGAAAACAAAACAAGCACAGAGGATACAGCTCAGTGGCAAAGCACCTGCCTGACAAGCGTGAGGTCCTGAGTTTGATCGTTGGTATAAAAACAAACAAACAAACAAAAAGGAGCAAAACTGGTACTCTTACATCCCTGTAATCCTAGCACCTGAGAAGCTGAGGCAGGAGGATCACTGTCATTTCACGGTCAGCTGGGCTACAAAAGTGAGTTTAAGCCTGGACTGAGCTACATGGCGAGACTCTGTCTCAAAAACACCAAAAATAAATAAATGAATGAATTACAGTAAAACAAGTAAAAAAAACAAACTGTTTTGACATTTGCAAATATGTTTGTTTAAAGCTCTATACTTCTCAATAAAGAAAAAGGAGTCTTACTATTTTTACAGTCCTATTACATAAATCACCTTTAAATACTTTTAGGGTAAGAAGACACCCAAATATACCAATTTAGGACTCTAGGCTTCTGTTCTTCTCTCCTTTTTTTGTATACAATCACTATAAAAATCACCTTTTCCAAACTGCAATCGCCAAGTCCTAGATCAAAAACTCTTGTCCTTGGAGTCATGTTTTCTACCAAGGGAAAAAGAAGCCATATGTCTTTCATAGTCTTTGACATAAGAAATATTATCAGCAAAAACTTTTAAAACTTTCTGAACTAAAAGAAAAGAAAAGAAGATTTCCTTCCTTCTGTTAGGACTGTGATCTTAGCCCTGAGAATGGTCCCAGGCACCCTGAAGGTGACCGGTGGCACCCTTTGCTCTCCCTTCTCATCTGGTCTATGTGGGGCATATCCATTCCTCTTCGCGGTGAGCGGTAACTTGGAGAACCACTCTCAAGTCCAATCCCCCAAGCGCAAGGGGAAACAGACCCAGCAGCACCTACCTAGGAGGAAAATCACAAACAAAACTTCCTCCTGAAAACCTTCTGTGAGCCATGTGAAGAAAACTGTGCCACTGATTATTCATTAAGTTAAAATGTATTTGCCAAACAACTGCGCTTACCCAGCTCCATACTAGGAAGAGGCCACAAAGCAGCACTGTGGGCTTCTCAACTGAAGAGTACCTACCTACCTATCTCCCACCTTACAAGCAAATGTAACTTAGGACACAAGCCAAGCCCATAAAAAAGGGGCTGAGCCTTTTTAATACGTCCTGCTGCATGCTCCAGGAGTCTAAAATACCTCTCTACCAACACTTCCTGGAATAAATCATCTGATTAAGCTGTTTCATCTTATCAAAATTACCTTAGGAGACAGAAATTAATGAAACTTTCAACAGACTAGGTAAGTTATGTCTGATGAACAAGTCATAGGCACACAGTTACTATTAGAAAATGTAGAACTGCCAAACAAGAAATGTCTTTGTGTTTACAACATCTCATTACAACCAAACACTTACTTCATAGGAGGAAATCACTTTCCTACCTTCTGAATATTACACTTCGCAAAATGTTTAACAAGCACCCAGTATTATAGGCCACAGTGTTCACTGCCAGGGTACAGAGATATGCAGTCACATTTATTTATACTCACTAGGTGCCAGCCTCCTTAAATGCTTTACATGAACGAGTTAACATCATTGTTTCTCATAATGACCTAAGTGACAAGATGCCAGTAATCCCATTTCATTGATGGACACTGTGAGCAGAAGGAGCGTAGCCTTACCAGGGTAAGGTGCCCCACACTAGGCACAATAACATAGACTGGACAGCAAACCTACGTCAGAGCCCAGTTCCCACCAGGGCACAGTTTTGCTTCTCATTAACAAAATGTGTTTTTCCCTAAGGAGTATGTCATCAAGATCTTTCCTGAGGAAGTCATTTTCTCCAGCCAGATTTTCTTGAAACTGGCAAATGGAGACCATGTGTACCAGTTGTACAGGTAGGTAAGTTTACTTTAATGCCCCCGGATTTGGGTAATTTACTGGCCAACTGGAGACCAGTGGCACCGCTGAAGGGCAGACAGCGGCCCAGTGATGAGGAAAGTTGTGGTCACTGGCTGGACAGTGTCTCCAAGTTTCTAACAGCAGACAGAGCCTGTGTGCCGAGATCCAGGGTTGACCGAGGACAGCTGCAGAGGAAGGGAAAGGAATTCAGACCCTTCACGTGGGAAGTCAGTGGCCAACCCACAGACGGACAAGACAGGGCTCAGTAATTATGGCCCTGGCTCTCTGTGTACTGAAGACAGGTACAGGGAGACACCAACTCCCAAATCCTGCAACTCCATCCCTCAGACACTATATGCATGCAGGATTTATATGACTATCTTTTGCCCAATAAGTATGGTTTATGTCAAAGAAAAATCAACATCTCACAGCAGGTTAGGAAGCTGAGTATTTGAATACAAACACAGGAAGGTACAAGGGGAGAGACTATGTAGGCAACCACCAAAGGAAATCCAGGGCCTGAGCGCTGCACCTTGGAAGCACCAACTCCAAGAAGTAAACCCAGCCAGTGTTTACCCTTGGCCAGAACCTCCACGTTCCTTCAAACTGTATTTAAGCCTTATCCAACAGCCTCATATCCCAACAGCCAGAAATAAACCTGGGTTCTCAAAACTCAACTCCTCCTCCTCCTCATCTGAGCTGGTCAAACTCCAAGACTCTGCAAGCGAGGAAACGCAGTCCAGGGACACTGTACACAGCATTCACCTACTGTTTAAACATCTGCCTCCATATGCAGCTTGTGCGGTTCAGGGGCTTCGTTCCCTACCCTAGAGCAGGCAGATACCCACTGATCCATTACAAATGGACTTAAACATTTCTAACACACTGTTAGAAGCTTTTGCAATGAAAATATCTGTAGTTTGGCCTGATAATAAAGAGTAACTGATTAAAGATCATAAGTACTGTATTGGAGACAATCTATTGATTCCCACCTTTAAGTAAAGGTTTACACATTAATTACAACAGTAACTACATGCCTCAAAGCCTAGGAAAGTCCCAGAGTCTCTCTCCCTCTTTGTGCCTTTTCTGGAATCCTAGGCAGGTTTCTTGGGTCTCTTTAGGCATCCTGGAGACACAATGTCAGTATACCTATTTGGGTGGTGGGTGTCATCTGTTTATCTTAGAAAATAAACAGCTACTCAATTGTGTGCTTTTTATTTGTTTAAAATATTACATACTTGAGTTAATATTACTATTTCATGCTATAACTAAAATTCCAGGTTAAACTATTAAATCTGGTATTGTTTTATCTTCAAATTACTTCTCAGTAAGAAATAGACTCCTTTGCTGGGCAAAATATTGTCTGTTAAATTCTAGTTGTTTCTAGGCATTCACCAGCTCCAGCTTAAAGAAATCTAAACAAATGCTCTCTCCAAACAATAAGCAGCCAGGTAAATAGTCAGTGTTTTATGAACGGAGTATGCTGACTGGTATACACCATATATGAATTTTATTTTCAAAGATTTGTAATTTAAGAAGAAAATATTAAAGAGGTAATCAAAGTTGTTGGGTACATTTAAAATATATCTGAGCCTGAGGATCTGATCTTGCATATTGTTTGTGCAAAAGGTGCTGAGGAAGAATTTGAATTTTTCAATAGATTGCAGAAATTAACATTACAACAAATACCATATGTATTTGAATATAAAATCAGTATCTATGTTGGAAAAAAAACACTACTATATATGTCAATCAAAGTGCAAGAAAAAAAGGTTCATTTTCTCAATAGGATTTCAACAAACTTAATTCTCACAATGATCTAAGCTTTTCCATATTTTATATGTGCCTTGCTGGATAAGTTCTGGGCTTCCAGGTTTTATTTATAAAATAGTGGAATGGAAAACTGTTTGAAATCCTCAAACAAAATCCTTGGTTACAAGAACATATGGTATAGTCACAGTACAAAGGCTGCAAATTCATCTTAAAAGTTATTATCTAGTCCCTATTAAGGACTTAGACTACTATATTCATTTTTCATACTAATAAGTTTTTTCAATCCTATAATATGCTACAAAAAGAAAAACCAATAGAATTAAAATGTCTCTACCCAGTGGGCTGGTTATTTGCACAAGGCCTACAAATCATTAGGTAACTTGACAGAGCTTCCATGCAGACCTGGAGGTACCAGGTACATAACAAAAAACTGTCAAGAGCTAGCACTAGGGCCTGAGCTGGAAACAAAGGACCAGACCCACAAGAAGTGAGTGGTTAATTCTTACTTATGGGAGATGACACAATTGCATCGTCTGCCGAGGAGGCCTAGGCACTCAGGGAAATAGAAGTCCACTAAGACTACACAGAATTTCCTATTCAGTTTGCCTGCAATATCTTCTTCTTCCCACTTCGTGCTTTTTAATGCAGCCCAGCAAGGAAAGGGGAGAAGGAAATTGCGCGGAAAGACGCAGTCAAGGCATCCTGATTAGTCAAATTAAATCATAAAATGCAGACCACGCAGCAATGTAGGACAGTGACTTTGATATAATGCTAACTGGAAAGAAGCAGGCTTCAAGATACATGGTTTAAAAAAACATGTATGTGGAGGACTAGACAGAGATACATACAAACACAGGTTACTATGTTTAGAACAAGAGCATTTGACACAATCCTCATCCATCTCTCTCAAACTGTCTGGTAAGTGATGCTGTGTTTATAATAGTTTTCTTAAAAATTCAGTTATGGTCCCATATTTGGTTTCAGCACACACAGCTGGTGATAGGAAATAAGATGTTCAAAACATAAACTACTAAGAAAGAACTCAGTTAACACCTTTCTGAGCAACCATTAAAGGGGTTGGGTCTCTTTTTAGAAGGCAAGGTCCTTCTCTCCAAGCAATTAGGCTCCAGGGATCTTTGAGAATGAAGTGTTCAAAGAATGTCTGCCTCTGTCGACCTCAGCGCGGACAAATCTGAAGAGGACCTCGGTAATTGCGGAAGGGAAGCCCTGGGAACAAGATGCTCAAGGATTTATGCGCGCTGCTTAGGGGAAAATCTACATGTATTTCTCTCTATATATTAATGAATGATGGTTACAGATTTATTTAATTTTTTCTACTGGAATTAACAGAATCCAATAGCTCCAATGGGGCAGGGGGACAAAATAAAACAAAAGCAGAAAACCTCACTACCATCCCAGAAGAGCTGTCAGGAAGAGGCTGTAAGGACAAGCACACAACTGTGGAGGAATCTTTTCCATGTGCGCGCGCCACCCATATGGATGCACGCACGAGAACCATCTGCAACATATACGCTGCCGTCCCCTATAATGACACATTCTCCCACTGTAATGAAAGACAAGCAGAGAATGCCTGTGGTTCCGCACATGCAGACTTGGGGACACCTCCCCATGGCTGCTCTGCCAGGGCGCTGGTTCCTCTGCAGGGCTCCACCCCTAGGTCACTGGTGACTTCATGTCTCCCTCCTCAAAAAGCCCCATCTGTCTGCTTCTCCACCGCCAGCATGTCCCTTTCTCCCCAAGCGCCACGTCCAGGTGCAGCTGTAAGCACATCAGTCAGGCCAAAGGCTGGCCGAAGCCAATGACTCCCCCCACCCCCCTGCGCAGAGCTGTAAGAAGTTCTCTGCAGGACCCAGGACAACCCAGCTCTCTATGTGGCTGAAAATGGTGCTTGCTCATTGCACTTCACACCCACTTCTCCGCTTCTCTCCTTGCAGGAAGTCTATTTTTCAGTTACAAGGACTGTTTACCTTGGCTCTCAGTATGCTGGGCACTCCCTCCTTCAAGTATGCTTCCCAGTCCTCGGCCTCCATTCATTTCTTTGGCTGAAGTCTCAGGATAAAGCAGTGTGTTATGTCAGCAGCAAGAACAGCCTGGGGTCCTTTACCTGCCCCTTGAAACAGTCCCACTGGCTCAAACCGCCCGTGGTACATGCAAAACTGTCCCACCGGGCGGCCTGTAGTACTCACTGGAGGTACATACAGATCTAATCACTTTTATTGGTCTTTCTCCTGATAAAAATTAATAAAAAGCCAGGCAACAGGACATAAAAGTTTCAAGTATTATTTTTAGAGTTACAGGAAATTAATCAGTGGGCCTTTAAGAAGTGAGACTGCTTAGAATCCTTCACTGGTCATTGCTTACATTATAAAGCAGAACCCAACAGCCTCAATTATGAAAAACCAAACAAAACCAGTAAATGCGGCTCATTCACTTAAATGATGAAATGGCACTGGTGTGGGGGTTCACGCCCAGAATAACTCTCTAAGTGTCTATGACTCCAGATACTTTACTCAGTTAACTTTTCTTCCTTAGCAGTTTCAACCTCTGTGTTGAATGCATGCAACCAAAGAATTATTTGCTATTGTGTCCTGGAGTCCCGCGCCCTAGTGTCTCAATTTGTAAATCACCTTAAGACCTTTCAAAAAACAAACAAGAGTTCAGTCCAGTGTCCTATTGTCTCAATTTGTAAATCACCTTAAGACCTTTCAAAAAACAAACAAGAGTTCCTGACCAGTAAAGAAAACACAACTCCACACTGCTAAATACAAAAGGTTGGGGGTCCAGCCACTCACAATCAAAAAAATCCCTGGTCTCTGAGGTTTCAGGGTTTGGACTAAATCCAAATGAGATTTTGCTTTTCTAAATTCCTCACACTGTTTCTTTTTTTCTTTTTTTTCTTTTTTTTTTGGTCAAATCATTGTGAGGCATTTTTATTATTCAATTATTCACAGTCATGCACTTCCACCCTCCTGCTGTCAGCTGGTTGAGCATTTCCTTCCTCGGAAGCAGTGTGGTTAAACTCCTTAGGACACTCAGAGATCACCTAAACTAGAAAGTGTGTTGCATCATTTTGCATCATTTGCTGGCCTTAACAGGCAGTCGGAACACTCAATATGTATCTGTTCGACTAAACTCCCTCTTGATTAGTCAACATACATCTTTAAAACACCATCCTGGGTTTGCAGCAAAGGACTCTGGACATCTGTTTTACTTTACATAGTAAAGTATTCATATGGTGATCTCAAATGTGTTTATAAAATAATTCATAATCATTTATCAGGTACTGTTTACAAGCAGCTGACCCCCGCAGCTGCTCAGTGCATCAGATCCCCAGCAATAAGGAGATTACCAGCAGCCACCCACAGGGAAAATTCTTACAAGCAAATGAGGGATTCTAAATGAAAGATGACACCTTTGTAACAAACTAGCAAGAAATGCCTTCACAAGCAAAAAAATTACCTTTAAATACTTGCCAAAATAAATACAGTCACAACTAACTGATCATGGAAAAATCTCTCTCTCTCTCTCTCTCTCTCTCTCTCTCTCTCTCTCTCTCTCTCACATACACACACACACACACACACACACAGATTAAGGCTGATGGGGGTGCGCACAGTTAACCAGTTTGAGGTCCTTTCTGCGGTGACAGAATTTCCCTCTGGAATTTTCTGAACAGGTAGCATGATTCTTTAGATTTCCACAATGCAAACAGTTCAGATGGGAAAGTTTTTGTTTAATATCTTGGATGACCTTGAGTCTAGATTTAGTCAACAAATGCTCACTGACGTTTTCCTGTGTGCCAAGCACTTGAATAATACACAATCCTGGCACTCAAGTGGATCACAACAAGAGGCAGGGAGACCGATGGGAACGCTACCACGGGGTGAGAAGGCTGTAACAACGGAATCAGAAGTGCTATTTATGGGTACTGGGATTGGGGAGGTGATGGCATTACTTCTTCCTGGGCAGGGCAGGAAGATGTCACTACAGAAGCATTGTAACTGTAAAGCTTAAGGATGAGAACACATTTAAAAGGTTGTGAAAACGATGTGGGGGGAGTCTCAAGGCTCAAACAACAGTATACCTATTATCCCCACACTGGCCTGGCCCCCAAACTTGCCCTAGTGCTAGACATGAGAAGCTATGCTCGGACCATACCTTCTGATGCTGAGTTCTCCAATGGTCTTTGGCCAAAATAAACTTGAAATAAGGTTGGAAAACCTAAGACTTTACCAGTGAGATAGTTCTTTAATTTAGGAATCTAATTTTCCCTTACCTGTGGGTTTTTAGTAATAGCATGTAAATTACTATGGCCCTAGGGGAAGTTAAATGTTTATTACGCTAAGATTATAGTTGGAATAATTATGCACTTGAAATGTGTCCCCTCTAAAGGAAAAAAAAAGTTTGCCATTTCTTCTTTACTAGTAATCAGCTTCTCACTTTTTAGTTCCTAATATCTTCTCTATTTTTCCATTCTCTCAAGAAATATTATCACCCAAGCAGTTCTGACTCAAGGGCATACGCTTACACATTCACACACAATTTACAAAATATAATACGTGGACTATGTGGAGTGCCAAACGCAGCTGCAATTATGTATTTCCTTTGGACATGCTTTATGTTATGAGAGTATTGTAAATACTTTGTCTCCCTCAAGTTTTCCAGCCCTCTGTTGGCAGAGGCTTTTCTTTTACCTTTCTCTTTCCAAAGCATCTAATTTTCTGAATAGATGGTCACAAACTTGGTTGCTGAGGACTCACCTTTTCCCAGCACAGTCTTTGAAAATAATTCGATCTCCTTTTAACAAAAAAAAACACCCTTGACTTCTTTTATTTTGCTTCTTTCCCTGTGGACATCTTCCATTTCTCATCCTAAACTGCCGCTTTTTCTTTCTGCTGTCACATGCAGTGCTCCGATGCAAGGTTAAAAACTGTGTTTAATGATAGCCGGCTGTAAATCATCCCACAATGCCGAAAGATAATAAAACCTCTGTTCCAATCACCAAGAAATGAAGTAATAGTCCTGGGGCTTCATTTGCCCAGATATTCCAATTAACAAGGCAGTTTAAAAGCCAAAGCACTTTAATCAGAACTATTCTTTTTGAAATGCCATAAATAAAACAAGGTGCAATCCTTATTAAGAAGTCATTTTCAGTTTGGTTATCCATGTTCGGCACGGTGGCAAAAAAAAGGCAGAGTGTGCTTCGTGTTGTGCCCTCCACGACTGAGCACAACCACACAGGCACACAGCCTACAGCCCATGGCACAAAGTTAACTACAAGTCAAAGAAGAAATTATGGGAGCTTCCTGTCTTTCAAAGACATTTCTATAATCGGACTACTCAGGAGCCCAATTGCTGATGCTAGGGAAATATTTTACTGTCTTGGGCACATCTTTTTAGGCCAGCAAGTCTACCACAACCTTGTAAAGATCTTATCACGACCTTGTAAAGATTCTTGTTCTATGAATTTTTATCACTTTCTGACTCTTTATTATTACATCGTATGTTATGAAATAAATCTGAGGTGCTGGCTAATGCTCCCCCTCCAAACATTTCTACAGAATCCTTTTGCTGTTAAAGCAGAGAGCATAGTTCTTTACAGAGGGTAGGAGGCTTGCCACCAACTTCTGTTAATAGCTGGTCTCCAACTGCTGGAGAGATAGCTCATGCAACTGTGCTGGGAAGAATGTACAGGCTAATGGAAAGACCGCTGGAATGTATCTTTCCAAAGGTTTCCAGGGTACTTGAGGTCCATCTCACACCGGGTGCTAGCAGGGATGAGCACAGAGACTGGACAAGGAGGTATCTAACTGACCTTCTCGTATACTCTCTCACATTGCACTTCCTAGCTGCTTCCAGACAGAAGTGTTAGGATCCAGGGATTCAGACTCTCGTCCAAGTTCTTAGGATAATATGTACTAATCAAGCAGGAAGAAAAGCAAATAAAGACCTATTTATATACAGAGAAGAAGAACAATCTATCTTAGGCAAAAGCTCCGGTTAGTAAATTAAAACCATTCAACCTTCAATGGCTATTTCAAATGGTTACCACTATTAGCTATCCAGAAATCAAGCCTGAAAGAGACATAAGATCCGGAACAGGATGTAACTTCTGGTATCATCTTTACAAGAGAGAAAGGAAAGAGAGGCCCAGTCTGCTCAGATATTTGTAAAAATTTTAAACAGTTCTACGCACAGAGAAGAAATATTGGGGGGACAAAAAAACAAAATAGTACAGAATACTAAAAATTCAGTAACATACAACTCAGGCTTGGCAGCTTGGAGAACTGAACTGAACATAGGACTTAGGAAAGAGAGCTACATAATAATTAGCTACTGGGTCTTCTCTCACATTTTCCCTAGTGGAGTATTTAGCATTCAGCAGACTTATTAACGAATAAATGCCCAACTGGAATTAACCAGCACCTCATTCTAGAAGGCTACTCTTGGCAGAAATGTTGCATCCACAAGGCAGGGCACGTTGATGGGTGGTATACACTGGTTGGAGGCTGAGCTTAGCTGTCCACATTCTTTAGAATAATTCACTTTACATCAAGCCTCAGGGCCATGGGTTCACACCACCTAAGCCTGCTCTACCCTCAGCCTCGGAACAACAAGCAAAGGGAGGGTGATGCTTCCAGACCCCAAAAGACAACTTTGCAAGCTTCAAAGATAGCCTGCAGTTGAATATAATATATTTAGGGAAGATCCGCTGTCTTACACAGTCAAACAGCTTCTTCGTCAGTGGCTAAGGGACACTCAGAGGTAACGGGGCTGCTGCAGCCTGCAGCATGTCCCATGTCCCCCTGCAGGGATGAATCATTTTATCCCCCCCAATTTGAGCAGCCACCATCATGTTTGGTCAGTGACCCCATTCTCCTTTTCGTGCACTATTACTGTTATGTGTCTTTAAATTCAGTGTGCTCCTTAAGGAAACTCCCTGGCAAGTGAAAACAGCAGCAAAGGTAAAAGAATGCAGAGAATTTGGCCGCTGCCTGCAGTATTAGGGAGAAGAGCAATTACTCAACCCTCTGCAAGTGTCAGAGGCAGAAACGAGCATGTGCATTTGGGCGAGTTTCGGCCTGTCTCTACTTCAGCTTCTACCTCTGTGGTGTGTCACCTACCTACCTCAGAGCCGGAATAATTAATGCAGCATATGAGAAAAAGAAGTAAAGGCTGCAGGCTGGCTGAAACACAGACGGAGGTGTAGGGTCCACCTTAGATCCGAACTAGGCCACCCTTAACATGGCTGACAGATTGCAGGCAGTTAAGAAGATGTCAGCATCTTCCCAATAAAAATGTGTCTTTTGGGAACTGGGAATCGAACTCAGGACCTTGCGCTTGCCAGGCAGGTGCTTGTGCCACTGAGCTGTACCCCGGGCCCAAAAGTGTTTCACTATCTCCACTGCCTCCCAATAACAACAGTGGCAGAATGGGAGCTTTAGCCCTAAGCTGTTTCAGTGCACTTGGCAAAGAGGCAGACACCACCACTGTTTCCTGCCCTGGCTCTGCAAGCACAAGGTAATATTTGACTCCTGCCCAGCACTTGTAGGTCATAAAAACATAGATCTTATGACCACAGGGCCTTAAGATACCATCTGATTCAGTTCTCCTGTCTTCAGGTAGGTAACTATATACGTAATTTCCTTTCAACAAATTAAGGCGAAGTGAAGCTGAGAGACTTTTGAGTCACCAAGCCATTAAGGAATGAAGTGGGGTTCAGAAACTCTGACTACTTTATTCCCTGTTTTTGTGTTCTCATGTACAAGAATTTGGTATTATTTACCTTTCTGAGCAGCTTAGGATATAAACAAATACATTCACACTCTTGATTAAATATGGAAATGTATGGGCTTTCATTTTTATGTCATAGGAGGGAGTAATACAATTCCCTAAACTTTGCCTGAGATGCAAGACCTCTGTGTTTTCGAAAAGCACACAGCACACCCATTCTTTCTCAAACCATTTCAAAATCCTTCTGCTTTGATTTCCAGAGATAAAACCATCTACCACTCATCCTTTCTCCTTAGACTGTGAAGGCCCCTATCTTTAGAAAAAGCAAAGCTCCCAGGCAAGGGCAAGTGAGGAGAGATTTCCAGGATCTGTCTGTGGAGAATTATAAACACATATTCTGAGGGGCCAGGCTCATGCGTAAGATTCCTCACACACTATGAGGTCTGCAGGGGCCCAAATAATTCTTAATAAAGTCTAGTTCAGATTGAACATCCTCAAGGCAGCGCTGCCATATTTTGGCAGGTCTTCTAGAGTCCTAAAGAAGAGGCATCACAACTCTCCAATGTTGAGATGCCTTCAGTTTTATCACAACAGTGAACACTTTTGCTTGTGGCCTTTGGATAAGAAGTTAAGTAAGTTACCTCTTGTAGACAGGATTCTGCAGGCTCAGGTTTCATCCTGCCCTGCCAGAAATTCCTTTCTGTTTTGAATCTGAGATGTTTGTTTACAGTTTTTGTTTTGAAATGCTAAATAAGACAGGCATAGCATCTAGTTACAGCCTATACTTTTTTTCTTTTGGTCATAGCCAGAGTAGTTGGTTACTAAGGACTTAGTGAAAATTTCCAAAGAGCTCATGCTTCAAATTCTCAGGAACTAGAAATACAAAATGACCACATCCTAAAATATAACACACACTTAATTTTATTTCTTAAATATTCCTAAAGCAAAAGTTCTCAGGATATTTCAGATGATGGTATTATTTTTTATTTTGAGTAAGGTAAAAGAAATACTGAAATTATTTTTGAAGTTCTCATTTTGCTTATAGGTTACACATTTGAATACTAGCATGCTTGTTAAAAGACTGATAACTATCTATGATAATATGATAGGCACTCACTGTCTGGGGGGAAAATCCCATTTATTATGTTTTAATAAGCTTTGGTTGTCAGGAAGAAAAATTAGTTATAACCTGATTGCAAGGATTTTTATCTCCATCACGTTCTTTCTCCTTGATCCTCATTAGCCAATATAAAACTATCTACTTTGTAAATTTTCAGCCAATATTTACTATATAAAAATGATCCTCATTTCCACGCATAAAGTGGCACAGTTAAGAATAAGCAGTACTGTAAGACCACACCTGCACCAGGAAAAAAAAGAAAGAAGGTCAGATATGGTAATTGCGAAAGCCCCTCCTTGCCAGCCTTCCACTGGAGCACAAAGTCTCCCCCAGAGGCCCCACAAGGCAAATCCATATGCACAGGGAAGATGTACAGACTGCCTGGGCCGGGGAAAAGTGAGACACATGTACTGTGGCCTTCACATTCATGATGCCACATGCCATCATGCTGAAGATATCATCTTTTGAAAATATGAATTTGAAATAGCATTTTGGAAAGACTCACACCAGAAAATCAAGCAAATGTTCACATTCTGCAGAAACTCCAGAGGGACTGGAAATTATGCCTGCACTTGATCAAACCAATCCCTGTTCTCAGTGCCACAGAGCCTTTTTCTCTTGGACAAACACCTGAGGCCAGTACTACACCTCTGAGCTTGTTACTGAAGAAAGTTGTATGTGGAGGAGTTGCGGGTGTGTTCACAAAGTAGATTTCCAAATTTATACAGAGGAAGTGAATGAAGGAGGAAATACCAAAGGATGGAACTTGGAGTTAATGTTATTTAAGTCATTTGCTTCCAAAAAACCGTGCTAGCAATCAAATAGATACACATTAATCTTATATACCTCATTCCTGCAATCATATATAACATCTCTAATCCACATTATAATGTATTCAGTAGAAACCTACTGACACTCCATTTTCACAGATGAGAAAAGTGAAACGCACAAAAACTAAATAAGCATTACCTCATAGTTAGAAAAAAACAGAGCTGAGGTTTGAACACAGGTTTGTCCAGCCCCAAAGCCCATCTTCTTTTCCCTAAAACGTCCTGCACAAGAGGACGGAGGAGGGAAGGAGACCCACCGCGCTTGCCTGTGCTCCGTCCTCCACGGCGTCCTTCCTGGCAGCTGGAGCCTGACTTGGGCCCCTCTTAGTTGTTCCTGGCATGTGCAGCATTTCCCCTTTTCAGGGCTTACTGTCTTGGGAGTGTGATAAATTGTCTCTGTTTTCCCTATCTGCCACTAGACCATATCCTCTGCGAAAGCAGACCCCCCACATCTTATTTATTTTGGCTGAAAAATTATTATAATAGCAAGTAGTATTTATCAGGTCTTTTTACACACGTATCGGCCTTCTGTTAGACATAGAGAATTACGGGCTTCACTCCTGGCCTCTTGAGTCAGAACATGGTTTTTGTTTGCCTGTCTTGTCTGTTTTGGGGCTGGGGATCAAACCCAGGGTGCTGCACATGCTGGGAATGCACTCCACCTCTGCCACGGCGCACCACTTTACACCTCACAGCCCAAGGACCTGCACTTTGGCTAGTTTGTACTAGGTACAGCAGCAGGTGGGCCTGGGCCCCTGATGTGGCGGAGCTATGCGAGTCCAAGCTGTTCCCTTAGCTCTGGCCAGGCCCAATCCTGCAATGATCACCACTGTGAACATTCCAGGAGCTAGAAGCAAAATCTATCAGAACACAATGTGAGGGTGAGTGTACATTACTGATTATAGTGAGTCAGGTCCTCTCCTCCCAAGTAAAATATTACTCCACGGATAAACTGCTCAATTTAAAATCCCTATCATGTAAAACTTTTTAGACCCCCAAACTGTACCCAAAGTACACAAATTTTGCAGAAGCTGCTGAAACAAGCTAAGTTGACATTAGAGAGAGAGAAACTAGTTTAGCTGTGCTCAATGCATTTGTGGTTTAGGAGTAGAGCAGGAGAAGAGGGGACTTGAATTCAGGAACAATTCACTCCCTTTGTAAAAGCCTGATCTACTGCCCATCAATGGCTCAGGAAGATAAGGATTAAGTGCAACAAGGGAATGCATCCATGTCAGATGGTTAGACTGGTTAGTACCCCTGCTGCTAGCATTTTCCACAGGCCACTCATTCTTCCTAGTGTTCCCTAGTGATTCACTGAGCTCTTACAGTAACCTTATTACCCCCATCACTGTACAAACAGAAAAACTGAGACAGAAGCTGAGGGCAGCTGGGAATGGTGCCACACACCGGTAATCCCAGCATTGAGGAGGCTGAGGCAGGAGTACTTCAGTGAACTCAAGGCCAGCCTGGGTTATTAATGAATTCCAAACTAGCCTGAACTACATAGGAAGACCTTGTCTCATAAAATAAAACAAACAAAAAAGAGAAGCAGAGGGCAGATTTCACTTCAAAAACCAAGTACCTAAACATCACACTCTTCTACTGAAGTGCAGGTCTTTCACATGGGGAATTAACTGGGGTTGGAGGAGGGAAGTCAGGAAATGAATGCAGCCTGTTAGGTTTGCAACTAGGGAAACAGGATCTTTTTTGGAATGTTTCTTCCTCCTATATGAACACTTCAGAGTTCAGTGTTTACCTTCAGGGCATTTTAAAATACAGGTGTAGGGATGCACTCCACCATCCACAAGACTGAGGAGGTCCTGTCCAAGCAGGTAAGTTTTTGATGCTCCGACCAAGGTAATGGGCCAAGGCTGGCAGCAGAGTGGGCTAAGGGGAGAAAGCGTGAAGTACTAATTGAGGGACCCCTTCCCGCTTCCCTATCCGGGCTCATGTGTCTACCAGAACAAGCTAAAACAAAGACAACACGTTCTCAAAATGAACCCTGCTCTCGGGAAGCACAGCCAATAAAGCATAAGGGAAACAGGCTCTTTTGCAGATGCTGGAAACACTCTGATAGGCACAGAACCGCACAGATCCTAGGAAGGACGCAAAGGTTCTCCCGCCCCACCAAAAATGAGTTCCTGCTCACACTCCACATCTCACTGCAACTCAAATTCCCCCTTTTCACTTTGCCTTCAGAGCTGGAAGTGATGACCTCAGATCCTTGGAGCCTTACAAACTTTACCCACATACTTCCTTCACCAATTAATCCTATCCAGGCTTGCAACACCACTTCTCCTCAGCTCAGGTTTATATTATTACGCTGCCTTTTTCTGTCTTGCTGTCCTACTGTTTGTCCTCAGAGTCTAAATAAAGACTAGAGAATACATCTGAGGGGTCGCCAGGCTCCCCAAGTGCCCCACCGCCCCAGCAGAAAGCCTTGTACAGAGTAGAAAAATCAATGAACGGGGTGATTGATTTCTATGTAAAGTCAACCAGATCTCTGAAAACGCAGCTCTGGAGAAGTAGACTTCTAACAAGGCAGGCTTTCAAGGCGCTATCCAGGCATGCATGCTCGGACTTCTTCCTCAGATAATCGTAGGGGCTTGACTGGGGTGTCTCCAGCATCCTGATACAAAACCTACCATACGGAACACAGTGTTACAGGCACCTGCTTCACCAAACATCCTTAGCTTCCACTCCTTTCACCACCTCCCACCCGCTGTGCTTCCTCACTGACACTGCACTGTCATCCCTCTTACTGGCACTATTGCCTGAGCGACGTTAAACACACCCACATTTTCCAGAAATTTCGCAATTAATGTCTGGAATGTGTTTTGGATTATTCTTCAAAGGATGATACAGTTGTGCTGAGATGAATTCAATATTTTCCCCTTCTCTTCAGCTCTTTAGTCCGCCCACTCATTACCTTTTAGGGCCATTTGTTCTCTCTAAATTCCCCGCCTTCACAATGCCTGACCCCTGGATCCCCAAGGTGTTTGCGCTTCCATAGAGCACGGGATCCTAAGCCACAAAAAGGATACAGTAGAAACCTGCACCGAATCACTAAACACCTCCTACAAATAAGTGTAATGAACATAATTTTAGGATTGTTTACACAGTTTTCTTCATAAGTTAACCCGCCTGCCCACAACTGTTCCACCAACGTACTGCTTGTAGAAGTTCCTGCTCGCTGTTGAATGTGTGTTAACGGTAGCAAGTATTTCCAGACATGCTATTTTTGCCTTTCTCATAGCATGCAATTCATTTGTCCCCGGTGTTTTATGCGACAGGACTCCTCAGTAACACTGAAGCTTGTATAAGCCTGACAGTCAAAGCAGAGGTCACCGAGTCCTGTCATTTGTATCTGTTCAGTGACTAATAGCTGGTTGTTCCATGTCTTGTCAATATTTACTTTGGGGAGGAACTAAATTATTTCCTTGTTTACTTGTATTGGTTTCTCTTCTCAGGCCCCACTGAAATATTTTTATCCACCACCCTCAGCTTGTTTTTTTCTCTAGCATCAAGGAGCTTAGTCTACCTGAAGACTTTTCAATTGGAAAATGAAATCCATCTGTTACTCAAAAGCAAAGTCTGGTGCCCTGGGCTTTTAAATTTCTCTAACTTCAGGATGGGAGTATTGACTTTGCACCTCCTCTTCTTTATTTAACTGGCAAAAACTAAACTCACTGGATGCAACTCCAAGGGCTACCTCAGAGCTTCATATGTACAACCACGAGTTGGGGGCGCCAGTCTCATGCAGTGCTATGTCTCTGGGGCTCACCTCAGAGCTGCACACTGTCTCTCTATGGTCTCCCAGGGGAAATTAAAGACACTTTAACCATCTCACTCTATTCTTTGCTCTAAGCACCCATGCTTAGTTCTTCTCAATGCCTCATGGAAAACGGGTGGAAGGAAAAGCTAAAATACATGGCAGGTAATGAAAAGACAATTGTGTTTTGAAAGAAGCAGTTTTTAATGGCAGTAGTTTTGAAAAACATGGAAAATTAAGTTCCACAAAGACTGAAACTACTGAGTGAATATGCACAGGGTGGGGAGGGAGGGGTTGGTGTTTCTACCTGGACTAAGGGTAAGCTGGATCTAACACAGAAAAATCTTCGGAGCAAAGTCACTCAACGGTGTCCACTTGCTTCCCTAAGCACTGTGTCCTCACAAACTATGAAACTCCAGCCATAGCCTGCCCTTTTATTACCCAGAGAGAAAGCTGATCATGTTCCTTCATCTTCACCGACCCCTCACAGAAACATAATGTACTAATCTACATGGAAGAGAACGGTTTTCCCTCCTGTTAGCTTAAAATACAAATTTTACTGTCTAATTAAAACATTCTTTTTAGACAATGTCACTTCATTAGTTTCTGAAAGCCCTGATCCCCCACAGAGCTCTCCCATCCAGATGACTTCTTGAGGGGTTCAGAATCCAAGACTGTTTCTCTGGCTTCTAGGTGATTTCCCTGGAGGCAGGCCTGGACGAGAAAGCAGTCCAGTTAGGCTTCTGCTAAGGGCAACAGGAAGACTTAGCAGATGAGTGGAAACAGGAAAGGGAATTGCACCCTCCCAAGGGCCAGAAAGCACTTTTCAGACAGAGACAGCCCAGAAAATTTAGGTATCTGGCTTCATTTTCAATGTTTCAAGAGCGTTTTGTGAAGAATTAAAAAAATAAGGATTTACTTAATAACACAACTATGCAGGGACGAAACCTTCAGTGTGCATCTCACACCTATGGACAGGATTTCTCATCCATTTCTCCCATATACTTCTACGGAAAGCCCACCATTGACAGTTCAGCGTGACTTCGGGCACTGAGCCACGAATTAACAAGATCTTGGCCCATGATTTGTCTAACTCATTTTATGAATTGCAGTTAAAAAACATGATTCCCCCCTGCACAAAGCTACTATGGGGGTAAAACTAAAATGACAAGCTTTCAAATGGCAACATAACTTGTATTTACATTGTGTCATCAAAGCAGGTAAATGAGTTGTGATTCATATTTTTGCAATGTAATATGTTTTTTCAGTGTAGTCAACTATAGTTTTCAAGAACACTTTTCATTAACAGATACAACCAGTAGGGGTCATTTTAGTGCAAAAATTGCAGCACCAGAGACTTTACCATAAATAAAATATGACAATTCCTATTCATTTTAGTTATGATAATTGCACACACAAATTAGTGAATAAAAATGGAGGCTGAGGCAAACACTGGCCATTGAGAAATTTCGGGCAAAGTACCAAAAAAGTAAGAGAAGCCAGCACTCTCTAACTAGTAACAACTCAAGGCTCCCCTAATTCTAAAAAATGAAGAAAAGAAGGTTACTCATTCGTCCTATGCTTATATTCTTCTTGTAGTAAGGTGAAAATGTTTCAACTTTTAGACACAGTTGAAAACATCTAAGTCCAAACATTCTGTCATGCCAGGAACTACTGTCTTTAATCTTAGTTTCACAGCTTTATTTATTTTTTGGTACTTTTGCTATGCAGTTCAGGCTGGCCTTGAGCTCCCTTTGTAGCTCAGGCTGGTCTCAAACTCACAAAGATCCTCCTGCTTCAGCCTCCCAAGTGCTGGGATTACAGGCGTGCACCACCAGGCCCGGCGGTTTCCTGGCTTTAGCATGCAACTTGATTACTGCTTTCAGAATTCTTACAAAAAAAACCAGACAGTGCCCTGAGCACACAATTTTGGTAGCTGCAAACAGGCCTGCTAAATGCAAAGTGACACCAGACACTAACTGAGATACAATCATGTCCGGAAATAGTTGCGAGCACTTTAAAGGCTAACACCAAGTGCACGGATGTTACCCGGAGAAAGGAAGCCATTCGGGACCGCATCTTTTCAGAGAAAGGAAAGGCTCACCAACAAACTGCCACAGTAGCTGCACAGCGGGACATGGGTTCCGGTGCCAAAACGCTCGGTGACTGTCACTGATCTCTGAGTACTTCCTTCACCAGACACACATCGAGAAGACACAAGGGTGCAAATCGTGAGTCCTGGAAAGCGCTTCTCAACCCACGCCAGTTTCCACTGCTTTTAGCCATATTTCGGGTGGCTCGTTCTTTGCTTGTTCATGGAAGGCTGGATGTAGTCATCCACTCCAAGTGGCGCGGTTCCAAGATGCATCTTTTAGTTCAAGTCATTCAGAATTCCCAAAGTCAAACAACAGAACTGGATCATTCGTGGATCATTAGATGACCATTCGTGCAAAAGAAAACCCTGTCATTACATGAGATTTCCCATCAGGTGAAGACTTAATGCGTTTCTGAGGTTTTCTAACCAATGTCCTAAGGGCGTATCTGAGCACCGCCCTGGCCTCCGATTAGCATCGTCTGAACTCTTTACTGCCCACTAGCTTCCAAACCAGAAAGGCGTCCCTGAATTTCCAAAATTGTCCAAACCTTAAAAATTACAGGTAAAAATAAATACATGTGTATTTTAAGAGAAACCTAGCCCTGGAGATGATCAGATCCATTATTATCCTTCAGGGTAATATCCTTTTTAGTACCCCAGCACAATAAACAACAAACACACAGAAGGGTGCTTCAGAACACGCCCCTGCCGGTCTCCTAGGCGCTGGCTGGGAGTAGTAAGGGCAGGGAGCACCCGCTCCCCCTCATCGCTGTCCCGGACTAAGGCTGCTGTACCCTGCTCGCGAACTCACCAGGATGCCCGGAACAGCGTCGCCCCCAACGACAGCTCAAGACCCCAAAGCAGATCAGGCACCCCAAGGCAGAAAGACGCAAGTGGGCAAGGACAGACGCCCACACGCACCAACGAGGGAAGCTCCACCAGCCTAATCTCCCTCCCTCGGTCAGTCTCCACACCTCGGAGCCCCGGCGTTTGGGAGCAGCCACCGGGTCTGTCCCCGCTGTCAAACAAACAACACGAAGGCGCCAGCAAAGCGATCGGAAACACACGGATAGCGGATGGTTAAAAAAAAAAAAAGACCCTCTGATAGTCAGCAACAACTTTTACCCCCCCACCAGGTGCACCCCCTCCGACCCCAACCCACCCTCCCCTTTCCTTTCCGGAGAGAAAGCCTTTGACCATTTGCGATGCACAAATAAATGAGTAACCACCGCGTGGAACTCCGCCTGGGTTGTCATATTTCGGGGCTGAAACTGATTTACATGCATAGGAGGAAGAAGGAGGTGAAAGAAAAGCTCCGGGGAAAAACAATACAAGAGTCACGCAGGGAGGAGTGCGCGCAGAAGACGTCTCCCGCGCGGCCGGCCGGGGTGCAGCGCCCGCCCGGAGGCACACTGCGCTATGCAGGGAGGGCAGCGGGTGGCCTCCGAGGGGCTCCCGCGCCGCAGCCTCCGCAGTGTCCCCCGCCCGGCCGGCCGCGCACCCCTCCTCCGGGCGAGGGCGCGCCACCCAGCGAACCGGGACGGCGGCCACCCGCGTGGGGGGCGGGTGGGGCGCGATCCCGCATCCCCCGCCTTCGCGCGCCACACCGGCCCTGCTCGCCGCTGCGGGGAGCGGGAGCAGAGGGGCGCGAGGCACCTCCCGGGGGCGGTGGCCGCCCCTCCTCTCGCGGAGCCCTCGCGCCTTGGGAAAGTCTCAGCCAAACTTTGTTGGGCGCAACCCGCGACGAGGGGGCCCGCGGCGGGCGGCCGTACCTTCGCAGACGCCCACTTCGTACTCGGTGATGGAGTCGCCGTGGAGCGGGGGCCGGATGACACAGCGCAGCCCCCGGTCGCAGGCTCCGTGGAGCCCGTAGGCGCCGCCGCAGCTCTCGTTCCTCTGGCGGGCGCACATGTAGCAGCAGCCGCAGACGCCCTGCACGATGCTGCCCGGGCAGCTGCGGGGCTCCTCGCACTTGGACTCGTCGCAGGGCAGGCAGACCAGCGCCCGGGTGCCGGAGCGCGCCAGGAGCAGGAGCAGCCCCAGCAGCGAGACCGGGAGGTGCCCGCAGCCGGCCAGCCCCCTGCCCCCCGCCACCAAGTACATCCTCCTGCGCCGCCGCCGCCGCCGCCTCCTCGCAGCCGGCCGGGAGCGGGGCCCGCAGCCCGCGGTGCCCGCTTCCCCTCGGGGCCCCCGCGCGCGCCTCCCCTGCGGGGCGAGGCCCCCGCCCCCTCTGCGGGCTGCGGCGACCCCGGGCCGCGAGCGTCGGCGCCGGCGGCAGCGGTGGCGTCCCCTCCTCCTCCTCCTGCTCCTGCTCCCGGAGGGAGGGGGAAAGAAAAAAAAGTTTCCTCCGGCAGCTCCGGCGCAGCCCAAACTTCTGGCGGCGGCGGCTGCGCTCGGCTCCCGCCCGGGCCGGCGGCGCCTCCTCCTTCCCGTCGGCCGCCCCGCGGCGGCGCAGCCTCGGGCCGGTCCCCGCCTCCGAGCCGCCGAGTGGGCGCGGTGGCGCAGCAGAAGGTCCGCGGCGTCAGCTCCGCTCCGCACGCCCGCTCGCCCCGCTCCTGCGCCGCTGCTCCGGGCGCTTGTTTATGGCCGGAGCCTCCGCCGCGCGGGTGCGCCCTCCCCCATCCTACCTCATCCCCCGCCCTCCCCGCGCCGCGCGCCGCTCATTGGCTGTGCCCCCCCCCCCCGCCGGCCCCCGCCCCCGCCCCTCCCGCGGGCGGCCCTTACTCCCCGCACACCGCCCCCTCCACCTCCCGCCCTCCGCGGCCCGGCGCACCCAGCGCGCGCCCGGAGTCGGCGGCGTCCCGAGCGCTGGCCTGCAGCCGGGCCACCGCGGCCGGCCCACCGCGGCCGGCCCGGGAGCGCGGAGGGCGCGGCGCCTGCGGCCCCGGGCGGCGATTGGAGTTGGGAGAGTGGCGGGGACCCCACCCCCCCTACAGCCCTGGGCCGGCAGGCGCGATTGCTGCAGCCCCGGCTGCGCACCCACTGGATCGAAGCCCAGGAAAGCGAAGCCGATGCGTGGAACCTCCGCAAACTGGACGAGAATCCATCTTTCCTTGAGCTCGGAATAGACTTTGTAAAAGATATTATGTAATGGAGACTCAGGCCGCTCGAGCCGTCTCCCGCGAAGCTGCTGGTGAATTAATTAAGGGCTTTAAATGGTCTTAGGTTAATGTTAAGCGGGGTGGGGTTGGGGGTGCGGAGGACTCCTGGGGAGCACTGCGGCTTGAGTTGAATTTTCACTGTATGCGTCCTGTGTGTTTTGTCGCCCTGCTGTCTGTGCCGAGGTGCTATGCGATGGAAGAGGGGGACCGGAAGGTATCGGAGCTGAGCCCTCGCTGAAGGAAGGCCCAGTACAAGCTTGAGGCTGGAGCTACCGATCTCATGCATCATTAATGGGGTCTGACCTTACCGTTTTGTTTCTTCAAGCCTGTGGGCAAACCTGGTGGGTCTTTTTATTTGTTATGGATGTATTAATAAAATAAACGTGTAGTAAAATATTCTTTGTGATAAACCAGGTAAAGAAGCAACTGATGCAATGCAAAATACATCATGGAAACCCCGATTCTCTCCTGTGATTGCCAGAAGAGATTCTCCTGGTGATGGCTCTGATCACTGATGGGTGAGAACCAATGATCATTTCCGTAGTGCCCCACCGGTGCTTCAGAGAAGGGTGTGTACCATGGTGTATAAAATTCATGAATTGACAAAAAGTGACTTGGATCAGCGTTAAAAAAAGAAAATTGAAAAGTTCAGACCTGTGGCAGGTGTGAAATGGGCAGGACTGGTGCCCCCGCCCAACTCGGGGCGACTTGGCTGCAGGACAGTGGCCGAGTGGATCCTAAAAATCGTCACCGCTGCACCAAAAGTTAATAGGAGTGGTATAAGTAGAAAAAAAAAATAAAGATACTTTTGAAATTTTCTGTTTGTGGAACAGACTTGTACTTATGATAAATATTTCGGTTTAACCACAGTTTATACTCAACCAAAACCCCAAAGTTACCAGTGGACGAGCCCCCTCGTCACTGGCATCAGAAAAATATAAACATTTCTCCATATTTCTTTGTTTTACAGAGCAGCAAAAACTCATTAATTATCACTGAAGTTACAGGAAGCTGTTCAATATTGAAAAGGGGGAGTAAGCACCCTATTTCCTGGAGGGGTTTAAGGAGCCATTGGAGGTACTAGTTTCCAGGATTACTGTGGAAATGTTCCCACCACAGTGTAGGAAGTCAGACTAGCAGAGCTCCAAAGGTCCTCATATCCTATGGTTCTATGATAAATGTTAAGTGGTGAAACAATTTAAAGTATAACTCAGTGTTCTGTTGGCAAAGCGAAAGACTAAAGCGTACAACTCCGTTATATACAATTACTTGTAACCCAACAAGGCACTAGTACTTCGCTGTGGGGTTTGCCAGCAAACTGTCATCATTGCACGGTGTTAAAAGGCCCTTCCACTCTGGCAGAGGAGGTTATCTGTGTTTCTGTTCAAATGTGACTATAAAGATATTATTAAAATGTAGCAGCAGATAGCATCATAGGACTCCACAGGAAAAGTCAAGGTCAGATGATGTCAGAAATCCACTGTAGTTTGCAAAAGTAATAATCACGGTCAAAGCTTTGCCCCTTTTTGTGTTTTTCATTTTTTAAAGGCAGTATATCCAAGATTGAGGCAAGCTATCGAATGAGCACAGGCAAGGGACATCATGGAGGTTACTGTCCGTCCTTCCGGGACTTCAGGGCTGACTGCTCCCAGGAATTTGAGTCAGGCTTAGAAAGGACTAGGGGGATTCTTAAGATTCAGATGGATGTACATCTCAAAAGCATCAAGTTACATGTGATTCATGGCATCCAAATCATAGTCATACAAGTGGTGGAGAAAACAGAATTTTGGAAGCCAGTAAATAGTGGCAGTGGAGAAACCTCCAAGAATCTGGCAGCTTATCCAAAATCAGTGTGTGAACTAGGAGCTCTGAAGCTGTTTATTGAGGACCCAGCAGATACTATGAAGTGGCCAGGAGCTGAGGCAAATGACACTGAGAGTCAAACACGAAAAGATACCTCATCTTCACAGACTTAAGAGTCCTGAAAGAGGTTGGATGAAGCCAAAATAATGAGAATTGGATGTCCAGTAGGAAGGCTTACATGGCCCTCAAGAAGCACATTCACATGTAAGAACTAGAGCCATACATAGAATATAGTTCTCCTCTTTGAGAGGCTTTCTTAAACTTACTTCCTCTTCTATGCTGCAGTACTTTGTAAGTACCTTTTAGTTATGGCATTTAGCCTGTTATGCATACATGCAGTTCTCACCCATCAGTGATCAGAGCCATCACCAGGAGAATCTCTTCTGGCAATCACAGGAGAGAATCGGGGTTTCCATGATGTATTTTGCATCGCATCGGTTGTTTCTTTACCTGGTTTATCATAAAGAATATTTTACTACACGTTTATTTTATTAATACATCCATAACAAATAAAAAGACCCACCAGGTTTGCCCACAGGCTTGAAGAAACAAAACGGTAAGGTCAGACCCCATTAATGATGCATGAGATCGGTAGCTCCAGCCTCAAGCTTGTACTGGGCCTTCCTTCAACCTAATTAGATTATCAGTTCATTGGAGGTACTGTGACGTACAAGAATGTGTACATTCATGAATGAATGAGAAAGAGAGGAAGAGAGGGAAGCATTACAGGCAAAAAGATGAGTATTTTTTTTCCTGGCCCTTCCCTCTTGGTTTTAGTGAATACTTCCAAAATAATTCATTGAAAGGGATGGTTGGGGGTAGAGAGAATCTTCCAAACTGGTAAAGAGCACCAGTCTGAAAGGACAGGGAAAGAGAGCGTATTTCTGAGGGAGGTCTGGAAGAAGAGACAGTCCGCCCTCTATTGGCCACTGCACAGGTTGGATGGGAGGATTAATGGTGGAAAATCAAAGTGCCCAGCTGGGGGCCAAGCACAAAGTGGAATGGAGAGGACGCGAGAGAACGCTAGCAGAAGAGCCTCCTCCCTGCTGTAGCGTCCAGTCCAGCACCCTTACTGGAGTCACACTTCCTGGGATGTGCATGCTATTTGTGTTTTCCTGAAATGAAAAGAGATATGTAGATATTGCCTTTTGAATTGGATACACAATATATATTATTACCGAGTTGCACAAGAGAAAATGTCTCATTGTGTTATAAAAACTTTGCGCACATATTAGAAGAAACCGGGACAACAGGTCCAGCTCCTTTCACCCCTTCCCCCGTGAGGTCCCCATAGCTGGGATGGCCTCTATGCAGGGTCTCACATAATCTAGGCCAGGGCCATTTCCATGACATAGGCAGACCCCTACTTTAGGTGCTCAGTCGTCAGGTCTTGGGCTCTGGATCTGGTTCATGGGCTGTGTTATCACTACCCAGCACCTCATGTTCGCTAACAGGCTTGTTGTCCTACCTCCTCTGCCAGTGTACAGCAGGTGCTGTGGAGATAATAGGAAGATGCTAGAAGGCTAGCAGGGCCTGCACATAGAACACTGGTTCTTTTTAAGTTTCAGTTTAGGGTTCTTCCCCAGATCCCTGCAAATTTAAATAAGACATTTATCCACTCTAAATTCATTTTTCTCCTCTCTAAAGTGCAGACAATAATACCAATCTCACGGTATTATACACAGGTCGTTCTGTTCTAGCACTCTTTTTTAAATCCTCTAGTTGAGTGTCTCCCTTATGTTTAAGTGGGAGTCCCTGCTACGTGATATTTTTGCCTCCATTGCTATGCAACACCTATGTATCCAGGTCTTTGCTTTTTTTCTTTACTAGAATCTTCTGTTGGTCCTGGTTTAGCAGTCTGTTCAGGCTAGTCACGAGGTTTACGGCTTTGTGATAATTTCTTGATCTCATTTCAGTGTCAGACTTTTACTTTAAAGGACAACTAACAATGATAGGCACCAACTAACACATAAGGAACTTACTACTCTCTGGTCAGCATGCTAAGTACTTTGTATGGGTTATGTTTAATCCATGGAATTCTTCTCTAAATCCAAAGTCTTATAGTATCCCCAAGGTCCTGTGTTGTCTTCACTTTTACAGTTGAAGAATCTTAGGCATAGACAACTATGTATATGGATGCCAGGTTTGGAACCCCGTCTTCTTTCTGTCTTTAGAGCCTGTGAATTGGGTAATGGTGAGTTGCTTTCTTTCAGTTTTAGTTTTTTATGGACTTAATATAAACTTGCTAACATCTGTGATAACGTCTTGCTTATTCATTAGCATATATATAAAAAGTTAAAAGAATGATTAGTAATTTCTCAGAGAAGTGTCCATTGTCTTCCTAATTACAGAATAGCTATGTAGTGTTTGCTGTGTGCATATTTTCTAGTTACCCTAGTATATTGTTTCCATTTAATTTTCCATATAATCTGATGAGGCAGGTACTATAGTTACCTGTATATACTGGTTGGCAGGCTTGAGATACAGAAAAGTTAACAAATACACACAATGTCATACCCACTTAGAATGAAAGATTTGCTGGATACCGTGGCTGATGACTGTAATCCCAGCATTTTAGAGGCTGAAGCAGAGGTATCACCATGAGTTCAAGACCAGCATAGGCTACCTGTGAGTTTAAGGCCAGCCCAGACTGCCTAGAAAGACCCTGTCTCAAACACACAAACCAAACAAAACAAGATAAAAGGAAAAATTGGAATTCAAATGTAGACAGGACAGCTCCAGAATGTATGCTATGCAATAATGCCGACATGTTCCTCGTAAGCACTGTCCGTACTCACTGGGGAAAACTGAGAAAATGCAAAGCAGAAAAAGAGAGAGCAAGAACAAAAGGGGGGAGAGAAGAAGAAACATCCATAGTCCCGCCATTGAGCTATAACCGTCGGTAACATTTATTAGACATCTGTGAAGGCTTATCTCCCGCCATAAAATGTAAAATATAAACGAGCTATACCATCCTAGTTCATAATTGCTTTTTCACTTATACATGGCATATTGATCTTGAGATCAATAACTGCTTCCTTTTTAGCACTGAATATTACTTCACTGAATAAGTTTATCACATATTTATCTGATGCCATATTAATAGGCCCTTAAAGCTTTTGTTAGCTTTATGTTTTCCCTGTCATAAACAGGGAAAACATGTATTCCCACTGCATCTTTAAATGTTTTCTGTAGTAGATTCCTGAAATGGAAATTATTTGTGGATCAAAAGTTATGCTCATTTTGACAGAGAGCACCTCACTTTGTAAAAATAAAAATTTTTTGATCTTGAAAAATTGTTTTCACATTCATTATTCCGTTAGATTCTTAAAATGTTCAACATTGTAGGAGATTTTAGCTACAAATCATCAAATAGTTCAACTATACACATTACCAAATCAAATAACCTGGCAAATTGTGTGCTGTGTGGTTTTTGAAGAGAAAGTGTTATGTGCTCAATTAAAATTTTCTCCTAAGAAGGAATGCTTTTATAAAGGGGAACTAATGAAATTGAATAAATTAGAAGCCTTTCAAAAGATGAGGGTATGTGAAACAATACGGCCTTGCAGCCATTCTTTTGGAGAGCTAGAAAAAGCCAGTGGAAGAGAATTGAGAAGACCCAGCCATGCATTATAGTGAGAAGGAATTTCCATTATAACACAATGCTACCCACCTTTCTGTATTCTCTACCCAGTTCCTGTTCTGATTTCAATACCCTGACAATTCATAGGTCAAAATTGCAGCCATTCTTCCCCAGATCTGCTTGGCTTATGTTAAGAAACACAATCCGATCTATTTCAACAATGGTATCGTTCCTTAAACATTCCGATAATGTCTATTTGTGAAGTCCCTGGTGTAGTCCCTTGAGGAAATAAGCCTCATTGTTTGTCGTATCTGAGCCAACATGCTATAAAGCGAGCAGATTATCTTCATTCCCCAGATATGACTGCAACTTCTTGTAATCTCTGTGAGGTTCATCTTCAAAGGAAGAGTTGTCGCTGTTGGGAATATTGAAAGAACCAAAACACTTTCTAGAGGAAATTAAAAAGAGTTTTATAAAAAGAGTAGGCATCGGTAGTATTCCTGGAACAAGTGCACACACAGTTTCTCCAGGTAACCATAGACAAGGAGCCATCATGTATTGAAAGAAAATCCTGGTCTGATAATGTTTTTCAGGATACTGATGTTTTGTGTTCAGGTCCCACGTACCATACTACTCTGTCACTGAAATCAGAACTCCTTGCCTGTGTTCTGGTAGGAAATGGTACTGCTCTCCAGTATCTCTGTCTCTCCCCTTCATTCTGGAGACAGCCAACCAACACTGGCTGCTTCCTTTTTAAATTAGCTGGAGCCAGGAAATGTGGATGGAAGTGGAGGGGAATCTTTTACATGCCTGAAATCAAGCACTTCTCCATCAGCCCGCACTTTGTTTCATTTCCTTTCTGCTGGTTGGCTGAAGATCTTCCGCATAGGACTCTGAAGCTCTAGAAAAGTGCTAGATGGGTGGGTGGGTCCTGAGCCCTGAGGGATTGTGTGAAATGGGTCTGCCACATACAGACATGCCTTCACTTACATGTACCTTATTGGATTTCAGTGGACTCTAATATGAATGAAAAATGAGTCTTTACTGTGGTAAGTCATTAAGGTTTTTTGGGTTTTTGTTTTTACTGTAGTTAGGCTATCCTAATGTGGTATTTTAGCTTAAGCAGAAATAACATTAAGTGTTTATGTAGGGCCTGATTTTTGTTACGTGTCTTTAGACAAAATGTACTTTTGACGTGCATTGTTTGTTTGCTAACTTTCATTTGTTTGTGAGCTGTGCGATGAGCGTGTAATACTTAGGTTACCTTTCCAGGCCTCCTTTGTAACACTGCCATGTGATTGCCCCTTTTACCTTTCCCACTAGTATTACTTATCACTGTGTCAAGACCTATGAATTTATTATGGACTATAAATTAGTATCCCCTTCTGTTTATCAACTTAAAGACTATTTTAATATTCCAATGTGGGGTCGTTATATACATATTCTCTATCAGTATTTGTTTGATAGCTTATTGTGTCTTAATCATCTTATAGGCTATATTTGTTGTACTTTGGCAGCTTTTAGGAGCTCAAACTAAAATTCATACAATAAATCAATTCATTAATGAAAAGCTACTTGCCAGTGTACTGTGACTATATAAGTGACTATTGACCTGAGATTAGCAAGAAAGGAAAAAAGATTGAGTTCATCAAGTATGGAACCAAGTAGGAAGAAAATGCAGGAAGTAGATTCCAAGTGTGTTTCTATTACCAACTGATTATTGCCAAAGGTCTTGCCTTGTTTCCCATTTAGATTTTGCCAGGGAGATGAGTTAACCAGAAATATCAATCACAGGTATTTGAAGAAGACTATTCAATTTTCTCTTGAGAAACAATTGGCTAAATCAGGAGTGTCCTTGATGGTGATGAGGTAATCTGATGGAAAGAACGTGGGAATCAAAACTGACCTGGAATCAGATTCTGACTATGTTCATCATTGTTTATGCAAGCTTGAATGAATTATTTGATATGTCTGAGTTTCATTTTTCTCATCACTTAGAAAATTAACATCTATAGGACTCTGAGCATATAATAGATGCTCAATAAGTCTTTTATGATGGCATTTTTTATGATGGAATTTTACAGAATGTAATAGAGTGAATAGTCACTATTTGCTACTTTCAAAGCTTGTGAGATGGAGTCTAGTCTTTGGTTTTAGAATTTAAGAGTACTTCTGGCCTGTGTAGCAATAAAACCCAAGAATGTCACCTCAGACTCTGTCTGTACTTAGCAAGGTGCCTGCCTTCATAATGTCACTTTTCCTGTTCATCCCTCTACTTGGAACTTAGGATTTCCTATTAAGAACGATAGATACTTTGAAGCCAGCAGGCTGAATCTTACTTTCTTAATCACTACTTTGATCACATAAATAAATGTCACTTTCCTTGTGCTTGAAGGGCTCTGTTATGGCTTAAGTCTTAAATGTTCCCAGAAAGTCTCATGTGTTTAGAGTCGGGCTTTAGTAAGGTGACCGAATCACTGAGTGCTGTACTCAACTTAGTGTGCCGTTAGTAGGTGGAGCTCAGTTGGAGGAAGTCGCAGGAGGCTGTGCTTATAAAGGGTAGATCTGTTGGTCTGGCTATTCTGTTTTCTCTGCTTCAGCCACCACAGGCGGAAGAGCTTCCCTCTGCCACCACCATCCCCTTTCTATGATGCTTCTGCTTTGAAGCCAGCTGACCATGGACTAAAGCCTCTGAAACTGTGAGCCTAAATGAACCTCTCCCCCTTCAAGCGTTGGACGTCAGCCTTTGTGTCCCACCAATGAAAATCTGACTGTGAATCCAAGGCCACTGCTTAGTATGCGAATCAACAGTTTCACCAGAATGTAACAGAAATTTACTAAGTTAAGTCTGTGTGAACAATGGAAGAAAGGTTCACAAATTTTTTCATGAAAAGCAGATAGTTGGGTGGAATCTTGAAGGAAAAGTATAAATTTACCAGTTTTATGGAATGGAGGGCAGGAAGAGAAAAAAATGTATAAGTGATGAAACAGTGAAGTTTCTAGAACAGGGTTTTTACATAGCAGGTATTCAGTAAACGTTTTTGAAGGAAAGAAGAGGACATGTGCTTTTGCAAGGGGAGGAAAAACTAACTTTGAGACAATGGCTGCCCAGTGGGTGAGTCTTAGGACATGAGGGGGCTAAGAGTAAGTCCAAATCCACAGCAGAGTTTAGACTTTGTCCTCCGTGGGAGCTTTCAGAGACAGATGAATTCATCACATTCTTAGTGTGCGAAGGTACTGCATTTCACTGATTCTAAGATACGGTTTTAAAATATCTTAACAACCCCAAAAGTAAGACGTACCTTACAATTGATGGCATGTCATAGTTTAATTGACAGTTGTTTTATTTCTTTCTCAGCAGTATATAAAATAATGTTGTTGCTTACAAATGATAGCATCTTCTACAGAGTGAGAAATTGAAATAGTGTCAGGAGAGTAACAGAGGGACAATGAAGGGAGACAAGGAAACCCGTCGGGAGACTGATCCACTAGCCTAACTGTGAGATAATGAGCTGTGGTGTAAAATCAAATATGCTGCAGCAGAGCTTGAAATTCCAAAATAGATTAGGAGTTCCAAAGTTTAATGGG
The DNA here is from genome assembly GCA_004027595.1 of Dinomys branickii. Taxonomy (NCBI): domain Eukaryota; kingdom Metazoa; phylum Chordata; class Mammalia; order Rodentia; family Dinomyidae; genus Dinomys; species Dinomys branickii. The sequence continues at coordinate 69,945 of PVLD010000019.1, read as the reverse complement.
TTAAATCTACCTTCTAGTTTTCCATTTCGTTATTTGACTTGCTTTTCTGCACTCTTAGAACCTGAGAAAAAGCTACTGACTTCTCACTGAAATCATATTCCCTCAGATGACTAGCTTGGGTATTAATAGTATTATCTAATTACTGTTAGGCATAAAAATTTTGTGAGTACAATGCTTTGTACTCCTAAGTGAGACTATCAAGGGGCTACTCTAGCCAACATGTCTGCTTTTTGCAGTGAAGTGTCTTATAAAAATAAAGAAAGTGTATGCTGCTGGATGAGGCTTCAGCTGTCCCCGGGTCCAGCACCTCCCTTTACAGAGAGGGTAGATGAAGTCCCGAGGTGCTGATTACTTTATATTAGCTGACTCTTAGCAACCTCATCCGTGGTGAGTGTGGCGTGGACTCCTCCATGCTTCTCTGTAACAGGAGGTTACATGTTTATCTCTAGATTAGCTCTATCTCCAGTTCTCTTCCTGAGCAAACAGGGCAAAAGATCTTCTACCTCCACAGCTGCCACAGTTTTAGTAATTTTGTTCCTAGCTCCCCTCGTTTTAACTGGCTCATTCTGTAGTGGAAACCTTTCTCCTTCTGCCCTGACACTCTGTTTTCCACACTCTCTGCTGGTAGATACCATATGGTGATATCTAATATTGGGATCTCTTGCCTGGATATTGGGGCCAATCTTTTTCTTTTTCTTTTTCTTTTCTTTTCTTTTCTTTTCTTTTCTTTTCTTTCTTTTCTTTTCTTCTTCCTTCCTTCCTTCCTTCCTTCCTTCCTTCCCCTCCTTCCTTCCCCTCCTTCCCTCTCTGTCCCCCCTTCTTTCTCTCTCCCTCTCCCTGTCTCCCCCCCCATCTCTCTCTCTCTCTCTCTCTCTCTCTCTCTCTCTCTTATTTTTTGGTCATTTTGAGACAGGGTTTCACTACACAGTTTAGGCTGGCCTTGAACTCACTTTGTAGCCCCCAGGCTGGCCTTGAACATGCAGCAATCCTCTCGCCTCAGCCACCTGAGTGCTGGGATTACAGGAGTGCACCACCATACCTGGCTGGTGCTAAAGTTTCTCATGGGCACGACATGTCTTTCTGTACACCAGAAACCCTAAGACGCTTCACGTGGCACCGGAGCTTTTATGATATCGAACTCCCCCACATTACCACTTTTTTCTGTGGATGTTTTCAGAGTATACGTAACAGGTTAAATGGAGCTCCTTTGAATACTTGCTGCTTTGTCCAAGCTCAAAACTCTGAGACCCCTCTTCAAGGTTGAAACTCCTTTCTTATCTCCAAAAGTGAATATGCACCAAGAGTGCATTCAGGGATTCATCCTTTCTTATTGATTAGGCTGACTGTTCTATGTACTGGGGATGGCTTCTAATTGGATTTTCTGGTCAAGTATTTGCATTGCTTGATCAGTGTCCATGCAGTTTAGTTCTTTAACACTGTAATGTCTCCTTTGTTTCCTGGCAACTCTTTATTGAGCATATAGAGCTAAGTATATGTTAAATGCCTTGGAAACTTTATTTCTTAATCTCTGTAATCTCATCATAAATTATCAGACATTTTTATGGAAGAGGAACAGAGGCTCCAACTTCTGTTCATTACTTGGTTTTGATTTCAAAGTGCCGTTAACTTAGCATAACGATAGTTCCTTAAATCAGTGACACTGATGACTACTATCTAACTTAGGAAATATACACGGGCAAGTAATTCCTAAGAGAATAAATATATATGAAATATAAACATTTGAGGAAAGTTTCAGCCAACTATAAAGACATGGGAAGTGAAATAATGAGAAAACACTTTTAGACTGATACAAGTTTAAATGGTAACACTTATTAACACTTTCCTGAGTTAGTAGTAGTAGTACAACTTCATGCATTTTTTTCTGGAAAGCAGTTTGGCAGGTGGACATGCCCCTAATTCAGATACCACAGTTTTAAGAGTGATGAGTTTCTCTCTACATAAAACTACTAAGGCCATCACGGTGACTGTCCAATAGGCCTTCATCCCCAAAATGACAACGTGTCCCTCCAAGACTAACTTTTATAGTTTTTAGTCCCAAATTAAACTTTCTGCTCCTTTTTTGCACGCACACTAACAAACTCCCAATCCTCTCAAAGTAGGACACCTGGCCTGCCCGTATTAACTCCGCCCCTCATCCAACCTAATAAAAACTCGTTTTCTAGCTCTCTCCTCTGAGGGCCCTTGTAATCTCTTGCAACCCTCCCGTACGGACAATAAAGGCTTTTATCTCTGTCGGTGTCTCTCCATGGCACCAAAACCTTACAAAGAATTTATCCTAACAAAAAAAATTCTTATTCTAAGACATTTTCTTACTTTAAGAACTGTTTTGTGGACAAGAAAAAGTTAAAGACAAGGCCACAAATACTTATTGTGTTGTGTATGGCTGAAATTTGTAAATATACTAAATATCCTCTAGTAGGACTTTGATTAAATATATCTATGGAATGAAAACGTATACTTATGGAAAGGATCTTTTATATTTATTGCATTTATAAATATATAATATATTGTTGATTTTTAAAAAACTGGTTACAAAATAATTATAGTAGGATCTCAGCTTATCTCAATTTATTTAATTTGTATTTATCACCCTATCTATAGCTCTACAAAAAAGACCACATATAAATAAAATTCTGGAAAAGATATCCACCAGTATATGAAACTTTATGGAGTGTTAGCACTGCATGAAATTCTTATTATCTTTTGTGTATTTTTATATTGATGAATCTCTCTTTTAGAAAAAGAAAAAGAAACCCTTCATTTACATTTTAAAAAGTTACTATTATCTAGCTAGATCATTCACAGTCATTACTGGACATAGGTTGCAATAATTTTGGACTGTTTTTAAAGGATGAAAAACTAAAATGAAGTGAACTTGGTATATCTGAAGACATATTTTTGTTTGAGAAACACAGATCTATCTCAAAGGAGAATTTAAAAAATTGTTTCATAATAGGATGGAAATAATGATGAAAACACTTCGGTTCTCAATATTTTATTTAAAGGTGTAATCTGGACTGTTTGTTAACAAAAGCATCTTACTGATTTTGTCTTTGTGCCTCATTTGTTCTGTTTATTTACATCAGCTTTCATAAAAAATTGGACAGCTGAGCCCTAAAGAAATCCTCTCCCTCGGCAGATGAACACCCAGTAATTTCTTTAGATTTGGCATGCATTAGTAAATGAATGCATATCTTTACTTGCTTGACCAAGCAAGCTCAGGAATCTGCAAGTCTGCTAACATTGCATTGTGTGGATAGTGCCCCGAATAAATACCATGTGCTCTGTTGCAAAAGCTGAAGATGCGCTTGTGGAATTTATTTTATTCCGATTTATGAGGACTGCTGCACACAAATAGATTATTGTAGTGTCTGTGATTAATGGGACACCACATGGCTGCATGAACTTCATAAATCATTTGATGCAGTGTCTGAGTGAATTTTACTTGCAAAATCAGTTTCAATCAGTTTGGCTTAAAACTAGGTAGAGCAGAAGGAGACGTCCAGTTGTGGGAGGCGTGGAGCCGGTGCAGGACTCTGCACTGTGTCCAGTTTTATGTCCCTAGTTATCAGTGCTGCGGAAGAGTGAATGAGCAGCACGTTAATTAAATCTGCAGATGGAATTGGAAATGTCACAAATGCTGAGAAGGCCAGGGAATGACACAAATTGGCCTGAAGTGATAAGTGGGGTTGGAATAAAGGCCACAGATACAACAGACCTGACTGCAGATGGACACACACACACACACACACACACGAATTTCAAGTGATCACACAAGTTGGTTAAGTTTTATAACTCTGCCAAGATCTCAAATATCACACAGAAACAAGAATAGTGAATATTGTTTTTTTTTTTTAAATAACCGCAGGCTTTTATTCTAAAGCTAATATTTAGTATTTGTTAAATAATGATTTTATTGCTTTTGTGGATACATAGGTAATACATTCACCGTGAAAGAATCAGAAGCTGTAGATCAGTGACAGCAAAAAAAATCTCTATAATGTCACTCTGTTGTGTGGGATGTAGAATCATGCATGTATAAACAAAACCGAAAGACGGGCTAATGAACTGTTCTTAAATCAATTTTTGCTGGTTTGCCTAAATGAATTTTGATCAGGAAGTACCATTAATAATACCTCTTGGCATCCAGTGATCCATTTTTCATGTCCCCTCTACCACTCACTGCTACAGTCATGCTCTTGACCTTGTCATCATAGTCGTCAGAGAAGGAAGGAAGGAAGGAAAGGAAGGAAGGAAGGAAGGAAGGAAGGAAGGAAGGAAGGAAGGAAAGAAGGAAGGAAGAATTTTCCTACATTCTCCTGATGTCTACCATAAAAATGTGAGAAAATGCTGCTTTATTGATTTATTGTATACATTTCCTTCATCTTTCCGTTCTCTACTTCCCTCATTTCTTATATCTTTTCCTTTCTTCCCTTCCTTCTTCATCTCTCTTTTTTCCTCTTTTCCATTCCACCTGTTCAGATATCTATTAATTACTTTGATGTTAGGCACAGTTTCTTAAAGGAGAAGAGTGATAAGATCTCTGCTTTTATACAGATTGTACTTAAATAATTGAAGTACATATCATTAGGACAAAACCTGATTGGGAATAAAGTTTTTACATAGAATGAAGATGGATGGTGTAATGGTCATCTCAAATAGACCAAAGAGCTGCGTTGGAAGGGGAAGTTAGAGAGATTTGTTGAAAATGGGGATCTTTAAGTGGAAAGACGAATGAACAGAAATGAGCCTTTCAAGCATGAGGCAAAACAGCGTTCCTGCCTGAGTTAGTGCCAGGTCACGGTTGAGATCCAGTGTGAAGCAAGGTGGTGGTAGGGAAAAGGGAAGAATATGGGCTGTCAGACGTAGTGAGCAGGGAGCAAACTCAAAGGACTGGAAGTCTCCACGAACTGCTCCTGCAGTGGAAGTTCTTGAATGGGAAACCTCTGACGGAAGGATGAGAGCAGAGAACAGAATGCATAAAACAGATCTCGGGAGCTACAGTTATCGGTGATGAGAAGGTCACGAGTGTGAAAGTGGGAGTGACTTGGGGAGTGGGATGGAAAAACTGGCCACTGGATGCAAAGAGATTTGATTAAACCTATCTTGGGTGATCAATTTTCATTAGGGAAAAAAATTAAGAGAAATCATTAAACATCATTAAGAACAGTCAATTAAATATTTGAAGAGGTTTTCTTTTAGTTTTTTTTTAATGGCATAACAAAATGTACTATCCTGCCAGATTGTAGAAATGTTTCATTTAAAACTGTACATATTGTCTTCAGGATACTTGTACTTTAGCCTCAAAAAAGAATTAGGAGCAGTGTCTTGGGTTTAATTTCAATTTGAAAATTGAAAAGGACATCAGTTGGAAATGGTTAAGTGAAAGTTAAATTTTTTTAAAAGAATGGAAACAGTTCGAACAGAGAAAGAACAATTTAGCAGTCATTTGCAATCATTTCTGATGCCAGTACACTTTAATAACAAATATTTTGGAAGGCCTTATTTTCTTTCCTTAGTGTAACTTACATCTAACCCATGGGTACATATAATTTTAAAATTAATATAATTCTCTAAATACAAGGAGACACTAAAATAATTTATGTAAACAATTATGTATTTTGTTATGCAAGTGCTTAATAAAATTACATGAGTAGATGCAAAAAAGTAGCATATGTTTGCACCTACGCATAGCACTTCTTGTGAATTTAATAGCTACAAATACAGACTGGCAGGTGTATTATGTGGATGACAAATTCTAGGAATAACATTACCTCATGTGATATATGTATGACATATATAAAGATATATATATTTGACATAAATGTAAAGATAAGTACATATAATGTATACAAATATACTTTATATTTTATATACTCTATAAAATACATATAATGTAAATATATGTATAACCTAAATATACTTTCTGTAAACAAATATGATGTAATATAAATTATATATAAAATAAATAAGAATACATTTTATAAATATACCAAATATGTCAATATATCAATGAATATAAATATATACAGACATATAGTATGTAAATATAAAGAAGTGTAATATATAATATGTAAAAATATACATTATATAAATATATGTATTTCAAATCTGGCAAAAAGCCCCTTACCAAGAACTCTTGGTGAAAGTCCTACGCTTTTTTTTTTTTTTTTTTTGGCGGTACTGGGGATCGAAAAGTCCTACGCTTAAAGAAAGAGTAATATTCTATTTACCTTATAGGTGCATTCCTGGAAAACTCAGTAAATATTAAAAGTATAAAAATACCTTTTGTTTATTATGGAAAACAAAATTAGATTCTAGAATAAGATAATTATAAACAATTATATTTAGCCACATGAAAATCCAGCAAGACATACCAGTACAGAACGCAAGAGAACTCTTTGTTTAAAGACTGGCCCACACTGTGTAGGAAAGATGGCATCTGCAGGCCTGACCTACTGAAGACTTCTTTCCTACAAGCTCTGTAGTGATAAAAACCTATCTCATAAATTTTGAAGAACTTATAATGCTTGGGTCCCACGGAGAAAACCTAATTAGCTGGTGACTGAGAAGCCCAGGTTAAATCACTGGTCTATGAGAAGCCCAACAAGGGGCAGGAGAGAGCTATGTGTGATGAGGCACAGACCCCTTAGTTTACATCCAGGCCCCAAGAATGATTGTGTAGGCATTTGGCAGTATTTAGCTGTTACAAATTGTGCTGCTGTAAACATGGGTTCGCGCACATATATCACTGTGGGATGATGTTTTTAAGTCCTCTGAGAAAATACCCAGAAGGGGATAAGTGGTTCGAAAGGGACCTCTAATCCTATTTTTTTTAGGATTCTCCACACTGATTTCCACAATGGTTATACCAGAAGAAGTAAGACCCAAAATCTGTAATAGGTATTGTGAAAGGGAAAGGAACTGCTCAAAAAGAAAGAACAACTGGGATGGGTGAAAGGAGAAAAGAAGGAAGGGAAATGAAAAAATATATATACAACAGATAAAATAAGATAATTATACCACTCACTTCTTTTAGTTTGCTAAAAAAAGTTTGTGCTTATATTGTTCAATCAATTATGCATGCCTATATCTTGTAATCTGAGCAACTACTTTGAAGATAACAATACGCAATATATGAACCATTGTTGATCTCCTGTTATCTTGTTTTGAAATTCTGTATTATTGTTTTTCTCTCTTTAAAATAAAAATCTTTGAATGTAACGCATCTCTCTTTGAAAAGGCTTACATGCTGTATTGTATACATTAAAGTTAAGCTTTAGAAGGATAAATTAAAATTCCCACATACTCAGATATTTCAGTGTAAATATCATCCCCCTTTATTTTCTAAGAAATCCTAGTCTATCAGAAGTTAGAATAAAATAAACATTGAAGTGCTCCAAAGAAGCAAGAAACTTCCTGAACTAGAAAGACACTAGAAATTACAAGTACCCTTAGAAAAATAACAGTCATGTGACTATATTAGAATAATCAGAGAAGTGAGAATACAACACAGAAAAATTGAGATTGGTTATTATACAGCAATTTTTTTACACAACAATTCTTTACATAATGAATCTCAGATTTATGAAGAGGCTTACTTCACACACCTTTTTAAAGCAATCTTCCTTACTGTGATGATAAAGTGACCTGGTGTCCAATAATCTCCGGGACACAGTTCTTAAGAATCTAATTATTCATTTGACAATATTTATTGAGTTTCTACAATGTGTCCCTTGTTGTTGGGCTGTGGGTGTTAAAATTAAGATAGGACACTATTTCTGCCCACAAACAGCTTCTAGTTTGTGAACTGACAATTCAAAACACAACGTCACAGTTAGCAAAATAATCATGGTAGACAAAGTATCCAAAGGGTGGTGCACATAACAGCCTGGAGGAGGTGGAGAGGAATTTCTGAAAGGGATGGCACCATAACTGAATCTCAAAAGACTAGTAGACATTTGCCTGCTGGATAAGTAGAACGGGAGCAGTCTAGGCAAAGGAAACAACACGTGCAAAGGCACTGAGCCCTGACAAGGGAACTGTTAGACAAATGCGTCTGATAAGTGAGCGGGCAGAAGTGAAATGCTGTGGGTGAGAGGGACAAAAGTAGTAAAGTCAGTATTTAAATTAGTTACAGAATGAGGAAGGCTTTGGGTATTGTGTTAAGCTTGGACCTGATCCTGCAGGAGGTTTTAGGCAGAACATAGTATTGGTTTTGTTCCTTAAGAAAATTACTAGGAGCTGGGTGGAAGATGGGCAGCAAATAGATAAACAGATGGCACAGAGAAGAGTTCAGAGATCTGTGTTTGTGGGGACTGTGCCTTGGTGGCTTTCACGTGCAGATTTCACTCTCTGCAGTCAGGTCAGGAGCAGGGAGCTGTTGGGGGCAGGTCGGTTGGAAGTAAAGCATCATGGTGGCTATTACAAGCAGTCAGGTCCAAGATGCAGCCCAGGAAAATTCAGGAATGAATCTAGATCTGGAGTCTGTCCAGGGGGATCACTAGAGGTGGGAATCAGGCATCTAATCTACAAGATACAAAGTGAAGCAACAAGAAATGATGGAGCAAAAGCTCTGGCCACAGGACGCGGGACAGAGGTGAACAGGCTTCTGGAAGAGGGCAGAATAAGAATGGCACCGGGGAACAAACCAGCTAGGATCTCAAGTTTGGGACCAGAATCACTCGGCGGGTTTATAAAAACAGAGCCCCTGAGACTCTGATTCAGTAAAGTAATCTAGGAGAGGTTGACAAATGACATTTCTGCAAGTACACTAGGGCTGGTAATCTTGACAGTTCCTGGAGGAAATTTAGAACAAGGTTCTAGGGGCACTTTCAGCCCTACAATAATCTGTATTGGCTACAAGACTTAGAAACATCTGAGGTTGAAGGTGTGGACATTCCCATATGAGTCTGAGTGGGTGCAGGGAAGCGGGTTCCTGACAGATCAAACACGGTGTGAGAGGCAGCTCAGGAAAGTGGGCGACTATCCAGGGAGACCAAAGGAGACTTTCTGTGGTTGTTACTGTTGCTCTTCTCTGCAGGCAGCAGCTACAAAATGAGACTAATGGTTGTTTGCAGAGTGAGAGGAAGGGCAGGTCCAAGCAAGCACTGCGCTCGCAAACTGTCTCTTCTGAAACTGGATCTGTCAGGCTTGCAGCTGCGGCTGCTGTCCAGCCAAACCTTTACTTCTCAGGTCGCCATGCTGCTGAGGTCCAAGACTCTCAGGGATGACTGGACTCCGCCTCATTGTGAAACTCACCTGTTTTTCTGGCCCCTTCTTAAAATGGGACCAAAGAGTTTTTTTTGTTGCACTATTAAAAAGAAAGAAATATAAGTGCACATAATCAAATTCTTCAACTGATTAAATTAGCATGCATCTTTTAATATGGCAGACTAGAGAGGCTTCCAGAAAATAGGCCACATTTTCTGGAGAGCTGCCAGTAATCATACAGTATGAATGCACATACAAGCAAGATGTTAATGCTCAGCAATTTTCTTATTTCTTTTGCTTTTTTGACTGAAGCCCCAAAGGCAAAAGTAATATTGAAGTCATAACCAGTACAACCCAGGCAACAGATGGCAATTTGCTTAAATTGCAAGATAGATCTGAAATTGTAATTGATTAAAATATCAGTGCTATAGTGGATGAAAAGGAGTTGATTCATTTTCTGAGATCCTTCAGATATGGAAATTATTAATCAGTGAGTCTGTGAGTTTATCACTAGGCATTAGCACATATAATCACCAAATTCCTCTAACATTATTACCTATGCAACATAAATTTCTTTAGTTGCATAAGCAAACAAACACTCCATTTCCACATCAATGAATACACATAAAAAGTAATCAGGGCAAGAGAGCAACTTGAACAGTAAGGGATATATTCTAGGTACTTATTATGAATTTATTGAATAAATGAATGAGTGCCAAAGCCAAAGACAGAGGTAACTATTAGCCTGGCACTAACCCGCACAATAAAAATGGTCAAACCATTTCCTGTTCAGATGCAGAGCTCCCAGCTTAGAAAGCAGAGGATATATAAGAACAGGAGAGACGGAGGAACCTGATGGATGGGGTGGGGGCTGGATTATTGGTTGGGAGGCGGCTGAGAGACCTGGAAGGTGAGTACCACAGAGAACTGAGTGACTGAACTCATGATGAAAAACACTCCAGCAAAGTAGCTCTTCAGACAAGGAATGGAATAAAATCAGCATCGACATAAACAACCCCTTGGTTCTAATTATTTGGCAAGCAACCGCTGCAAATCTTGAAGAAGTTGAGTGGGTGAGGCTGAATCTGTGGTTTTGGAGTCTACTCAAAAAGGCTCTTAGAGAAACATAAGTGTTTGGGAAAACCTGAAGTGTTGGGGATACCAATGTATTCAACAGGAATTTATTGATCTCTTACCAGGTACAAATATTTTGCTTGATAGGAAGGTGAGTGATACATAATTTATGTCCTCAGTCTTCATACAATGTATATGGAGAGAATTGTTCAGAAATAATTATTTGATAGAGTGAACTGTTAAATGCCCAGAAATATGAGAATAGCTTGGAATATTCATTCATTCATTTATTCATTCATTCTTAAACTGTGCAATTCAGTGGTTTTAGAATATTCATAAAGTTTGCAACCATCACCATTGTGCAATTGTACAAGATTTTCATCATATGAAAAGCAAACCCATAATATCCATAATCCCTTTCCGTTCCCCCTCCCTCTAGCCTCGGACAACCACTAATCTGTTTCCTATCTCTATGTATTTCCCTATTCTCAATTGATTCCGCAAATTAATGTCATCATAAATGTAGAGATTATTTCTGTGCTCTTAAATCTACTTCAAGCATATTTATGTTCACTTTTACATCCAGTATTGCACTTGTGATTTCTATAGCTTTGTAGAAAGTTTTGAAATCAGGAAATTTCAGCCCTCCAACTATGCTCTGCTTTTTCAGATTCTCTTAGTCATTCCGTGTCTCTTGCATTTCCATGCAAACTTGAGGATCAGCTTGTCAATTTCTCTGAAAAAATATGCTGAGATTTTGATAGTGAATCCAGTCACTCTGTAGATCCTTTGGGAGATGTTGCCACTTTAACAACGTTAAGCTTTCCAGTTCATGATCATGGGATGTCCTCTGCTTAGATAGTCTTTAATTTTTCCAACAATATTTTATACTTTTCAAAGTATCAAGTTTAGATTTATTTTATTAAATTTATTCCTAGGTATTTATCCTTTTTGATTATATTGTAAATTAAATTGTTTTCTCAATTTCCTTTCTGAATTATTCACCAATAGTGTATAAAAATAGAATTGACTTGTATCCTAATCATATATTCTATAATCTTGCTGAATTTGTAGGTCTAATAGTTTCATGGTGTATTCTTTAGAATTTTCTGAGTACAAAATCATGACTTCTACAAGGATAGATACTTTTACTTTTTTTTCCCAGTATGGAAAAAGTTTCCTTTTTCTTTTCTTTTTAATATTTTTGGTCCTGAGGACCAAACCCAGGGCCTCCTGCTAGCTAGACAAGTGTTCTACCACTGAGCTAAATCCCAACCCTATTTCCTTCTGTTGTCTAATTGCTCTAGTTAGAATCTCCACTAGACTCTTGAGTGAAAGTATAGTGAGCAAACAGATTTACTTTAGCTTTGGATTTAGAAGAGGAGGTTTCATTCTTTTTCTATGAAGCGCAATGTTAGCTGTGGACTTTTCCTAGCTGCTCTTTATTATGTTGAGGAGGTTCCCCTCTGTTCCTAATTTGTTGAGTATTCTTATTTTGTCAAGTGCTTTTTCTGTGTCTCCCAGGATGAATATGTAGTTTTTGCTCTGTTATTATTATAAAATATTACAGGGTTGATTTTAATGTATCAAACTGACTTTACTTTCCTGGGATAAATCTCACTGAGTGTTATGGCATAGATCTAAAATGTCCCCTGGAAGTGTTCTCAGGCTCAGAGGTCGGGCTCCTGGAAGAGGACTGGGTCAAGGGTGAGTCCACTATTGAGTTCATAGCTGACTGAGCTGTTCAGAGAGGGGCCCTGGGCAGAGGAGAAAGCTTCGTTGAGATATGACCTAGAAAGATGTATCTGGTCCCTGCTCCTCCTTTCTTTCCCTTCATCTAATTACCATGGGATCAGCTGTGGCCCTTTGCCTTCTACCATACTGTTTCTACCTTGGAGGCAACAACCATGGACTAAATCCACTGAAACTGTGAGCGAAAATAAACCCCTCCTTTAAGTTGTGGGTGTTGAGTATTTTTGTCTCAGTAATGGGAAATCTGACTAATATAAAAAAATGGACGTGGCCAGCCTAAGAAAGTAGTCATTGGGGCTGCAAACAGCAAGCCAGTGAGTGGCAGGGCTGCCCAAGTCCTTTGCAGCTCACATCTTACCATAACCTACCCTGGATGCTGGTCGTGGATCTACAAGATTTAATATTTGCCCTGAGAAGTTGTGGTTTGCTTTGGTCTCATCTCTTCCTATACTCTTATTTGTCTCTTTTGGAGGGAAAATATTTATGCATCCCATTGTATGTTGGAAGTATTTTCTTTCTTTTTTGATTTTCACAGAGACTCACAGCTAAGACTTTGCCTTGACTGTCAGAGAAGACTTTGGATTTGGACTTTTCAGCAATGCTGAAATTGTTAAGACTTTGGCAATGCTTAGAGGCTGACTGAATGCATTTTTCGTAATGAGAAGGACATAAGCCATTGGAGGATAACGGGTGGCATGTTACATTAGATCTAAAATGCCTCTCCCCAATCTCATGTGCTTAGAAGGTGATTGGACCATGGGAGTGTTATATTCATCTGTGGATTCAGTAGCTGGCTGTTCTCTTTAGAAGCGGGGCCTGATCAGAAAAGGTGGGTCACTGGGGGTGTGACCTGGAAGGGTCTATTTCTATCCTGGGTTCCTCACCTTTTTTTTCTGTTTCCTGGCTGCTATGGGATGAGTAGCTTTCTCTCAACTAGGCCCCTCCACCATGTCTGCTTAGAGCTGGCTCACATAGAGTGAATCCACAAAATCTGTGAGCTAAATTAAATCTCTCCTCTTTTAAGTTGTGGGCCTCAGGTGTTTTGTCTCAGTGACAAGAAATCTATTTAACACACTGGATCATGGTGTGCTTTTATATATTGCTGGATCTGTTTTGCTACCATTTGATTGAGAAATGTTGCATCCATCCTCAAAAGGAATATTAATCTGTAGTTTTCCTTTCTTGCTTTCTCATGACTTTGCTTTCAATGACTTTGACCATGTTGGAGTCATAAAAAAAATTGGCCTCAAAGAATAAATTGGGAAATATTCGTTACCCTTCTAAATTTTACAAAAGTTTCTGAAGGGTTGGTATTCATTCTTTTTTATGCATTTAGTGAATTCACCAGTGAAACCATCTCATCCTGGGAAGATTAATTTTTTTTTATTATTACTAGATCTCTTTATTCTGTATAGGTCTCTACAGACATTCTGCTTCTCAATTCAGTTCTGGTAGTTTGTCTTTCTAATAATCTTCCATTTTATGTAATTATCTACTTCATTGGCACATAATTGCTTCGTATATACCCTTATATTTCTGTTTTATTTGTGTAGTGTTACTTCTTTCATTTATTCTTTGACTCTTTGCTTGCTTAGGAGTATGTTGTTTACTTTCTACATATTTGTAATTTCTCAAAGTTTCTGCTTTTATGACTTCCTAATTTCTTTACAGTTGGAGAACATATGTTGTATTATTTCTCCTCTTTTAAATGTATTAAGGTTTATTTTTTAGGCTCACATACAGTCTGCTCTGGAGAATGTTCCATGTGCACTTGAGAAAAAAAAGTATATCCTGTTGGCACTGGATAGAGAGTTTTGTAGAAGCCAGTTAAATCTAGTTATATTGTGATATTGTTCAAGTCTTGTATCTCTTTGTCGGTCTTCTGTTGTGTTCTTTGTATTATTGGAAGTGACGTATTGAAGTTTTCAACTATTCTTGGTGAATTGCCTATTTTCTATTCAGTTCTGTCAGATTTTGTTTATTACACTCTGAGGCTCTGTGAATTAGAAATTTTAAGGTGAAAACCATCAGGGAATGTGTGTTTCCTCAGAAATACATATACAGATCGTGGGTGTGTGCATTCATACCCCTTCCTCAGGCTTCTCTCGATAATCTGTTCTTCTGCTTCCTGCATCTCCTTAAGCAACACTCCAAAGACAGCTGGGCATCAACTGAACATGCTGCCAGCTCAGCACCTATCAATTTTCTGTTTGAATTAGACAAGTTGGAGCAGAGAAAATCAGGGAGGTGGGAGGAGTGAAAGAATTATATTCTCTTTCTGTTACATGGAAAGTTGTATTGCAGCACTCATGGAAAGGAGGAAAATATTACCTCAGTGGTCCAGAAAATGAGAAGGTTGTTTGAACTTGTATGTTTTCCTAGTTATCTTGAAACTTTGCATATAATATTCCTAAAGAGGCTAATGTGAATTAATGGAAATAAGAACGTACAGCTTCTGAGATCTGGCACCCTCCAGGAATACCAGTATTGTTTACTTGTCAAAGGATGTTTTATATTATATATAATATTAATTATATAATGCTATGTATATTAATGTACATACTAATATGTATCTACATACATATATTCATGTATACTCACGAATGTTCATGAATGTCTACTATTATATATTCTTTTCTTCCATAAGTTTACTTCAAAAGACTAGCAGTATATTCCCAACTCTTCTAGGAAAAGAATTATAGGAGTATCTAAATTTTTCTTGTCTTCATTTATATTTTTAATTCATGCCTTTCCCTGGGAAGTTGTGTTTACAAAAGTTTACTTTTAATTTTCTTAACTTACCTTTTTGATTTAAGAAGTGACCATAGGTCTACCAAAAATTTTCTTTAACTGTTGTTATCCTCAATTTAACTTTTGATAGAGATTGAACAACTTTGAGTTAATTATTCATCTATAATGTGAAAAGCACCAGGTAGAAACTTTGGTACATATTTTTAGAAAACTGAGTGTTTTTCCACTCAGCAGAGCTGAGGATAGGATTAATCTCTCTATTTTTTTTTTTTTTTTTGTGGTACTGGGGTTCGAACTCAGGACCCTGTGCTTGCTAGGCAGGCGCTTATTGCACTGAGCTATATCCCCAGCCCAGGATTAATCTCTCTAAAGAAAATTAAGGAATCTGAGAAAGATACATGCTCAGGGTAAAAATCCACTCCCTCTGATACTCTCCCTGGAACTCTAGGCAAAATGGTGCAAAGAGGTGTTATCTGGGCTGGGACAGTTTTCTTCAAGAAAGAGTTTTGAGTTTACTCCAGTTCATTGAAGAATGATATTCAACATCAAAAGCTATTAGTTCTTTGAAATCAATTGGGTTGGATCCTGTGCTTTCATTTACTATTGCGTCTTTCAGATAGCAGATTTGGATAAAATCACTTCACTTGCACATCAGAATCATTGCTCTTTGTCACATTCAGTGAGCTGCTCAAATATTGTTAATGTTCTCTATGATCTTGCACTAAGTGGGTATGTCACCAGAAAGGTATTTGAATCAAGACTAATTAATAACTCAGTTTGTTCATAGCATGTGAATATGTAAGAAGAAAGAAAGCTCTGATACACATGCTCAAACACACACACACACACACACACACACACACACACACACACACACACACACGGTCTTTGTTATTCTTGCTACTAACAGAGTTCTAGAGACCACTAGGTGTCACTCTGCACAGATCCCTAAGCTTGTAGACACAAAAGCAAACAAAAAATGGGTTCTTTTGGTGAAGCTATCCTCCTTTGCTTTGCTAGAAAGGTTCTGTACATAATGAACGCGATTCTCCCTTTTTCGTGTGTTTTCCTTAGATTTGAAAGAAAATCCTTTTGGGTTTGGGTTTCTCACGTCCATTTTCCTTTCTCTTGATTTAACAGATAAGGAAAAGCTGTTTCTTGAAGAAACACATGTTTTATGAATTTCATAGGTAGGAATCTTTCTTGAGGAGTCACACCCTGTCGGTTCTATCATCAGATTCATGACCCTTTTCTGAGAGAGCAAGCTGGAAGACAGTGTCACTGCCTTTATTGTCTGACTTGAAGCTATGACTATCAGCATTTCTCCTGCTTTAAAAAAATCACTTCATTAGTAGGCTCTTCCTACAGAGTTGTACAGTGAAATCCTACACTGTGTAGGTAAACACATTGTTTCATAGGTATATATGATACATGGTGCTCATCAATGTATGGTTGTTGATATGTCTCCATTCTTTTGTCTTTAAAATAAAAAAAATATATTAACATTAAATTGAGTTATGTAAACATATTGTTATACTAGCAGTAAGTCTCCTTGGAAGACATATAATATGGAATTAAGAGTATGTGCTTCAATTAATAAAGAAAAAGTAGGATAGGCAGATTTTGTTTAAGACCATCGAATTAAACAGCACTAGACCAGAGGAAATGCAGAGGCCTAGTTTATTCAGGGCAAAGAAAGATATTGTTTATTCTTGGTTCCAAGTTACCTCTCTTTATCACCCTTTTATTATAAGCACCCCCTTTCTTCTCCTCTAATTTGGAAAATCGGAGTGGAACTCATGTGGGAGATGCTTCATGCAGATAGACAACAGGGCGCACCAGAAGGGAAGGATAATATGTGATGACCTCAGTGCCCTGGGCACTACCATCTGTGCATTTTGGAATATGAGCGCACTTCAGCTGTCCCTCTGGGGTAGCTGGGACAACTACGTACAAAGGCTTAAGTGGCCTGGCCAGGCTCTCATAACTGGAGCAAAGCAGAACCAAGAGGCCAGAATAGCTATGGCCAGAACAGATTACAACCTTCAGCTGAACATACTCAAGGTGGTAAATATATGCCAGTGTAAGAACTCAGTGACGCATCTATGATAAATATGTACCCGTGTATGTGTTGCAGCATTGTTTTTTAGTAATGCATTGTTTTCTTTCAATTTTAATTTTATTAATAGATGTTTATACTACATAATGATTACATACATTGTGGGGAGTTGTTACATGTACATAATACTTTTCAATTCCTTGTACCTACCCCTCCCCTCCTCTCCAGTTTTGTTAAATGGGAAAGCTGGAAACAGGCCCTTGAAGTCCATCAACAGGATAGCTTATGTATATGATGCAGATATTATTATGGATAATATAGTTCTATAAGCATTTGAAAGTTATCCAATACAGTTATAAGATGCAAAAGGCTATAAGATGCAAATATATACTTGTTTTTACAAAATTATATATTTCATAAAATATATTAAAAAGGCAGATTTATTTTTCTGCATTGCTCATTGTTGTAATCTCATGGCCTGACACATTGATTACCCGGTACAGCAGACAGACCCTACCATGGCCTCTTATGCCTACCCACTCTACAGTCACATCTCTGAATTCTCACTGCTCTTTGAGCATGGGTGAGACCTTTGACCTGATTTCCACCCACAGACTATGACAAACGTGACAGTATGTCACACTCCTGATTAGATACAATTAGGTTGTGCTATGGTTAGCAGACTGGGCCTTGAGATGTTCTTTGGAGGCCTGAGGAAGTAAGTGGTCATGTTGCAGAACCCTTGTGGGGCAGCATTGGGAGCAGCCTCTGGACACCTAGGTAGATTTTGAAACCTGAGATGGTTTTCAGCAAAAAGGAGGGTCTTTAGTCACACAGCCACAGGAAATGCATTCCAGTGGGAACCTAAGTGAGCCTGGAAATGGGTTTTTCCACTAAGTCCTCTAAAGAGCATGTAGCCTTCCTGACATCTTGAACACAGTCCCAATGAAATCTTGAACAGAGGACCTAGCTAAACCAAGCTGTGGGAATTTGTTATCCAGTAATAGAAAACTAATGCACCCTGCACACCAAAGTATTATAGGAAATGGTTATTTTACATACTTGTGATTTTAAAAATTTGTATAATATGCATGCATTACTTTGGTTTAATTTTATAAGAGTATGTTTAAAAATGTATGAACCTCAAGTGGACATGACCAAGGCATCTCAATTCATGGTTAGGATTTTATATGAATTATATGAAATGGTCCCATTTTATGTTATTTTTATTTTCTCTTCATCCCCTATGTTTACTTCTCACACCTGGTAGACACATACTTGTATATTTATATCTGTTTAGATATATGAAGATATATACAAGTGTTTATGAAATATGTAAACAGTGGTATTGGTGGATATATGTGGTTTTTAATACAGTAATGAAACGGGCAATAGGTTTCATACTATTTTGTTCCTTTCTGACTTAACTATGTTTATGATATCTGTTCATTTCCAGTTCCTGTCTACTGGATACCTGTCAGTATTACATAATTCCACTCTATTTTTCATAACCACTGTACCTTTCATTACCAGGGATGGATGCTCAAGTTGCTTCTAATTCCCTGCTACCACAGACACTGTTCTGGTGAACAATTTTACAGACATCACACTATGTACTGTGGGCATATGGGGCAGGGATGAGACATCTGTGTTTTATGTAACATGTTATCTAATTTCAGTAGGTATTAGCAGCTCGTCTGTAGAATGGCTTTATGTCATGACATGGTCACAAGCACTGCATGATGGCGCTTATTCTTCCATAGTTTCACAATACTTTGGTTACCTGACTATATAAAGTAATATAATAACTACATTAATTTAAAACCCAAGTTCATATTCTTACTACATTTAAATGACATCCTAGTCATTCAAGTTTTGAAGACATTTGGAGACTTCTTAAAAGATGACAAATATTTTCAAAAGTTCCAGTCATTACTTCATCCAAAGTTAAAAGACATGTCACCACTTGTATATATATTTTTGTCCATTACTGTTTATTATTCTCCACCTGTTTGCTCTTACCTAACTGTGAAAGAAAAAATAAAGGTGCTGGAAGAAAGAAATTTGGAATATTACATTGTGATATTAGGTAAGCGTGTGTATGTGTGTGTGTGTACGCGTACACATACAGTATACCACTGTGAAGTCGAGGTTCAGAATTCATGGCTTCAGCTGTTTGAGACTTTTCTTTAGAACTTAACCCTGGTGCGTGGAAAATCCACAATCGCCTGGAAACTGCACATATCCACTGCAATTTCTTTTTGGTGGGAGATTTGCAAGTAACCAATCTGAGAGCATTGTTCAGTTCTCTTTGCTGCTGATTGGCTGCTGCCCTGGAACCCATCTGCGCAGATGCACCAGCATTCCTGCATCATAGCAGAAGCTGTACCGCATGTAGTTATCTTGAGTGTTCTTCATTTTGTTCTTAAAGCTCTAAGATTCCTAAGATGCCGCCCAAGTGCCCTGCACCTTCTCAGGCTTTATTAATACAGTATTTTATTAAATTATATTATATAACTGTGGGAGACATAGTATATTAGGGTTTAAAGTATAAAAATAGGCATTTATAGCCATTTTCCTGACATATCTGAAATTTGCAGTTTTTCACAATTTGCAGGGTCCTCTAGGAACATAACCTCCGTGAATTTGGGGGGGGGGTCCTCTACATTCTAAAGATGTTTTATCTCTTAGAGAGGATAAAGGATAAAAGTAATAGTGACATGTAGTAACAAATGAGGGCGCTTCCTCTTTGAACAGAAAGAGTAAGAGAGGCAGGAAGGAGGCAGGGCCAATGAGCAGTTCTGTTTCGTCAGGCTGCTTACCCATCTCCACATTTAGAACTGCGCGCTGGAGATGGAAGACATCAAAAAAGCAATAATCAGCACTATTCTTGTGTGTTAGAGGAGATGAAGTAAAGCTGGAACACAAAGATTGAATTAAGCATGAGGGTCGTGTCAGCGTGACCACTATCTGCTTTGCTGTGGAGCTAAATTGTCTACATGATGGAAAAAAAAATACTTGGAAGCAGAATCTCTTCATCACCAAATACTATGTTTTAATTGCTAAATATGTCACATTTAAATAGGTACCACCAAATCTGCTCATCTAAAGAACATAAAACATAGGCTTTTAAAGGAAATGAAGGTCTGTATAAGTCTTCCCAGACAAATTTTGCTTGAGAAATGTATTTAACATAGTAATCTCTCTTTTACCAAGTTGATCACAGATTTAAGTATAACAGCCTTGTACAAATGAGAAGCAAGGGCTACGCATGAGAGTTGTGTGATGATCCGTGTTAGCAGAGAGACTACTATTTAGATAACTGAAACTATGGCCGATTTTCAAAAAGGACACTTTTTTGAAATGTGGTCACCTAAACATACATGCACATTTTATTAACATCAGCCTGACCCTCTCAGGGACATGGTCTCATCTGAGGTCATCTGAGACTGAAACCAAGGCAAGACTCCACACTCGCGCCCATGAGTGTTGCAGCTAGAGCAACTGGGGCATTGGAGAGTCCTTGAAGATCATCCATTCTGACCTCTTTAGCATGCGACTGTCCAGATGCTGTTTAAATATCCCCAAGGATTAAAAGTTCACTGCATCCAAAAGAGCACTTTTCTTTTTCAGTATTGGGAATTGAACTCAGGACTTTTGACTAAATTAAAGTCCTTTTTCTTTTCTTTTTTTTAATTTTGAGACAGAATCTCACAAAATCACTAAGCTGCCCAAGATGGGCTAGAACTTGCCATCCTCCTGCTGTAGCCTCCCAGAGTATGGAGATTACAGGAATGCACCACCACGCCCAGTTTTATGTCCAGGCAATAAATAGAAAGCTTTATTTTTGCACTGTTAATTAGGCATCTGCACCCACTTGGTGTTCTTCTGTAGGTTCTATTTCTGACCTTTTAGTGATAGGGAAAAAATACTGCTTATTTTAAGTGATACCATTGGAAGGCAACTATCATTTCAGTCCCAAAGGGTTTCCTTCCAACTTTCACAAAACTCCTGAGATTAAAGGTTATTCATCAACTCAGGTATTACCCTCTGAACACCTCATTTTCCAATGAACCTCAACATGTAGCACTCAGAAGTAAGGATGATACTCAAAGGATAAGAGACCAAGAAAGGAGAAATTGCCCAGAATAAAATGGAGTCAGGAGTGTGGATAAGTAGAAATCTATGGTATTAAATTAGAACACCACTGTGAGGTGGCATCGTTGTGAAAAATCTCCTTTAAGAAAAAGTTCAGTTAGCAAAACACTTTAGGGCTGGGGATATAGCTCAGTGGAATAAGCGCTTGCCTAGCAAGCGCAGGGTCCTGAGTTCGATCCCCAGTACCGCAAAAAACAAAAACAAACAAACAAGCAAAACACTTTAACAAGTTTCCTTGGCAAAATACAGCCAAGAGGTAATCATATTACAAAGAAAGCCTTAAACCAAGATACCCTACTGTATTTGTATCGTGCCTCACTTCTCAAAACTAACTTTTAAGATGCTTAAACAGCCTAAAAGATGTAAAGTGAAAATACATCTAGAATGAACAAATACAAGAAGTAGTCCTCTTTAAACTAGGGATCCAGCACTTTGGAATTTTCTGAAATCGTTTTCTCCCCACAGACAGGTGCTCATTGTGGTTGGTGTGGAGTACTCACATTTGACATATTCAAACTATTTCAACTTCAGTGATACCACTCTGAAGGGTACTGCCAATGTATTAATTGAGATAAGTGGAAGAATATGGTTTTAGTTTGTTCAATATCATATACTTCATGAAAAGTTTGTGTGAGAAAATGCCGAAGAGATACTTTTTAAAACCAGAGTTCACAAACTAATGGTGCATAATACATCCCACAGCTTTCTCTAGAGTTTTAAACTGCCCTCCACTGCTTACTGGCTACCTGTGAAAATTTGATTGAAATAATTCAGTGTTCCTAACAAAATCATTCATATCCACCCATGCTGTCCTGACCACTATAGCCACCCCTACCAACCACTCAAACAGTGGCTCTCTAGCCACTGTAGGTCAGGTGCTTGGAGCACATCTCACTCCCTGAATCATCTGGCTGTTCTAATCTAACCCCTGTTGTTTTTTAAAAATTTATTTTAAAAAATAAAAGAAGGAAAGCATATTAACAAACAGACATCCATTTACAAAACAGAATAAGAACAATACAAGCAATACTGAATTACAGACAAAGTGGTAGGAAATTAACAACGGTTGTTGTATTACATATTGATATCTTCAAAGTGTTTTTTCAGGAAAACAAATAGAGACATGCAAAATTGATCAAATAATTCATCATTAATTGATCCTTTCAGCAAAGTGATAGAAGTCAGTAGTACAACTATGTTAGCTATCCTGTATATACATATGTGCATAATTTCCCCTTCTTTTCTCTTTTCCCTCATCCCTGTTGCTCTTTACTTTTGAGCAGTTTGTTTTGCAATGTCTATCCTACCTCTTAATTTTTATTCATTCTTTCAGGTTTTTATACTAGTGAGACAATATGTTGCTTATCCATGGAGGTCTGATTCATTTCACTTATGAGTATGGTCTCTAGTTATAACCATTTGCCTGTAAACTTCTCAAGTTCATCTTTTTTATAGCTGAATAATATTCCATTATATAAAAATACCACAATTTTTCAGCCGATTCTCAGTGGAGGGACATTTGGGTGGCCTCCACGTTTTAGCTATGACAATTTGTGCTGATATAAACATGGGAACACATATATTGCTGTGATATGATGTTTTCAGTTTTTCTGGGAAAATATCCAGAAGACGAATAGCTGGGTTGAATGCGACCTACAGACCTAGTTTGCTGAGAAATCTCTAAACTGATTTCCACAGTGGTTTCACTAGTCTGCATTCTCACCAGCAGCAGAGAAGAGTTCCTATTTCTCCACAGCCTCATCAGCATTTGTTATTTGTTGATTTCTTAATGACAGCCATTCTTACTGGGGTGAGATGAAATCTCAGTGTTGTTTTAATTTGCATTTCTCAAAGGACTAGTGATGTTGAACTCTTTCTTTTGTATTTGTTTGCCATTTGTATTTCTTTATCTGAGAAGTGTGTGTTCATCTCAGATGCCCAGTTCTGGATTGTGACCCCTGTTGTTGAATTACTTCAGGATCTAAGCATAACCTAACTTTCTCCTGGCTGCTCTTGAACACTATAGGGTACGTATCTATGTCCTGTCCTCTCCTAGCTCTTCCCTAGAACTCCCTCAGCTAACTCCTGCCAGGTGGACTTCATGAAACCCTTGCCAATATGGAGCCCTCTGGCTCCATAGCAGTGTGACCCTGTTTGGCCTGATTTCTAACCCTGAGAAAAGGTATATTTATTTCTTTTTGTCCTTATACTACTCTTATTAACTTTTGGTGCTATAGTCACAATTTTTAGAAGCCACTTGGTTGCTGTCTCTCTGCAGCTCCACTGAATTCAGACATGACGGGGGACGTAGTGGGAGCTCATGGCTGTCTTCTCTGTCCCTGACCTGTGTTATGGTTTAGATGTAGAATTTTCTCCAAAGTCTTTTGTGTTCACAGACAGGCTGTTGTGCGACTGGATTTTAGGAGTGCTACACTCATGAGGGGGTTGACCCACTGATACCTTCACTGCTGACGGTACTGTTAGCAGGCGAGCCCCGCTTGGAAGAGGTAAATTACTGGGGCTGTCTTGAGAGAGCATATCTTTTGCTTGGTAACCCTGCAACTGTTGTGTTTTCCTCTAAACAATGAAAAACAGAAAGGGACACAGCATCACGTGTGAATGGCCTGCGACGGTGTAAAGCAGTTGGGAAATCTGTCAGGGGGAGGTAACTGTGCGGGAACAGTCTCAAGGCGTCATTTGAGAATGTGAGGTTGTGCTGCTGTGGGGGAGCCAGGAGGGAGGGCACCACCTACAAATTGTCCAGGAAGTCGTCTAAGGCCTTTTGCTTGCAGGTCTCCCCCAGCACCTGGCTGGTGTGGCTGGTGTGGTCAAAGGGATCACTGAGCAGGATCTGCCCGGCCTCTGGTGTTGGACCACAGGTCGGAGCTGAAGCTGATGGACTCCTTGATGGGCAGGTAGGCCTTGACCATGACATGGGGGTGCCAATCCCCTGGGACTCTTTGAAAACATGGCCTGGATTCCTGTTCAGGATACCATAGATGCCCCTGACCACTTGCTCCAGACACTGGATGTGCACAAGGTAGATGGGTCCCAGGACTGGCATTGGCGTCGAGGCAGTGCCTCCCTCGAGATGATCCAGCCACCCACATAGTGGGTGGCATCTGTGTGCAGGCTCACGTCTTAGATGACCAGTACCCCTGGAAGCCCAGCACCACCCTGTCCTTGATCTCTGTGAGGTAATGCACCCACTTGGTGAGGTTGTTGGGAAGGGTGCCATCAGATCCAAAGCACCAGATCTTTTTTTTTTTTTAATTTTAAATACAAAAGAATGGATACATACAAACCAGAACAAGTCATAAACAATATCGAAAATACAAAATTATACGGAACATAGCAGGGAATTAGCACTGGATGCTGTATTACATAATATCATCTTCACACTAGTTAACACACAAACATTAAAGGAAATACCAAATTATAGAGAAGATAGGGAATCAGCACTGGATGCTGCATAACATAAAGTTATCTTCACTTCTGTTAATACAAAAACGATTGAGGAAATACAAATTATAGAGAACATAGAAGGGAATTAGCTCTGGATGCTGTCCTACATAATGTTACCTTCACATGTTATTCAGTTACACAGATGATGGCCCATTTGATCATTCAATTTTCTCCTCCCTCATCTCCGTTGCCCTACCACTCAATCAGTCATCTTCCCTATGATGATAACTGTATTCCTGGGTTTGTCTATACCCCTGGACTCTCGCCTTGGGAAGAGATATAGCTACCTCAGACCATACTATAGCACACATGGGTGTATACAAACTACCATGGTCGGAGGTGGAAAAGCACGTATGCTCACAGCGGACCGCCCGGCTCCACCCCATCGCCGCAAAGCACCAGATCTTGTGGGCCTCGGCCACATCCCAAGAACTTGAGCTCCTGGTGGGTGGACACCTTACCTTCGTCAATGTCCTGGGCCTGCCTTTGGGGAAGGGCTGCGCCTTCATGTACAGCTGGTTGTGCTTGTTGGGGGACCTGGAGAGGCACATCACATTCGACTCCCCTTTCACCGCCTGCGGTATGAGACCAAGGGATCTGATTTCTCGATGCACATACAGGCATGGTTGTCCTCCAGCTCCCTGAGGCAGATTTGCAGGTGCAGCTGGCAGATTTTGAGGTGCAGCTTATAGTTTTAAGTCTAAGATTGTCATTACAAACATACAGATAGAATGAGCCCCCCCTCCACCGGCTTTTGAAATTATTTTTAGGGCTGGGGATTGAACCCATGGGCTCATGTAAGCTAGAGCACTGGTCTGCCACTGAACATGATTCTCAGTCCTTTTTGAGACAGGGTCTCACTAAGTTGCCCAGATTGGCCTCTTACTTGTGACCCTCCTGCCTCAGCCTCCTTAGGAGTTGGGATTACAGACATGTACCTCTTAGATTTTTCAAAAAGGGAAAGTAGTACAGGGCAAAACTAAAGTGTTAAGTTCATAGAACAAGTAAAGATAATAGCAGTGACAAAACTATCAGTGGAAAGTGGGAACCAAGTCATGATGTTAAGGATTTTTTAAACTCTAAGTTGAGTTGAAGGATCAGAAGAAAGCTGAAAAGAGTAGAAGAAACCAATTAATCTCTGCCTGGTTTTTCTTGATTGGATCCCTGAAATAGTTTTTTATGCCAGGGCCGCATTTTCCATATCCCACACTACAAGCAGGTTGATTGATCTTTTTATGCCTTTACTTAAATTTCCTCAGTAGCAACTCCTTTCTCCCGGACCAGGGACCAGTGTTTGTAACATGCCTTCCTGGTTCTTGCAAGGTCTGGATCTCACTTCCAGCCTCGCCTTGTGCTACTTTGCTGTGCCCTGTGTAGCCACCTGACCCTCGTCCAGCTTTGAGGTTGAACCACGGTCTTCACATCCCCATTTCTTCTGTTTTCCTTCTCGTGGCTAACTTCAACTTCTTACTGTAAATGCAGCTCCAACATCATTTCCACGGTAAAACCAAGTTTGACACTTCATTCTAGGCTAGGCCCTTTTCTGACGTGCTCTCAAGGGCTTTCTTCCCTCTGAGCACCTCCCTCAGTTTGTGATTGTGTATCAATTAGCACAATTAGTACGTTACTGTCTGTGTAATGGGGTGGTTTTAATGACTGCCCTAGCGTGGGGTGAAAACCTACCCAGACTGTGCATCCCTTCCAGGATACACATTCTTTCCATACCATAGCTACTCTCCACATTTCTAGGATCTCATTTTGCATCTGATCTGTACGTATTGACAAGGAAGGGGCTCTTCTCACAGGGTGGTTGGAGGCAGGCTACAGTTTTTCTTTAGAGAATGACAAGCTCTGTGCTCTGACTGCGGTAGGAAAGATACTTCAGAGCCCTGGTTCTGGCAACCAATGGTGGGCAGAGGGCAGGTGGTGAGCCTTCCTTTATCCAGGGGCTCCCTAGTAGCCTTATCCTCTGGCCCCGAGTCCAGAACCTTCCTTCTGATCTCTCTCCCTTTTTCTTCCTTTCACTTCACATTTCCTCCTAGTCCTCTGATTCTATCTTTTGGGGCGTACTTGTCAGGGGAGCGAATGTCAGAAAGAATCCATTAAATTACTTAGAAATAACTCACACAGACACTGCATTTTAAAACTGGAGTAAGAATTTGATTATTTTGAGTGCTGCTTCTTTTGTGACAACACAAGGTAGTAGACACCATGTCTAACTGCCCACATGTAAGAGGGACCCTAAGAAGGGCATGGTGAGTGAAAAGCACATTGGCCATTATGCAAAAATACCATCCAATCACGTGCTTCTTGCAGCAGCCTTGGAAACAGATGATATCTGTTCCCATCCAATGGTGCATCATCAGCCTGTAGTGTGATATTTGGCACATGGTAGGAGCCCAGTAATTATTTGTTGAATGAATGAATAGTGAATAATTGAAATAGGAGATGAATAAATCAATAGAACAACAGGAAAGAGGCAGCAAGACAGACTTTGGGATGGAAGGGTAGGAGAGTGAGATCCTGTAGCCAATGACAGAACCCTGTACCACAGAAGAGACAGCAGACAAAAGCAGAGAGACCAGGTGGCTGGTGAAATACGGTAAAAGAGTTTAACAAGCAAACGTTGAGTGGAAATAGGAAATTAGGCTACTCTTGGGTCAGAGAAAAGACCACACTCATTTTCTGATAAAAGAAGAAATGGAAAATTTTAGTTTTGGGTAAACGTCAAAAGTTTAATCTGTAGCCTCAATAGATATTGATAACGCTTTATATTAATCAGGAACTTTGGAATTCCAGACACTGTATAGAGCACCTTATCCCTGCTATCATAATAAATTGTCATAAAAACCCATCAGGTAGTGTTTGTATGCCAGTTTTACAGATAAGGAAATCGAAGCTCCAGGGGGTGAAGAGATGGCCAAAGTGGTGCACTTGTAACTACTGGGGCAGGACTTAAACCCAGATCACAGGAACCTACCCAGAAGCCGGAGCTCTTAGCCACAGTGACTAGCACAATTTGTAAAATGTTGCACAGCTTTCACACTGTTTGTGACATCTGTTTGTGGACACTGTCTCTTGATTCTGAGAGCAGCAAGAGTAGCTATGCACTCCCCTGTGCTATGTAGGGTGGCTGTAGAAGCTTTGTGGGGTAGAGAGACTTGCCCAAGGTCATGGAATCAGGACACAGAGGCAGGCCTGGTTTTCTACTAAACAGTTATCTTTGTCACTTTCCTATCACTTGACAGGATACCCAACACCCGCAGTTTAAAGGAGGGGAGGTCAGCTTTGGCTTGTGGTTTTAGAGGATTTAGTCTGTAACAGGCTGGCTTCCGGGCAGAAAAGGCATGGTGGCAGAGGAAAGGTGCTCAGCTTGTGGCAGCCAGGAAGCAGAGAGAGAAGGCAGGAACTGGGGACAAGAAAACACCCTCCCAACTCATGCCCCTAGTGACCGACCTCCAACCAGGCTCCACCTGCTAAGGACATATTCAGCTGCTGAACCCACCCATGGATGCACGAATGCTATGATCAGTGTGGTGCTCTACGACCCAGTCAGCTTCCAAACACATGAAACTTTGAGGGGGGCGTTTTGGGACTAAACCATAACGACAGTCTTCCTCCAGAGATTAGGAGTTGAGACAGAGGAAAGTCTAAATAGAATAAAGACAAATGGTGCTTGTATTGTAACCAATTGATGGTTTAAAGCCTGACGTGTCATTGGTTAGGGGGATGAAGTGGTAATTAAAGATAGTAAAAATGCACATAACTTGATTTGATTGATTCTGAGGTCACCTAATTGCTTATACTTTGGACACTCAAATACATTATGTTGCACTCATCTGTAGTCCACACAGGTCCACGTTTACCCCTGCAACCATCACCACCCCTCAGAGCTGCCCCTTCTTCCACAGGAGCCGGTCTAACTCATGTCTACTGTATCATGTGATGCTGTCTGGGCTCCCCACAAGTGTTCATAACAACAGAATGCATAACTAATTCAGTTAATTTTCAATCCTAGCCAGAATAGAAGACCATGCGAAAACTGCTAATTGGTGGGAGAGAGGGAGGTGAAACAACGGGGGTTGGAGACTGTGAATTGAGAAACACACACAAAAACATAGATCACAAGAAATAAAGAGCAAGTGACTCAAGGAAGCAGAGAAGAGAAGCAGAGAAAAGCCCCTCTTCTGGACTCCAAGCATAGTTTGAGTTTCTAAGTTCACTTCTACCTGGAGGCCTGATGCTTTCCTGCCGAGCTAACTAGAGTTAGATTGGGCTACTTGTGCCCCACTGTGTTTTGCGTGAAATGTCCATTTCAACTAAATATTGGCTCCATTTCTGTCCATTGGAGAATGCTATCATCTGAATGTTTTTGTTCATCCAAATTTCTATGGAAAACTAATCCTCAATGTGATACTATTGAGAGGCAGGACTTTTGGGAGGGAATTAAGTTTTGAGGTCTCATGAATGGGATTAGTATCCCTGTAAAAGAGACCTCAGAGAGCTAGCTAATTCCTTCTACTTTGTAAAGACCTACGAAGGCACCATCTATGAGAAAGTGGCCCTTGCTAGACAGTCAATCTGTTAGTGCATTGAGCTTTCACTTCTTAGCCCCCAGAACTGTCAGATATTTTGTTGAGTATAAGTTAAGTTACCCAGTCTATAATATATTCTTATAGCAAGTGTCTTAGTTACTTTTCTCATTGCTGAGACAAAATGCCCAACACTCAAAGTTATAGGAGGAAAGGTTTATTTGACTCAGTTTGTAGTTTTAGTCCATAGGAGGCTGGTCCCAAGGCAGGGTGGGGTGGCAAAGAGGCATCACAAAGAAG
Source organism: Dinomys branickii (assembly GCA_004027595.1). Classification (NCBI taxonomy): domain Eukaryota; kingdom Metazoa; phylum Chordata; class Mammalia; order Rodentia; family Dinomyidae; genus Dinomys; species Dinomys branickii. Next base: position 40,620 of record PVLD010000019.1, on the reverse strand, counting down.
AAACCGTTCATGGCAGGTGGAAGGCAGAAGGCAGAAGGCAGCAAGGCAGCAAGCAGCAAAGTAGTGAAGCATTTTTTGTCCTTTTTATTCCATCCAGGCTACATGTCCTTAGGGCAGGCAGCACTCACAACCAGGGAGGGCCTTCGTGTCGTCCACACTCAGAACTATGCCAAACCAATCAGTGGACTGATGACACGCCCTTAATCCCAGCATCACACACACTAGATCTAGCTACTTCTGAAAAGCCCCACCTATGAATGCATGAGGCTTTGGGGGTACATCTAGACACAAGCTACAACAGCAACCTCTGTGCACTAAGACAGAGGACAGAGGAGTGCAAAAACAGGCCCAGGGAAGGTAAGTGGGCCCACAACTGAAGTCACAGCCTTGAAAGTGACAGTCATTGTACAAACAGGAAGAATTAGGAAGTAACTTGGGTCATCTTGAGATACAAAAATGCATTAAATCATGACAGGACTCATTCAGCTGGTAAAAGGAGAAGTGGCTTTTTAAAAAAAACACCCCAAGGGGTATAAGTATAGGCCAAAGCAATCAGGCATGTGTTTTTTTTTCATTTTTCCTTCCTTAGTTGCTGTAGCAGTAGTATTGATTTTACTATGGCTTCTTCCTAGGTGCTTTTCTATATATTATAATTACGATAAGGCTGTACCAAGAAGGGGTAATGCTATAACTAACACATAGTGCTCTATAGCTTGGAAAGTAACTTCCACTTAGAACTACTTTCTAGTGCAATGATTTATGGAGCACCTACTGTGCACCAGGTGCCCCGTTTAGGCTTCGTGTAAAATAGCTGATTCTCACAACCATACCCAGAGGGAGGCATTCTTATCCTCAATTTACAAATCAGAGCACTGCAGCTCAGAGAGCTCAAATGACCTGCTTATGAATATTCAGGCAGCAAGATTTAAATCATGCTTTTTGGACTGCAGTGTTGCACTTTTTTTCCATAAAATGATACAGTCCCTCTTTTTAAATTTCACTCCATTCATCCATACAGATGAGAGGTAATCACTGCCATAAAAATATACTCCATCAGTGCCATAAAAATATACCCCATTAGGTCAAAGTAATGTCAAGGAAGGTATTATAAAATAATTGAGACCTAAAAACCCACTGACATAATGAAGTCAAGTGTGGGACTATCAGATCAGTGCCATCTTTTTCTTATAGAGATGAGATATGGGGCTACTATTACTTTTTATTTTATTATTTAACAAATTTAACAGATACTGAGTGCTTGTTGGTTCCCTTCCAGCTGTTGTACTAGGCATTGGAGATACAAGATGTCAATACAACTGTACTCCTCATGGAGTTATGAACCAGTCAGGAGACACTTCTATAAACAAGCCCAGTACAGTCGCTTAACTATAGGGCACCATGGGAACTTAAGTAAAATGTGTATGGAATGTTCATTTGTGCTGCATGTCTGGGTGTAAGGACACTGAAAGTGTTACAGAAGAGGTGGCATTTGGGCCAAAACATTAAAGGTGAATAAGAATTTAGTAACTGGGCAAGGAGTTGAGTATGCAAGGGATTACTGCCTGTAATGTTTGCTTTGAGAATTCATGTGAAGGGCAAGGATTGGGAATTTTCAGAACCAGTTCCTTCCTAATGTGTGAGTCCATTTTATCTTGGAATAAGTGTGGATCAGAAAAGAGAGATGGGAAGCACTGAACAACGCTTAGTTCTAACTCTGCTTCTGTGCGATTACTTGTCCTGAACTTACCATATCTAGCTAGCTCTTGTATATGCGGGAGTGTATAGCTGTGTGCATATGTGTATGTGTGCACATGGGTGCATATATAGATTCATATTTCTAACATTGTCTTCCTTTTCTGATTCTATGAGGGAACATAGTACCCACTGTGACAATGTATAGTTTGATAAAGTACCTAAGATGTTTTTGAGTATATTTATTATCATCTTGGCATAACTGGTGTTTCATTAGTATCACATTATGTGAAGGGTGCATATCACATTACTGAAACCCTCAGTAAAATCTCATTGCATACTCTGAGCATTGTGTGAAGGAATACGTACACACACAGGAAGTTGTTGAATGATTTAAAATGTTTGGGACAATGGCATTAACTCCGAATTCTTAAACATTCAAGTTTTCCAGATCAGTGAGAGCATCCACTTCAATATCTGATTCTGTTTAATGAATGCATTAATAATTGGTGACTAAAAAGCAAGTGAGTTGATTTGTCCACTTGCCCACCGCAGTATAGGATGGGCTATTAGATGCATGTAGATCATTCAGTGATGAAGACAGGATGCTCCAGAAATGTGGAGATTATTTGTGTTGTGGCTGACATAGCCCCAGTGGGAAATATTCTTCAGAATTTTAATTGAAGTCATTGGGACTTTTTGAGTGTGTGTTTGGAATTGAATCCTGGGTATCATGGGGCATGTTTTAAAAGGTTACTTACATACAGTCTCAGGGAAATATTTGATACAAAATCAAAGCCACAGTGGTGTTAAATGTGAACAGCCTCCAGTGATTCAATTCACACTGAGGTCAGACAAGAAATTCACCAGGAAAACTGTCTGCTTCTGATGTGCGATCATAAAAATATACAAACTTTGGTTGGTAAATACAGGGGACATGAGGATGCTTCCTGCTCATCTAGTTATTCTGTGAATAGCTGGTCATATAAAATGACATAGTTTCCTTTGGGCAGGGCTCTACTGGAGAATGCAACATGACAACCTAGTTTGATTTTAGCTGTTTTATTTCATTTCACATTACATTAGCATCAACATGGAGTGGTTTCTATGGTAGCATTGACTTAATACCTATCCACGTGGGTTAATATTGTCAGTGGATGACACTGGATAAGTGATTTTTTTTATTATTAACCTGGATAGCATTATGGGCATTATTGAACATTATTGAGTTTGCAGACAGCACCAGGATGGAAGGACTTAGCACTTCACAGCTCACACACAAAAGAGTATAGCATAATCTTTTAAGTTAAGAAGTTTGAGAGCAGTTCCAAATCCTCCTTAATAACCTAACATTAGACTGTGGTTTATCATTCAAATGAGGGTACTACCTTCTATGGAACCCACTGAATTGTTAGAATACCTGCCTGGCATCTTGTTCTGACTCACCACCTTCACACTAGACAGCACAAAAAGACATGATGAGAGCACTGTCACAGTGATCTGGCACTAGACCGTTGACTGTGTTTCTGTGTTTAGGAAGGACTATAAAGACCTCTCCAGCATGGCTCACTTCTTTCACAAAACTTCGTACTTGCTGGACTTGCAGGTTCTATAAGCACAGGGAGTATATCTTTGAAAAATTATCAATATAGTCACAGGATCCAATTTTAATAAATGTTCTGATTTTTTGAAGAATAAAGGAACTAAATTTACTTATATTGGCTCTTTCTCAGAAATCCAGACTTCAGTATGCTCTTCACAGGGCTCCAGTTCAAACTTGAGGTATGTTGAATACCGGTTTCAGACATGTCCAGCTGTAGGCAGGAACTAAAGAACTTCGCTGCCTGAGGGCACTGTGGGGCATAGGACACATGTTCATGGGACATAAATGAAAGGCAAGCACACCATTCTTCTCGGAGCCATTCTGACATCTGAAAAGTTTGTAATGAGGTTGGGAAAGCACTTGTATCACAAATATGAATGCCCTCAAGAGAGGAGGAGTACTAGTGACAGAAAGGACATGCTCAGTGAGTGAACATCAAGTGGAGGGAAAAAGGAAAACAACATGGCAGAAAGTGTACTTCATAGACTCTTTCCTGAGATACTTCGGCCATTCCTAGACATAGGAAGCTTTGGCTATTTACAAGTAGGTGTGACTAGAAGCCAACGAGGTGTGCTTTGTTTCTGCTTGGGTGACATCAGCTTTACTTACCTACAAGTTCACGGGTAATGTAGGTTAGTTACATTTCTGTCAGGAAATTTTCTTATATCTCACTAGTTCATGTTTGGGCCATCTTTGGTGAAGTGACATTAAACCGTGCCCGTCTTTCAAATTTTGTGTCAGGAAAAAGCTCTGGTTGGCGATTGCGTGAATCATGGAAGATCCATTCCTAAATTGCCACATGTATGTCCTGAAAGGGAAGTCCATAGATCTGGTTTCACATGCAAGGAGAATGCAGATTCTGATTGCTAACACTTGTGCTGGCTGGGGAATTTCCTGCTCCAACTATGGCACTGAAGAGCTGTCCAAGGAATATTTGTAGAACAATGTTTTTGTTTGAACTTAGAATCTCCACAGATCAGAGTACATGTAATTTGAGTGTTCAGAAAAAAAAATCACTCTTTTTATGCAAAAAGAGAAAAGGAACACTGAATGAGAAATTCAATAGATCTCACACTGCAAGTTTCAGAATTTTTTAAAAAAAATTTCATTTTCCAGCCTTTCCCCTTTTTACTCTAACAGCTGACAGTGACTCAATTATATCTTAGATTGTCACCCTTTTCTTTCATTCTCCTTCTTTCTCTCCTTCCCTCTTTCCCTTCTTACCTTCCTTCTCTCTCCGCCCCTTTCTAGTCTGTAGGTCACAAATACAGAGAGGGCAGTGACTGACAATGCAATTGTAGAGAAGTAACGTCTTGAGATATCGCCGGGAATAGAAAAATACGCAGCTTTATGCACAAATACACCAGCGTATAAGAAACAAGTGTCCGTATGTGCTATTTTCTTCTTTTGGTAGCAGTTTAGTGACCTGTAGCTTCAAAAAGCATCAGGGTTATACTTACTACACTAGCTACTGCAGAAAGGGTCTTAGCGATACAGTATTTGTTTCATGGTAATTTCACCAGATTCCTCCTTTCTGAGATTATCTTAAATCTACCCCTCGATTAACATGTACAGACACATGAATCTTTCTTGACAGACAGCATATTATATAGGAGACAGGTTTTTAGGGACCAGTACTGACTTTGTTTGTACAAGACATTACCTTGGTGGGGGCTTTTACTGAGGTAAGGGAAAAGGGGCATGTTATGGTGTAGATGAAGAAGAACCCTAAAACTCATGCGCAGAGGCGTGGCTTTCAGAGGTAATTGAATTGTGGGGGTGCTGTAGGTGAAAGCTATGTTAGGAGACAGGACCTGGCCAGAAGGGGCAGGTGGCTAGGGGTCTGACCCGGAAGGGTGTATCTTGCTCCTTGGCTTCCCCCTTGTCTCTGCTTTCTGACCGCCACAATATAAGCTGCTTTCCTCTGCAGGGGTGCCGTTTCTGTTTCGGAGCCCACAGACCACCACTAACCATAAACCAAACCAAGCCTTCCCTCCTTAATATTGTGGATACATATGTTGTCCCAGAAACAAAAAAGTAACTAAGATATGGTCCCACCACAGTCTGTGACATCTATCGATTCTGAGATCACCCTACCCACCGGCCACACCACCCTGAATGCACCCAGTCTCATCTGAGATCACCCTCCTCCCAGCAATCTCCAATTTCCACAGAAGGAATATGAAAATATGTTAAAAATAGGTTCTCCTGATTTCTGTCTGAATGCATCATCTTTTTCTGCTCAGACTTTCCTGCACAGGGTCACTTTGTTATCGCCGCAGTACATTTGAAAGGCTGGGCAAAGGCTTTGGAGGGGCCATGCTACAGGATGCTTAGCTGCAGCGTTTGCCTTGTCAGGAGATCTGGCCTGTGGAGGAAAGTGGTTCTGAAAGCCAAGAATTTGTCCTGGAGGCCCAGAGGGACCAGAGACTCTGCTTTCTTCTTTTTCTACAAGGTCCTCTCCTGGACCTCCCCTCCCACAGTCTCACTGCTGCTGACTTTAATCCTGTGACCACTGCCATCGTCCGTGGATTGGCAGGAGCGAAGTAGGTTTTGCATACATTGTTTGTGATCCTGTTAGCTTTATATCTCATTATGATCTTGTTTCTTCCGTTGCTGCATTTTTCTATCCCAGTGTGTCTGAATGCTGTATCTGAGTTGGGGCTGTCTGAGTGTTTTCAGATTTCAACAAATACAAACTAAGCACTTAACAAGTATAAGTCATCAGAGGAAGAAAATCAATTAGTTCTTCCCAGTTGTTTCATTTAATATTCATCCAGCCAACAACTCATTTACTGAGCACCTACTTGTATCTATAGTTGGAGGCATGGAATAGGGAAGAACATTTCCTGCTGTAATATTCTATAAGCGGGGAGATATATAAGCACATGATATGTCATATGGTGAGAAAGGCTGTGGAAAAAAATACTGCAGGCACAGGAGGTTGGGACTTTGAAAAAAATGGTCAGAGAATACCTCTTTGAGAAGATGATATTTAAACTTGAAAGTGGAGTAACTAGCTGTATTTCTCATTCTGCCTGGAAGGCATTGCCTCTAATCTCCATGGCAGCTCATATGCTATCTTCCCTACAAAACTAAGCCCCAGGGGCTGTCGGAGCTATTCCTTCTCTTCTTTTGGAGTTTGGGCTATACTTGCAATGTGCTTAGGCTGTTCCTGCTCAAAATACATAGGAGTGTAGCTGCTCACTGATTGATGTGTAGGTAACCATCTGCAAGACCCTCCCCCTGGTGCCCCCCACTGCTGGAGAGAATCAGATATGCTGGTGCTTTGCAGTGAATCTAATTCCCTAGGGTAGGGCCTCTGAGGACCTCAGTCTGGATGGAATTTTGATGCTCTTCAAGGGTTTCTGAACCCAAATGTCACCAGGTTTGCAGAGCTTTCTCTCTGCTGTCTTCACCCAGTGATTTGTCGGCCAACAGGGGTTGAGTGTTTTTGATAACGTGAACAATTTATCTTTCCTTCTACTCTTAGAATTTCTAGCTCTTTTCGCTCAGCCAATGGTTTTTGTCTTCCTGGAGTGCAGGAGCTTTTGAGGGACCCATTGGGAGGGCTGGGTCTCTTTTCCTCCAAGACAGTTCCCTTTGTAAGCGCTCCTGGAGCGGTTTCCTCTGCCCTGTGCGATCCCTGCTCCATCTGTTCTCTATAGCACAGAAATTCGTTAGAATCTATCATTCTCGGATGGCTTTCATCCCCTTGTTTCATGCAGTAGATTTATAGCATTTTAGGTTTTAGTGTTTTTTTTTTTTAAAGGGGTTGCCTGGAGGGAAAGGAGTTAGGGATGCAAGTTAATTTTATTATCAGTGCAATCATGACGATATTGGGAGGCTCCTTTTGCTCTAAACTATTTCTCAAACCAGCCAAACCTAGTTACACAATTCCCACTCCCTGGGAGTAATGAGATTAGGAGACCGTTGTACATCACACAGGATACAGGTCAAGCTGGAGTTCGCCCATGCCACTCTGTGAAAGCTGATCCTTCCCAGCTCCTTCCAACATGCTGCATGGGTAGCTTGACATTGGCCACAGTGGAATATTTGCACCATGGAAGCTGGCAAATATTTTACATCTTGCTCCTCACCTCCAATACAGCCAGCCTACTGGCAGACTTCTGAATATATCTCATGCTAAGGGTGCTAATGCAGGCTTAAACACATAACTTGGGCACTCATGCTTTGGTGAAGTTGCTTTATCAGGCAAGCTGAGAATTCCTTGAGAGTCAGGGCATAGGCTCTCAGAGAATGTGGTACAGTCCAAAACCCAGAATTATCAGTTGCAGAAAATCAGGTCATAAAGGTCCAGGGCACAGGAAATTCCAGCAGGGCTGTTTGGGAAGAACCGAGTGAGGAAATATTGCTGAACAGGAGGGAGAAAATGCCAAAGTCAACTTGAAAACTGGCTGAAGCTTTTAGAGGATGAGCGAAGGCAGGGCTTGATGCCAGCACAGAAAGTTGGCTTTTTCTTTCTGTCAGGAGCTGACTTTGCTGGAGCTGGGGAGAAACATTTATTTCACCCTCTTGCTCCCCCCAACAGGGACCTGACACATATGCTCAGCTACTAGGAACAGCAGCAAGTGCACACACCTGCTGGCCCCGCTAATTACCCAGCGCCCCCCAGGACGAGGGCATTGACTGAACACCTGGGCAGAGGTAGCTGACTCTGTTAGAACTAGAGAATGTTAGCTTTGCAGTTATTGAAGACTCTGGGTCATTAATCAGAGAAATAGTGTTTTGTACTTGGGAAGCAGGGCCAGGGAGGATCTTTTCCTTTCGATTAGTGGGTGTTCATTGCAAAAAGAACTTGAACAGATAGCCTTAGCTTTCCCATAACAGAGAACATTGACACCTTAGAAGTGCCTGATGTGAACTTGTTTGTATTTAGGTAAAATTTGTTGCCTGGAACACTAAGGAAAGGCACACTCACCAGGTGGCCTCCTCTGTAAATGACTACCACTTCTGCACGATCAGATCAGATTGTATAACCATTTATTTTAAATGCAGTCACTTTGCTAATGTGAGCACTGTCGGAACCATTAAAAGACTTCTGGAGAACACTACTTAGCAATTCCCTTTTCTTTTCACTATGCCCCTAGCCTTCTCAGCTTTCCCAACTCATTTACTATTGGAAGAGTAAGAGTGGCATCATTTTTGGAGTATTTTCCACATGCCATTGTGCTAGACACTGTGGTAAGAACCCCATAAAATAATCTTACTCAATTCTCCTCCCACCCCCCTCTGGTGCTAGGAACCAAAGCCAGGGCTTTGTACAAGCTAGGTGAGCATTCTACCACTGAATTACACTCCCAGCCATATTTAACGTTCATCTTTATAACAACTAGATTGGGAAGGAAGTGTCTCTCAAATTTCCTTCCCCAACCCCAATCTATAGCTGAGGAAACTGATGCCTGGAAGAGTTGAGTGATTTGATTAAAGTCTCGCTTGTCCCTTTGTGTTTGGCCTGCTTGTCCATTTTGAAGCTTCTAAGGGGGTGTGTAGGAGGGTGTTATCTCTCGATGCTTATCTCAGAATGAGATATTTTGGCATTTTTCCAATGCTGAGTCACTGACACACCTGAGTTCTTCTGTCGCTCAGCTGGTCTATGATAGTGGTCTCCTCTGCCTTCCTGGGGCTATGGTCTGGGCCATGGCCTACAGAGAACTGGTGATCTATGCCTGGGACAAATGGTCTTGCTCAGTATACACCGGGACTCACACCAAGATCAGATTTAGACTTCAAGGTTAAATTGAGTCACCGTTTTTCTGGTCCCACAGGTGTATTTTTTAAACCTGTAGCATCATATGCTGCATTGTAAACGTTAGTAATTTTCTATTCCCTTGCACTACAGGTGTTTAAGAATATTTGTAGTTACTTCAGGATAAAGAAAAATGGGAAAGTCTGTATCTTTCACTCATGAACCTGAATATAATTTCCAGTTTCAAGATACTGTAAAAAAGAATATATTTCATCTAGGCTCCATGGCTAGGAAACAGAAAGCAACAACTGCTGCCCTCTTAAAACAATTAATCTTCCTCAGAGCGATATATCTGGTGCAGACATAACTCTAAAGGGTCCTTGGCTGTTTATCTGCTGCCATTGGAGCAGATACCCAGGAGCAAGTGCTAATAAGACAGCTTTCTCCCAAACCTTTGAACATCAACACAAAAGCATCATTATAGGAAACATTTGGGACTTATTTAATCTTCTTTATAGTCCCAGAGGTTGGAGAGGTTGGAATTCAAAGCAAGACAAGTTGTTCTGAATAGTGCTTCCCAGAGTGTAGGCCGAGACCAACTGGGTCAGAATTCCACGGGCTGACCATCAACAACGCAGGATGCTAAGTCCCCGCCAGGCCTATTGAACTGGAGTCTTCGTTTATTGAGGTCCCAAGTCAGATTTTTAAAAACTTATTCAGCTGATACTCACTACTCCCCCTAATGGATCAGAGCTAACAGAGTTGTAGAAGTGGCCTGAATTTTATTGCCTAGCAGACTTGAATCTTAGCTTTGGTATTTCAGGGTAGTGTGACCTTAGGCAAAATGTTTATTTTCTTGGTGTTTCAGTTTCCTCATCTGTAAAATAAAAATAACACTATTTCCCTGGAAAGGGTAACACTATGCATCAAACTGCCAGGTACAGTAACTAAACAACTATTACTCTTATTCATGCATCATTAGGATGCAATAGGCTCTCACTGCCAACAGAATGAGAGGCTCGTAAATAATCATTTCACACTTTGCATCAATTAACTTCTCAAGGGTTATTGGAAATAGAAAGAGGAAACTGTTGGAAGTGAAGAATGAGTCACCTGGGAGAGCTGGGCTGACCTGTGTGGCCTGGGGTGGGGGTGCTTTCTTTCAGAGCGGCACTTCCTAAACCTCAGACACTACCGGAAACCCCTGGAGGGCTTACTATGCGCGCAGGTTCTGAGGCTCCACATCATGCTTGCTAAAGCAGATCTTTGGGGTGGGGAGCCAGAGTCTCTAGATAACACCCTTCTAAATTGACTGTTAGCATAATTTGGGGTGAGCACAGTCCGGAGAATAGAGGTGTTTTCTCTCGATGATGTTCTGTGATCATTTTGTCCTCTCAATCCAAGCTCCAAATCCAGGGAATATAACTTTCATGACAATAATAGTACTAATAGGTAATAATAATAGTAGCTAATATTTATTGAGCCTCACCTGTGAACAAGGCATTGTTGTAAACTTCAGATACCATAATGCTTTAATCTTTACAGCGATATTCAAGAATATATAATTATCTGTATTTTACAGAGAAGAAAGAGACATGTTTGCTCAGTACAGGGAAGGCTGGGAAACTTGTGCCTGTAACCACGAGGCTCCCCGACCTCTCCCTTGCTCAGGCAAAGAGTAGATAAATTCAGAGAGGGCTAAGTTGTAACAAGGGCCCTTTGCTCTGCGGTTCTGAAATAAGTAGGTTTTAGCTCATGGGTTCAAATGAGCCTCAAATTTTACTAGTTAAGAGGAGGGTGTAGGGTCTGGAGCCAGGCCAGCCCTCTGGGAAGCTGATGTGGGGGAGGAAGAAATCTGGCCAGATAACCCACATTTTGGGTCTTGTAGCTGGATTTTAGTTCCCCTGAGGCAATGGCCCAGCCTTCTTCCCACTGCACCGCCCCACACAGCATGCTGTGGGACCCCAGTGAGAGCCTGTACTGCTTCTGTCTCAACATAGGACCCAGCAGCACATCCCTCTTGGGGAATGCAAGGATTTTGCTTCTTGGGGTCCCCAGGGCTCATCTGTCCCATTTTGAAGCCTATTTCTCTTTTTGCTCTGGGCCAGTCTTTACTGTTTTTTTTTTTTTTTTTTTTTTAACTAAGAATGCCATTTCTAAAAGTAGGAGGGATTTCTTTGACAGTGACTAGAATGCTGATAATGATGAGACAGATCATGAAATTACCGAAAGAAAGTCAATCCAGTTAGTTAGAGGTGAACCTTCAAAGGGGTCCTTTCCGAAAGGGGCACTCTGTTAGAACACACAGGCCGGCATCTTTGTGAAGACTGCAGGGCTCGGATCTTACCATTTTCTGTAAATTTCTGGAATACTTGTAGAGAAGGACAACGTATTTCTCTTTCAAATCCTGATAATTTCTGATTCAAAGAGTAATAGCTCCAAGTGTTCTTCCAGTAGGCTGTTTTACTTCCAGGCACTATAATGCAGCTAATTGGAACCCCCAGGATTTAGTTTTGTTCGTCTGTGCGGCATGGAGTCCTGTGAAGTATTTGTATTACAATTCTAAAATCTACCCCTGTTTGAGAAACAGATGTCAGAGGGGGAATGCAATCAAAGTAGAAGAAATGACTATAGGTAAGCATTTTTATTTTCATGTTAAGCATTAGGGCTTCTCATCATAACTTAACCAATGAAGGAGAAGTCAGATAATAAATACACCTATTGTTTGTGTACAAAGACGTTATTTCTAACCCATCTGTAGAAGTGCCAGTGTTTTAAGTGTTTCTCTATTAGTGCTGATGTATTTGGGTGATGGCAGCCACACGCTGTTGCCTGGCCATACTGGTAATCAGTAGCAGTATTTGTAAAGGAGAAGGCCAAGATTTTCTGGCATTTTCTGTGGCTAAGGAAAAGGGCCAGATTTCTACTCCTAAGGATGAGGGGGCCTATTTTCCTAACCCCACTAGCTTGGCACTTTTTATATTACATAGCATGGGCCACAGAAGAGGATACTAGCGTTTTGGAGGATTTAATAAAGTAAAAAGTTAAAAGGTTTCATACATTTTCTTACCAGGAAAGCCATCTACTCTATTTCTGCTGTACACTCCATATACTAACCAAAGACCAAATAGAGCAGCAGGAAAAAGCAGTAGTTAGTTAATGAGTTCTTTATTTACATTCCAAAGCAGTAAGCTAACTTTTTGTTTGTTTGTCAGGCTTAACAGATTATACTTTATTTACAAGTCATTAACAGTCATTAATAAATGAGACAGTTTGGATAAATAGCTTTCAATATCACATAACTCATTTAACATTTTAATACAAAGAGGGAAATTGTGTCTGATTTAGGGGAAACAGATGATTTAATTGAGACTCTGCTCCCCGTGGATAGCGCAGCCCTTCCACTTACTAGCATGTGATCCTGGCCAAGCTAAGTTGTCTGTATCTCAGTGTCCCCATTTTTTGTCAGATGTATGCAATTATGTTACTGTCTTCATAGGAATGTTTCCAACATTAAATAAGAAGATGCATACATGCTTGGCATATGTGCTTAGCCCAGTGAGGACTCTGCATGTGTTAACTAATTGTAGAATGAAATCAAACACATTTCAGCTCTTGTCTTTGGCTATACCTTGATGAGCCTCTTGTTACATTTTGTAGCTATTGCATGAAGTATTAACTATATTGGCTACCTAATGAAATGTAACCAATGAATATTTGAGTTTGGCAATAAAACTATGTTATGCACTGAATAGAAATTTGCTTGCTACCAATAGTAAATAAATTAGGGGCATGTTTAATAAAACCAAAGATTCTCTTTATATTTTAAACCACTATTCTAGAGTAAACATTTGTCTAATATCATGTAAAGACAGTACTAAATAAATATAGATTCATTTAGCGTCATTTCTTTTTTCTAATCTTTTATTTTTTATATTTATTAATAATAGGCTTTAGTTCTTTTAAAAATTCACATAACCACTCCTCCATAAAATAATTAACTAGCATTTCAACCTATTTGCATTGCTAAATTACTCATTAATTAAGTGGACATTTTGAATCTGATTTCTGTCAATTTGTACTACATGGATATTCTTTTTTCATATAAGCACACTTTTAAGGAGAATAATTTTCTTCCCACAAATGTTAAATAAGCATTAAAGTCATTCCAATGTACAGTAATACAATGATAATAATGGCATTTGATATAATAAATGTACATATAATAATACAATGCAGTATTTATGATTTGTTTTGATTGATTAAACTGCCTTTGCTATAGCTGTTTTGGACTTGGCCTTGGAGTTTAGCACTTACATCTGTCTCTGGGTACCTTCTCTGTGAGTGGGAATGAGGAGGGGAAGTTGATGTGTCTATGTTGCCAAGAAAGAATGGCGGTGTGGCCCGTGAAACACTGGATCCACAAAACTTAGGGACCAGCTGATTTTTGCAAGGACCTGATTTTTATAGGCCTTCCATTTGCTAGCTCTGGTAATTACTAGAATGAAGTCAAAAGCTGTGGTTGGGAAAGGCCTGAGACAAGAAGAATTGAAATGGAGGGGACATTAGACATGTATCTTTTGACTGTGAGAGGAATATAGTTAATGTTTGTACTGAGAAACTGGACCAGCTCTTAGCCTTCAAAGGTATACTTTTACAAACATACTATCATTCTCCCTACTAAAAGTCATGGCCTGCCTGGTTGCTTCTAATCACAAAGGTGGGTTATCCTTGCTGTTTTAAACTTACTAGCATCATGTATTTCTTCACATCATTGTTTTGTCTAGTATTTCTCCAACCCTTTGTTGAAGTTTTCTAGGAAACAATATTTCCCCCTGTAAAAGCTCCCATAAGTACAACTTTCCTCTGATGTGGACTTCAGTGGATTGGGTGCAACATCCCATTGACTCTAACAGCAAGGGTTTCAGCGTCTGCTGGGGCAGTCATGGCTTGCGGGGAAGGAATGTGAGAATGCGGAGAGTCATGTCAGTGGTAATACAGGTGGTTAGGCGCCTGTGATTTTCTGGCTGCAGTACTCTTCTTTGGCATGGTTTCCAGTTTCCATGGCCAGAGGAGTCCAAGAATTAACAAGTAGGGGTTGATAGAATAAAGGGGATGAGCTCAAGGAACTTGAGAACACCTTTTAGGGTATGCTTTTAACTGCTTAAATTGGAAAGGGCCTTACCCCTACCCTAACCTTTTCCTCTCTGGCCATAGATCAAGACCTCACTTTGGCAGTTTTTGCTTCATGAATGATTTTATGAATCACCTTTGCATAAAGGAGATTCCTATTTTATATCTTGAATGTTTTTGCGCAAGTTAGAATAAGGCTGAAAAACAGAGTATCATATCCGGCGCACAAGTCTAGGCCTTCCTCACATTCACAGAGTCATATTCTTATTGTGTCTTGTGTTAATGAATTTTGTCTCCTTCTCGTCAGTTGATTGCTGATGTTATCTCTTTGGGCTATTTCTGAAAGGGGAAGTGGGTTGCTTTGTTTACTTTTTCACATAGTAGAATATATCAAGGTATATTTATAGAGACCTACTATCATCAAACAGACTATTGCTGAAATCTTGAAGCAGCAGGATCAATTCTCTTTTCACTCGCAATGAGACATTCTGAAACACACCTTAAATAATGTGTTCAAATTAAACATCTAGGAAATGGTAGATGAAACCTGAAACTAATTCAGTTCAACTGCAAAATCCATATTCCTTCATTAGGCTATGGTCCTTCACAAAGCTTTACCTTCTGAGTGCTGAATTATTCCATAGATAGCAGCCCTGGCTTTATCTTTGGCTCCCTTTCTCTGGCATGGTTTACTCCCTTCACTCTTACTCAATTTCAACATGTTGAGCCTCAGCACAAACCAAGATTCTTTTTTCTATGTTTCAACTATATATTATTGAATAATACTATTTTCAGCATGGTGCAAGGCACTATAAGGGCTACAAAAATTAATGAGCGGCTGCTGATAACCTTGGGAGCTTCATGTAAGTGACCAAAGAGTGAACACAATATGACCTGCACATGAATGTGTGCAACGTGAGGCAGAGTAAAAGTGGCTCGATTGAGACGCAGCCCATGAGGGGGACTTGCAGGAGAAGACAAGCACAGAGGACTCGTCTCTGGGGATCTTGGTTGAAACGTGGCTTGTCTGTTATTGGGTTGAGCAGAGAGGTTGATGATTACACTTAATGGTTCACTGTCGCTGCTATTTCATGCAAACAGCTTATTTGGGGGGAGAAACATAATCAATGCCAAAGAAAATCTAAGCAAGGATGGGGCGTGCAGGTACACTTTTACTTTGCGAATATTTTCTCCAAGACTGATAATGAGGATAACTTCTAACAGAGAAAACAACTGAAGAAAAAGCCTACATTTCTTACTCCAGCTGAATTTAATCTGACAATGAACGTTTCATTCATGCAATATGGTACTAACTGTGACATTTGTGGAGGTGGGATATACAATGAAGACCTGAAGCATTTATTCTAAGGAGAAGAGCCTGTCTATAAAAATAAATACCCCATTTTAGGAAGAAGCACAGGTCATTAGAATAAGACAGAACAGTCCTCATTTATGTGGGAGGTTATTTTCCCTAGAGAGATCAGGGAGGAGTCAGTTAATGTGAATAGTCAACCTCTATTTATTGCCAAGCAGTTTCCAGTCTTGCATTGGGCTAACCAAGAACTCTTGGAGGTAGATGCTGTTATTCATCAACCCCATACTCCTGTTTCTCCATGGAGGAAAATCCTGGAATGGAGAGGTCAAATAATTCACCAGCGGATAGCTTGTCGGTTGCCTCTAGATCCTGGCCATCTAAATGGGGCAGCTCTATCATTCACCAGGCCGTGTCTTAGAGGATAGAGAGGGGCGGATTTCCCACACAGAGCTCTCAGAGGAAGTCAAGAAACAGTAGCAGGAGACGGTTAGTGGGCATAGGGAGACAGATCACACAATACTGGAAGAGGGATGTGAGGCACAAAGGGAAGGAATTGTAAATATCAAAAGGGTAGGTTATGTGATGCTGGCTTCAGGCTGAGCCATGGAGGACATTGTGTTGTTCTCTAAAATGAGTATACTTGATGTTTTGCCATTGACAGGTTTTTCAAAAGCCTCATCCTATGACAGAGATGGGCTGCAAAGGTAGAAAATGGATGTGAAGGTCTAGTAGAGGCAGCATGACCAGGTAAAGGTCGTAGTCAGTAATAGGGAATATGCTTAGGGATGGGAGTGACAGTGACATTGAGAAATTGCAAAGTAACACGTGAAAATTTACCGACAGAAGTCATAGAGGTACAAAATCGGGAGGTAAAACGCGCTGATTGTTAAAGAAAGGAATCACTGAAGATACTTGAGTTTTGAGCTTGTAAGGGTACAGGTGTTATCAACAGAAAGAGTGACAAATGATGAAGTTAATTTTTTACATAGTGTCATGTAGATAGACTATTAGCTGGCTAGTCCTCTGACAGTGAATATAGTAATTACTCTGGTGATGTCTCAATACATTCTACCAGGTTTAGATCTTTTACACTAAATCAAAGTCAAGGCTTGATAAAATAAGAGTGTACCTCAGGATTTAGAATTTGTATCTATGTAGAAGCCTAAGAACACCTTGACTGACAGATTTGTTTGAACCTTCTGGGTGTTCCCTTTGTTGGCAAATAAAATTCCGCATCTCCTTTACTTGAGAACAGTCCAAAAACACTCAATTAAATAAATGCTTTAGGAGACAGTGATGACTTTGTTAGAATCTTTCCGTACTTATCTCCTGGTCACTGGACCAATCAGCAGGGCTATATCTCAGCAAGACCCATATGGGAAAGTACTGGAACTGCTAAAGATACAGCAGGACCTGGTTCATCCATACCAGTGGGAATATGGCTGAGAGAGGTTTTTGCGAGAGTTGAGTCACAGCAGGGTAGGTGTGGGGGAGGGGTATGAAGTTGGGTAAAAAAGAATTGTTAGTGTAGGACGTTCTCTCATGATACAGCATTTACTTCCCTGGAAGGGGACCCAGGGTATGATTTCTAATGCATTGCTGGGATAGATCTCTAGAATCTTGGGAGATGTGGTGGTTCACATGAAATGAAGTAGAGATGCCAGGTTGGCCAGGATTGGCCATAAAAGAAAGGACTAATGGGTACAGAGAAATGGACATGCTAAGGTCCCTCTAATATGGAAGCAAAGAAGACTCACCAGCTGACTGTATTCCTTGGGAGGCCCAGAGCACGCTGTTAAGATGACGAGGGTTATGCTGTCCAGGGGGCGTCAGCAGTTGTGAATCTCACTAGCTGCTACATTCTCAGGCTGAACTGATGATAAGAGAAGCTGCTGCAGAACTCAGTAACCTAGGGCAGGGTGAGTGCAAATAAAAATTTGGGATCCCTGCATACAAAGCAGGAAAAATCTTTTTGTTTTTTTTCATGACTTGCCATTTCTTTTTGCTATTTAAAATGTGTTTCCTGGAGTGTAAGATACTTCCAGGGTGAGAAGAGATTCTTGTATTACTGAGGATTCTGCAGAGAAACAAAATTGATTGATTGACTGATTGATTAGAACTGGCTCAGGTAATTATGAAGGCTGAGAAAACCCACAACCTGCATCAAACTGGAGACCCAGGAAAGCCAGTGGTATAGTTCCAGTCTGAGCATAAGTCCAAAGGCAGAAGAAGACTAGTGTTTTAGCTTGAAGGAATCCAGACAGAGAGTGAATCCTCCTTTATTTAACCTTTCCATTCTATTCACTCCCTCAGTGAACTGGATGTGTCTCACTCATTTTGAGTGGGGCCATCTGCTTTCCTCTGTTTACTGATTTAAAAGATAACTTCACCAAGAAACACCCACACAGATACACCTCAGATAATTTTTAACCAAATATTTGGAAACTCTCGCTCAGTCAAGTTGACATTAAAATTAACCATCAGAGGAGCTAGCAAACACTGGGAGCTTTCAAAAGGTACTTGTGCTGTACAGAGTAGAAGATAAATACAATACTTTCAGGGGCCACCATGTAAGTAGGAAAGTAGCATCAAACTTGGAGCCTCCTCATGTTTTGGAGGCAGCATATTTTACATTTGTAGCAACTGGTCCAATCACATTCCAGGTGATGTGAAAGATGGCTAAATTCGGGTAGGCCCAGAGTTAGACAGTATTCTGCAGCACATCTAGGTTGTGCTGTTGCTTGAGCCAAGTGATTACACAGACTTCATAGCACCATATTAGATGTATCTGATGGGTGGGAGAATCCTGCGTTGAAGCCTACTAAGGCCCCAAACTGATGAGTTTTAGAGCAGATCCCTAAGGTTCTGGAGCAAGCACTTGTCATCTTCCCCAGAGGACTGTGTATCTCTTGAAAAACAGATCTTGTTCTGCTAAAACTCTGGCAGAGGACATTAAGCAACGGTCAGAACTGCCTACCATAGGCTGAGTACTGTCAGACTCACCAAGTTGGGTTTCTCAAAAATTATGACATGGAACTAGCACATTTGGTATTAAGCTTGAACTCATAGAGGGGGCACAGGGAAGTTTCATGAACAAAAGCCCAAATTCCTATGTCACCCATCGTAATTATACTAACACCTATCCCTTGGCTCACACCTAAGTCTCATGGGTGGTTCTTTACAACCAACTGACAGAGGAAGGAAAAACTCAGGCTTGGTTCATGGTTAACTTGGCTTGGCTCATGGTAAACACTGACTGCCACTGCTCTGTTGCTTCACTTCAGGGTCACCCTGAAAGCGAGTTGCAGAGGGGGAATTCTCCCAGTGGGCAGGCCATGGCATTGTACTTGGAAGTCCACTTTATGTAGAGAGAAAGATCACCAAAACTGTGACTCCATCAAGTATGTCAGCCGTGGACACATTTTGAATTTGGAGTCAAAGAATTTCCTGATGGACTGAGTATGGAACCTCATGGAAAGACTGCGTCAAGGGTGACACCAAGGTGTTGGCCAGACCAACTGGAAAAATGAGGTGGAGCATAAATTTCAGGAGTTTGGCTTGGGCCATGTTGGTCTGAGATGCCTATTAGACATACAAATAGTGATGTTAAGTGGGCATTTGATAGATAAGTCTGGAGCCAAGGAGAAAAGTGTTCAAGCTAGGTGGGAGGAGTTATAACATGCCAGAAAAAGTCATAGAAGTGATCAAAGAAGTCTTTGCTGGTGATTTGGACAGAGAACAAAGTCTTCTCCTTTACTTAAATTGGTCATGTGTATCATAAAGGGACTGGAGTGTGAGAATGACAGTTTTGGAGCTTTTTCTAAGCATTACAATCCAGATTCTGGGTAAATTTTGCAGGGCAGAAAAAGTTGAGAGCCACAGCACTGTTCATTTAGGGCCAGTATTTAGACACCTGTAGCTCTCACTCATTTCTGGTGCTCCTCTCTTTCTAGGCATATAAGAAAATTAAACTTCCTTACTTCCCTTGCAGAAAATTCTGGCCTTTGGATGAAAGGAGATGATCACTTCTGTGCTGAAGTATTTCATCTGTGCTGCAGGATCCTCTAAAGTCCCTTTCCCCTGCTGGAGTTAACACAGCAATGTGTTGAGAGGGAGTTGACACCAGGTGGGAGACGTCAGAACACTGGGCCATTCCTGGAGACTTGCAGCCCTGGAATTTGCTCAGGCAAGCTGGAGCATTCTGTATGTGTTAGGCCACTGAGGTTTTTGTGTTGTTATTGCAGCAAAACACAACTCATTCTAATAAACATAATGTGTTGGTTGTAGACTGGTTGGGGGAGTTTGTAGAAATAAGAATCTAGTCTTTGGACAGGTGTGATAAGAATCAGAGTCTAAGAAAACCAAACCTTATTCATGCCACAAACTTCTTCATTTTCACAATTTGTACTTTGTAGGAGAATGCAATACAATTCTCTCATAAATAAGGTATTATTTTCAACTTTAAGACTATTTTGGGGCAGTTTTAGGTTCACAGGAAAATTGAGAAGATTGTCCTGTGCAGATTTCCCACATGCAACTCCATACGCAACTTCCCCTCATTCCTCTTGTTGTCAGTGACCATCTCAGAAGCACATTCACGACAACTGATGAGCCTACATTGATCCATTTGTATCATTTAGATGCCATAGTTTACATTAAGATTCATTCTTGGTTTGGTACATTCTGTAGGTTTGACAAATGTATAATGGAATGCATCTATCATTTGGATATCATGAACGTATTTTTCATTTGCTTTAAAAATCCTCTGTGCTCCACCTAGGCCGCCCTCGCTACACTCAATCCTGGGAGTCACTGATCTTTCTGCTGTTTTCATAGCTTTTCCTTTTTTCAGAACGTCATCAATAGTTGGGATCATATCACATGTAGAATTTTTAGATTGGCTTCTTGCACTTAGTAATCTGCATTTAGAGTTCCCTTTTGCTTTTTTATGGCTTTATAGCTCATTTCTTTTTAGTGCTGACTAATACTCCATTTTCCAGGTATACCATGGTTTATTCACTTACCTTCTGATGGAGATTTTGGTTGCTTCCAAGTATGATTAAATATACTATAAAAGTTTGTGAGCAGGTTTGTGTATAGACAAATGTCTTCAGCTACTGTGGGTGCATGCAATAGACACAATTGTTGAATCATAGAGGAAGAATATGTTTAGCTTTGGAAAGAACCACCAAACTATTTCTAAAGTGGCTGTATCATTTTACATTCCCAACAGCAAAGCATGACAGTTACTGCTGCTCTCTATCTTCAACACTGGTTTAGATTATGTCATTCTTATAGATGTGTGTAGTATCTCACTGTTGGCTTAGTTTGTGTCTTCCTGATGACGTGCTCCGGAGAACTTTCCATCTGCTTATCCTCCATCAGTGTGCCTCTTCTGGTGGGTGGTATGTTCACATCTTTTACCCACTCTTAACTGGGTTGTTTGTTTTATTATTGTTGAGTTTTAAGAGTACTTTGTATATTTTGGATCACAATCTTTATGACACATATTCTTTGGCAAATATTTTCTCCCAGTGTGTGCCTTACCTTCTCCTTCTCTTGACAGTGTCTTTGTAGAAAAGAAATTTCTAATTGTGATGAAATTAGCTTATCAATCATTTCTTTCATGGATTATGACTTTGATGTGTATCCAGAAAGTCACCACTATACCTAATTTTGTCTACATTTTTGCCTATATTATAATGTAGGAATTTTAAAGTTTTGTGTTTTACATTTAGGTTTATATGATCAATTTTGAATTAATATTTTATAAAAAGTGTATTCTTTTCAGTTTTTTTTGTACATTCCTTCCCTGTCTTTTCTTTTGTGCAGTGGTAGAGAATCATGAGATTTATTTTGATGACATAAATCTATAAATACTTTCAACTAGCCTTCACCAGTGTTAACCAGGTAATTAGAAGAGACCCCTATGTTGCTTAAGTATATACCACTCAGAGTGAGAAATTTGCTTGCTGAACAATTAACAAATCATGGATGGTTAATGGGATTTCTGGTGTACTTAACATTTATTAATGATAATAATGAGTTTATGTTTTCAAAGCTTGTCAGTTAGATTTATAACATATCCCACACATCTCTGTCTCAGTCCTTTTTACCCTTCATAGTTCAGACCTCAGAATAAAAACTTGTGCTTTATGGTGGAAGAAATAATTTTATGATGCATGGTTTCATTTGCGTGGTGTCTTATGCTCATTTTCATTTGTCTTCCTGAAATGCTCTGGGGGAAATAGGCCACTGAGGTTTGAATTAAATAAGGCAAGTGTATAATACTTCGTGGAATTCATAGTTCATGCCTGGTGATTACTGTTCTGCGTTCAATTCATACACATGCTCAGCCAAAGTTATAATATAACATAGGACCACAAATTTAAGTCCTTCCTGGACAATTTAGCGAGACATTTTGTCTCAGAATAATAAATGAAAAAGGCTGGGGATTTGGCCAGTGGTAGAGCAACCCTGGGTTAAATCTCAAACACACAAAAACTAGCAGGGTAAGTAATACCAGTAACAAGAGATAGAAACAAAGCTTCCACAGACGTTTCTCATGTGCTCCTCTCGAGCCGTTCTCTACCTTGCCTGTTCTCAATATCCTTCCCAGAATGGTGCGTTCGCTGAAACCGAGGGACCTACACTGGCGCATCAGTGCAACCCAAAGTTCCTAGTTCATGTCAGAGTTCTCTCTTGGTGTTGAGCAATCTATGAGTTTAGACAAATTTATAATGACACAGTATCACAGAGAGTGGTCACAGGCCCTAAATTCTCTGCACTCCACCTACTGATTCTTCCTCCATCGAAGCTCTGATGACCACTGATGCTGTTACTGTACCCGTCATTTTCCAGGCATTTTTCAATGTCTGGCAAAGTGCTATTAAAAAGTGCTTATCAAGTGAATTGGTGATTTCGGGGTTGGCAAATCAACGACAACACCTCGCTCTGCTCCAGATTCCATGCAGCCGACGAGTGTCCCCTTTTGGCTGTCTTGTCCTTTTTGGCTTCTCCGTTATTTTCTTTCTTTCACACTGGTTCTTGGTCTCAATTTTCTGGCTCATTTATGTCTTTCTAGCACTTGTCGTGTCTCCGGAATTGGTCTTCCATCTTTTCCTTTGGTGATATTATCTGATCCCATGGTATAAAATGTAATCAAATATTCTAGATGTTGAACCTCCAGGACTTTTTCTCTAGATCTGACTTTTTGACTGAGTCCCAGGTGTGTCTATATTACCTTCCAGCTTTACTGAAACATAATTGACAAATAAAAATTGTATCTATTTCACTGTCTTCCTATTTCTCCTATAACTCTCCATTTATCACCATTCTACTATTCCTATGTGTTCAATTTCTTTCAATTATGTATTTAAATTAGAGTGTGGGGTGCTGTATTTTGGTCTTTCTGTATCCAGTACTCCAGACTCATCTGTATTGTTATCAACTTTTCTTGTGTATTAAGGTAGAATAATATTCAGTTATATACATGTGTGTAAATATTATTATATATTACATTTTCTTGATTCATCCACTGAGTGACACTTAAGTTGATTCTACTTCCTTTCTATTCTGACTAATGCGACAGTGAACATGGGAGGGCAGACAATTCTCCAACATACCGGTTTCATTTTCTTTGGAGATGTACCCAGAAGTGGGATGGCTGGGTCATAGAGTGCTTCCATTTTCAGCTTCCCTAGGAGCTTACCTAGTATTCCGTCATAGCTGTATAAACTTATGCTTCCAGCAACAAGGTTTTTCTTTACTCCATGTGGTTGCAACACCTGTTGTCTTTTGCCCAGACTTGGGTATCTAATTGCAGTCAGCGTTGTTTGTTAGATGTACAGTAGAGTTCAAGAATTAACATGAAACAAGATAAAGGCGAAT
This sequence comes from Dinomys branickii, assembly GCA_004027595.1. Classification (NCBI taxonomy): domain Eukaryota; kingdom Metazoa; phylum Chordata; class Mammalia; order Rodentia; family Dinomyidae; genus Dinomys; species Dinomys branickii. Next base: position 17,277 of record PVLD010000019.1, on the reverse strand, counting down.
CTCAGAAGCTTTAGGTTAAGTGACAGAGGTCAGAAGACTATAAACTGTATACTCTATGAATTAGTTATTTGAGAATCTGTATGATTTCAATTATAATACAAATTATAGTGATTTGTAGTAGCTTATGTAGAGAGTGAGCACTGCCTATGAAGGGGCAGAAGGCAACTTTTTGGAGTAATGGAAATATTCTCTGTATCTTAATTGTTGTAGAAGTGAGGAGGTGCTTACATGACTATATACATTTGCTGAAACTCGGTGAACCACATCCTTTAACTTGTTGCTTTTTATGTACAAGTTCTTTTTTATTTTATTTTAAAGAGAAAAAACCCCAATAATACAGATTTTAACACAAGATGATAGGAAATTAACAGTGGTTAATAGATTGTGTATTGTTATCTTCAGAGTAGTTTGCTCAGATTATAAGATATAGGCATGCATAATTGGTTAAACATTATAAGCACAAACCTTTTTTTCCAATGAAGTAAAAGAAGTTAGTAGTATAATTATCTATCTTTTGTATATGTATAGATTTTCAAGAAGACAAATTATTCTTTAGTAAGCTTTATTTTAAAATCTCCCATTGTAACTAGATAAAATCAAAATACTTATCATTCTTTAGCCATCTTGGAGTTTTTGTTCTTTAATAAAAACTAAAATCATCCCCACTTTCTGTGCCTTTACTCTAACTACTTTGCCTGTAAGTTTACTTCTTCAAGGATCTGAGTGGCTAACTGTATTTATTTCAGAAGCCAAACTCTCAGTCTTTTCCCTTAAGAAAAGTCTAAAGTACATTTTCCTTCCTTGGTTCAGATGATCCCATTTCCCTGTTTTGTGCACTAAGCACTACTTAACGATTGAATGGACACATTTATTTGCTCCCTCCTGTCCCTGTCCTCATTGGTCTGTGAAGGGCAGTGAGGAAATGGAAATTGTCAACTGACTTCACTGCTCCATCTCCTAAAACTGAGGCAAGTGTCTGGCATGTAGTAGTCACTGAATGAATAAGTAAATGAATAGCAGTTGGCTGACTGACAGACTGAACCCTAAACTACAACTGTAAAATACTGGCACCTCTTGCTTAATTGAAGCATTACAGTACAAAGAATGTGGGCCAATAGCTCAAATGGAGGATGTGATTGGACACATCTTCTGGAGGCATTTATTTAGGTCTTTCTCTGTGAATGGCACTGAGATATATGTGGTCACTCATTTTAAAGAAAACATTCTGTCAGTCACTTTTGTCCCATTCTTCAAACTTTCTCAAATGAATAATTTTTCAAGGAAAAGGCTTCTTAATTCTAATTTCTGCAAGAAATCTGTAGAAAGAAGTTATTTGCACTTATGTTTTCCTATGTGTCTAGATTTTGTTGTTAAACCAGTTGTTAGGAGTGTTTTATGTATTCTTTAATAGATTTAAGAAACTGTGAAATGCAGTACTATTTTCTGTAATGAGCCAGCTGATGCAGTGAAAGCACACGGTATATTTGTAAATAGTGAAAGCTGTACTCTAAAACATGATACTATCCCTGGCTCTGTTTTGGGGAACATAAAGGGTGGCCCTAAGCTGAATGACTGAAAGTATGAGTAACTGGGCAGAAAACAACCAGTCCCCTGAGAAGCTGTTGATTGTTTTGAGAAATACTACAAATATCACAAATTAAAACTGAGTACGTGATTGCACGTGTGTACATGTGTACATGCGCACATGAGCACATGCATGCACACACCCCCCCACACACAGGTAGTGCTGGGGATTGAACCTAGGGACTTGTGCATGCTAAGCGTATTTTCTACCACTGGGTCATACCCCCAGCCCTTGGCATATGCTTTTATTTGCAAATTTTAACCCCGAGTACCTGTGGGAATATAACTGAATGAACAGTATTTAAAGGTTGAGGAGTTAAATCACCAATAAACACTAACACACATACACAGTGGAAAATAGAGCTCTTTATGACAGCGATCATCCAGTTATCAATTCTACATCTTCTATTGTTTCATTTTGGTTCTGAAAGGCATATTATGCCAAACAAGCAAGAAGGGAGAATCCTTTTCCTGGACTTGAACGCTGTGCTTCAGTGAGCCCACGTAATCTACCACAGCACCGTGACTCCTTCCTGCAAGGAGACGTGAGGGGTTCGCAGGTGACCGTAGGTGTAGGCGGGCACATGGTTCCCTCTCTGCTTCAGATCCTCTGGCTTCCCTTCTCCTCAGAAGTAACACACGCTTCATGATAATGAAATGTTCCTGGTAATTATGTCTTACTGAAGTAGCACCCAGCCAAGAGAAAGAAAGGTAATTCTGTCACTTTACCTGTAAAATGACAGACCGTCAGTCAGAGGCTTGAAAGTGTCAAATATCCTATTCTTGGGGATTGGAGATGTAGCTCAGGGAAAGAGCACTTGACTACCATGCATGAAGCCCTGGGTTTGATCTCTAGAACCTAAAAAGAAGTCATAACCTTAAATGTTTTGCTGTGATTTGTATTATACTGCTTGGTACAATATCTGGAATTTAGCATCATTTAGAATCATTTGAAGCGAAGCAAGTACATTGTTTTACTTAATAATTAACATTTAATCATTTTGTAATTGAGCGACTTATTTTGTCTTTCTTTGTAAATGATAAAACAGCACACACTGACTGTGTACCCTGCATCGAGCACTCTGTAAGGGACATTTTAAAAAATATGATGTCCAGGGTTTTTGGATCTAAATATTATAGTAAAATGTAATATTATTGCAACCCCTTCAAACAATCATCTCCTGCTCCTTGAAATTTTATAATCATTAAGACAAAACCTGAAAACATAGTGTAAGACCCTTCCGTTATTTTCTATAGCACTCCAAAGGCAGACAACGGCTTCTTGACTTTGACTGGATGAGTTTTTTTCTTTTTAAACTCTAGATTTATGAAGAAAACATAGTGTTATTTCAGAGTAACTGAAATGACACTGAAGAAAAAGAACCATAATCAGTATCTTAACCATTTGTCTCAAAAGACAGCAACAAGAGAAAGAACTGTAAGAAAAACAGGTACTATTCACTGTGCATTTGCAGTCCTTTGGGGTACCAGACCAGGGGTTTTCAAACACGGGAATGTAAGGCAACGGAGATGTTCAATACTTTCCTGTTTCCCAGATCAATAGTTTAAAAGATGCCACAGCCAGGAGCTAAGCCATCTCTGCTTCACACTGCTATACTACAACACCTTCACTTCAGTGTGCTTATACATGACAATGACATCTTTATACTAAGATTTTTGTCTGTTTTTCTACTGGGGCCTAGAGTTGTGTCTTCATTTAGTTCCCTTTGGGCTACAGTTTATCCAGTGTGCTTTGAGCCATTGTTATCTTGCGGTGCCTTTTACTGGGCTGATTTTGGTTTGTATCAGGGCCTTATTACTAATTGCAAAAAATGATCAGCCTACTGGTCTACCAGAGTCTAACACCCCCGATTATGAATGTCCTGCTCCCTGACCTACTGAAAGGACACAGGCCTCCTGTGCTTCTCGTCTGTACCTTTTTGGTCTCCAGTCATCAGCCACCTGGGAGTGAGATTTCTTTGGGTTTTCCAGGCCCAAGTGTCTGTTTCTGAGCACTTTGCTTTGCTGTCTTTGATTTCTTCATGGTCAGCATTCTGTCTACCTGGGGAACTGGGTAGAATCTTTTAAAGAACTCTTAAATTGGATTAGAGCTAAAATCCAATAGTTGTCATTATACTTCGTAGGAAATGGTGTTAAAATCCTTGGCTGACTACAGCAACTCTTGTTTCTATGCTCAGATCAGTTTATGTACACTAATTGTGTGAGCTATCCACCCAATGTGGGTTTTATAAAAATAAAAAACATGTACCATCCGTACTGGCTGACTACAGTTTTTCACTGAAGTGTGTTTTTCTCACTATATATTTCTGCATTTCCCCTCACATGGATAACTAAAGATTAGAAACTGAAAATTATTGTACAATAATGAGTATCTAAGTCATTATCTGAATAATCCAGATTACATTCAAGCTGTTACAGTGAAACATATTTTACTTTTCTAAAAGTGAGATCTTCCAAAATGCACTTTTAATAAATTTCATCAGATGTTTTACTAATCAAAATTCATTTTAGCAAATGTCCAGCCTGCCTGCTATTTTCTTTGTTCTGAGCTACACAGTGGCATGTGTAAAATACATATAAAATGCTTTCTCCCCTCCAGGAATTTGTGATCTAACTAATTACTAATATTCAGCTCTAGGATATACAATAGGTACGAAATAAGTAGGTCAAATGCATTTATAGAACATATTCAGTACTAAGCACAATTGGGAATCATAATGTTTTTTTTTGGGAATTATAATGTTGATAGCACTTTAAAAGTTGCTTCATTGTGCTGGCTATTTTTCTAACCCTTTCATCTCAACTCTGAGGCTTTGACTCAGTTCAAAAAAATATCCTCAACCAAACAATTTTAAACCTATGGCTTTTTTGGTATCCACTGTTATTGCTTTTCTCTCTCTGTAATAAAGGGGCAATGTATTCCTTTATCCTCTTCTTATGCTGGAGTCACTGAACCACTTTTTTACTGTCTTCTCTGTCTTCCTGCCAGTTGCATTTCATTTCTTATTTTGGTTTTCCTGACTGCATTCCAAAAGGCTGACCTAAAGTCAAGTTATTCTGTTTCCTGGGAAATGTAGTTTCTTTCTTATTTTTGTCACCTTGTTCTCCAATTTTAGCTTTAAATTTTAATTCACTAATATTTATAGGGCTCCACTTACAGATGGCATCAGATTCTTTATATCTCTTTTCTTCAAAATACTTTCTTTACAATTTGAGAACTGCAAAATCTTAACATTAGTGAAACACATTTTATGTATATATAAACACATATATATGTATATATATTTATAAAGTTGACACAAATCTACCAATATTACATTCACAATATGTACTATAATAAAAACTGAAACTACAGCCTTAGTTGAAAATTATTATTTTCTTGATGAGGTCACAAAATTTATCTCATGCTATATGTAATGCTTCTGTAAAGAGTAAATTTTGGAAAAAGAATTGGAAAGTATGCCTAGTTGGAGTGATGGAAAAGGAGTGTGGTATATGGTGAATCAATACAAGCTTATTTTTCAGGAAAGTGAAATGACCAGCACGGACAATGAAATGTTTCAGGCACTATAAAATATATTGAGCTCCAGAAACCAGACGATTTTGTGTTCAGGTTCATTTTCCCCATGATAATAAACAGTGGAAAAATCTACTAAAATGTAGAAAAAATTATATTCCGGGAAGCATATTAAATCAGAGAAATGATAGCATCATAATTGATTCCATAAAAACACTCAGAAAAGTAAACCTGATACAGCTAGTATGAAGCTTAGAATGGCGTAGCCAGCTATCAGTGGTCAATGAGAAACAACTGAAAAATTGCATCAAAGAGTTTGAAAACATCTCCAAGTGAAACTTCTAAAAGCAAACCCTGAAATTGCTGGCATAGACAATTAAGGCTTGACCTTTTACTCTAATTTAGATGCTTTTCTTCTGGATATTTTTATTGATACATTGATAGCACTGATTTTATTTCCTGCAATCTGTTTTATGTCTTTGTAGAATCAGGCAAATATGTATGAATCAATGTTCACATACATAAATATGCATATTACCCAGCTCGAGGAAGATGATATATGGCTTATGACATTATGGTCCAAATGGCCAAAAAGATTTATGTTACTCAAGTTTTACTGTATTGAGAAAAATAATCTGCTAATTGTTAATTATGAGTATAAAAAACAATAATTATACTCAAACTATTCATTAGGACATGATACAAAGTGTAAAAATAGACTCATTAGATTGTTTTGAGAATGAAAAGAATATTTTTAAAGTGTCTGGGATAATAATCAAGTACCTCAATGTTATCTAAGTTCATATTATGACCCATCTCCCCATTCCATGATTGCTTCTCCAGCTTTGTTAAATATGTTGTTAAGTTCATGTGATATTTGAAATTTTCGTTATTGAGTGTGTAGCTCTTGAATGTTATTTATTTTCAAATTTTACTATCTATTTCTTTTGTTGTTTGCTTGTTACTCACATTTTCCAAATGAAGAGTTAACTTAGATATATTAAACACGTTTATTTTAGAATTATGTTCACAAAAGTCCTCAAGTTGGAGAACACTTGAATTTAAATTTCTCACATGAAGCCAGAAGAATGAATTTAGGCTTGGGAGTTGTACATGGGCTGACTTGGTTGAGAAGTTTTAAGAAACATTTCTTTCTGTTCCTCTTCATCCAGTGTGAAATTTTTGTTCAACATGAACAATTTAACGTGCTTGTCTTTAGAGCTGGGAGTGGGCAGCTACCTTCTGTCCTCAAGAGAACTATTTTCTTACCACCTTAGTGGCGGTTGACATACTACCCAGAATTTTTGTTTTCAGTGGGAGAGTTGATTAGAATGTTTATACTACCGTATTTGTAGAAACACACGTCTATGTTCAGTTTGTTATTTTTAATGGCAATCAAATGCACAAAAGTAATTCTAGTTCTTGGCTCATTGGAAACATTTATCAGGGTTTCATGCTTTACTCTTTTTTTCTTATTATATACTTATTCTCTATTTTATACACTTATTGCCGTTATTATTATAGTATTATTTTGCAGTGATAGGAAACAAACCCAGGGCATTTTACACACTAGGTAAGTATTTTATCACTGAGCTACACCCTCAGCCCCCATCTAACTATTTCTAAATGATACCATAAGCACTTGCTAATCTTTCTTCTAATGTGAGCCCTAGACTATTCACTTGAATTCTCATCGCAAAACTCTTCAATGAGTGGTTAGACATCGCACTCATTTACTTTTCTACATTGAAATTTGTTCGTGTGTGCATTTATTAACGAATGCTCCAGTGGGTTCCAAGTTATTAGCAGCCCTTTTTTATGGTGCCCACATTGGGCACCGGTTATCAGAGATTCCTCCAGTAGATTCCAGCCTCCTTCCAAGAGGTACGGTGCATGGCAGGAAGAAAGACAGCAAGAGACGAAACAGTGGTGCAGGCAGGGATCTGGGACGACCAGTTGTTCTTGGGGAACCAAAGGCCATGTGCCACCCAGAACCTTGGTATTTATTCATTACAACTGAGTCAAGGACGATGAGTGATGGGCAGTGGGTGTTTCTGGGAATAGTAATGGCGACCACTACTACAGCAGACTAGTAGGAAAAACAAAGCATTCTGGCAAGGCCAAGGACAAGGTTGAGATAAGGGGACAGTGTGGAAGCTGTAGTTTCCACAGATGCCTATCATTTTCCAGCAGGTCTTAACCTGGCCCTGTGAGAGCCACAGCACTCATTGGCCCTAGAGCTTCTAGCTGTGACCGGAAAAGAGCAGGGAGTTTCCGTGTTCCAATCTGGCTCAAGGGCAGGTCATGAACAAGTGCGAATGCCCCCTAGACTCAATTTGTAACTGATGGTCCCCAACCTGAGTTTGTAAGTATTTTTGTAGTTTTTTGGAGATTTTATTCATGTACCATAAAATATGCTCTTCTCAAATGTATTATTCAATGGGTTTTGATACATTCACTGAGTTGTACAATCATTATCACTGTCTAACTGTCTAATTTTAGCAAATTTTCATCACCTCTGAAGGTGCATTTCTACCTATTGGCGGTCACTCCCTCTTTCCCTCTTTCTCATATGGAGATTGTCCATGCTAGGCATTTTACATAAATGGAACCATTATTAGGTTTTTAAAAATTATCTTTCTTCACTTAGGATAAAGTTCTCAAGTTTCATCGGGTCTTATGTATCAGTACTTCACCCTTTTTATGGTAGAATTATGTTCTATTATAGGCATATATTCTTTATGCTTCCATGAGCATTCATGTGCAGATTTTGGTGCTGACATATATTTTTATTTTTCGTGGATATAGAGGTAGTAGTGGAATTTCTGGGTTACTTCATATTTAACCATCTGTTGCTTTCCAAAGTAGCAGCCCCAGCTTTCAATTACACCAGGGTGATACAAATCTCCTAATTTTTGTGTATCCTTTCCAGCTCTTGGCATTGTCTGCCTTTTGATTACAACTACCCAGTTGATATGAACTGATATTTCATTGTGACTTTAAGTTGCATTTCCCTAATAGTTAATGATGTTGAATGGCTTTTCAGGTGGTTGTTTTCCATTGCTATGTCTTTGGAGAAATGTCTGTTCAAATGTCAGTCATTTTCAAGTGGGTTTTATATTTTATTAATGAGTTATAAGAATTCTCTAAAATATGCTCATCAGATATGTGATTTGTAAATACTTTCTCCCATTCTGTATTTTTTTTGGCTTTTTTGGTAGTGTCCTTTAAAGTACATTTTAAAAATTTTGGGCAGGGTGGTGTATGCCTGTGATCCCAGCACTCGGGAAGCTGAGGCAGGAGGATTGTTGCAAGTTTGAGACCAGCTTGGGCTACAAAATGAGCTCAAGGCCAACCTGAACTGCATAGTGAGACGCTGTCTCAAAAAGACAAAAAAAAATTTTAATGAAGTGCAATTTACCTATTTCTTCTCTTCTTGCACATACCTATTTTGTATATAGGCATCTATTGTCAAAGATGAGGTCATGAAGATTTACCCCTGTGCTTTCTTCTTTCAGGTGTTGGCAACCACCTTTGGTTTTTCTTCTGAAGCCTCTCTTTTTGGCTAGCAGATGGCCACCTTCTCTCTCCTTCTACATGGTTCTTTCTCTGCACGTGATGGATGTCTCTAATATCTTCTCAAAGACACTTAACATTATGGGTAGAAGGCCTGATCCTTTGATCTCATTTTTTTTTAAAAGATTCGTCTCCAAACACAATCACATGTTGTGTTACTCTTAGGATTTCAGCATGCAAATTTCAGGGAAAAGGACACAAAATGGCACATAAGATGTCTTTGAACCTCCCATAGGCAGTATACAGTTGGATTTTGCTCTACTCAGTCTGACCATCTGTGCCTTTTGATCATTTAATCCATTTGTATCTAAGATTCTTGTGGATGTAGTTCCATTTACACCTACCATTTTACTGTACTTACATGGTTCTTTTATTATTTCTCTGTCCCACCTTTACTGTTGTCTTTTATATTAAGGTAATATTTTTAATGTAGAATTTTAATGTTCCTCATAATATGTTAAATAAGATTTCCTTACTGTTTGCACTTCAGCTTACCATATATATGTGATGGGTGGAGAGAGTGTTAATTTGATGGCTTTGGGATCTGCCCTGAGGACTGGTGGAGCACACTTCTAAGCATATCTGTGGGGTCATGGAGGTGTGGCCTTGGGGTCTATGTCTGATCTCTTGCCTCTTCCTCTCTGGCACTGTTTCTCTGCAGGGTTTCCCAGCCAAAATGAAGTAAAAAGCTTTGCTTTGCCATGCCTCCTACTAGCATGTTTCTGCCTTGGAGCCTCCCTAACAGACTGACTGCCTTTAAAACCTGAGCCAAATTTAGTCTCTTGCCCTTTAAATTGTGGGTGAGGTATTTCTGCGGGTGTCTCAGGAGTGGGAAATATGACTAATACATATGTTTTAACCTCTCAGAACCAGCTTCAGGGTCATGTGAATCCAATTCCACTAATGTATTGAAAAGTTACTTCTATGTAGTTCCCTTCCTTTTTCCTTCTGTAATACATCTTTAAATGTAACAAAATCAGAATTACATTGTTTTAATTATTACTTCTTATGATTTTATATTTTTAAAAGAAGCTGGGGGAAGGAAGAGAGCAAATGTACTTTCCTAGCTTTTGTTATATTAAACTTTTTGCCATCATTTCTGGACCTCCTTATTTTTTGCTCTGCATACAATTAACCATCTGTGATTATTGCCTTAATTCACTGTAGCTGTACTCCTACCTGCCACCTTTGTGCTGAGCTAACAAATATACTTGTTGGAGGTGTTTTTTGTGGTCACTTGTTTTTAGTACAAAAGAACTCCTTTTAGTATTTCTTGTCAGCAGACTCTGCCATCAAATTATCTCAGTTTCTGAGGGGAGAAAACATGGCTAAATAGAGGAGAAGCCTTGTTCAGGGCTATTAAGAGACATACAAGTAAGAACACAGGTAACTAGGAGAAAGGGTTTCATGCACCCTGAAACCAAAACCAATCTGAAATGAGAGATTCATAGGTCAAGGAAAACACAGATAAAGGACTTAATAAAGTGGCCTGCCAGCACGCTCAGCTACCAGTGGGTCACTGGATTGGGATGACTGCCCACCATACTTGGAATCTTAAAAGAAAAGAAAAACAAAAATAGATATACTAAAATAGTGTGACTAAATCAAGTCACAGAGGATAGACTTGGAATATAAGGTCTCTCGCCCCTCTGCCTTCCTGCAAACAGAGGATGCTAAAGCCAAGTGGTAAATTCCACTGACATACTGGTGAGTGAACTGCTCCCTACCTGAAGATCAACCAGTTTTCCTTTTCTGCCCTTCCCTTGCTTTCCCTTGCCTTCCCCTCCCCTCCCCTCCCCTCCCTTTTCTTCCCTTTCCTATTCTTTTCTGCACCAGAGAGCTAACTAGAACTTCTAGGAACAAGATTAAAGACTACAGGGGTGCGCAGTAAATGGCGCAGCTGACCCCTCTCCGATGACCTGTGGTTAGAGAGGCCCAGGGAATTAAACAGCCTTGCACCGTGGGACTGTGCAACGTGGGTCCATCCCACCCCAGGCAAGAACAAAAAGGCAGACTGCAGCACACCCCCACCTCCCTGCTAAAGTTACAGACCGCAGCAGAGGCAGGTGGTGGTGGCGACAGCAGGTGAGTGGTCAGCACTGCCTCCTAAAGAAAGGACTGAGAACTGGGACCGAGCAGCCTTGGACCACAACAGCAGAAGCAGAGGACCACACAGCATTCCACCCTGCTCTGCAATGAGTGACCCGAGAGGATAGACACTTGCCAGTGGAAGAGGAGCACAGAAGGTTGAGCAAGGACCCAAGAGGGGGAGGATGTTAAGGGACATACAGAAAGTACTGGCTGAAGACTGTGACCCTGCCCACCCTGCTCAAGGCCAAGATTAGCCTCAAATCCTGCACAAACACTACTGCAGGCTTGGCAGCATTATCCAGCAGTTTTGGGCTCTTGGTGGACACCAGAGAAATTTTGGATTTTTTATTTTATTTTATTACTTTTCTTCCTTCTTCACTGGTTTGTTTCCTTTCTCTTTCCCTTTCTTTCTTTTTTTGTGTTTTACCTATATTTTTGTCCCAATCTCCTCATCTTCTTTCCCACTTTCCTCAATTTACCTATCTATGCTTAATCGTATTTTCTTATGAGTGAATAGCCTCTCTAATTTGTCTGATTAGCTTGGATAATCCATTGCTTACTCCTTCCTTTCTCTTCTGCCCTCTTCTCTAATTTCCCCAAATTGTGTGATCGCCCTTCGTCTTCCAGGCTTGCGTCTCCTTTATTTATTTTCAGTTATCTCTGTTTTCCATTCTTTTTCTCAAATTTCCCCACCGCAGGATAAAACTGCTATACCAAGGGGAAACATTTTCCATACAAGCTCCCAATTTATGATTGTTTCTGTTATATAACTGTAGATTTTGCTCCTATGGTTTAATACAAAATTAATAGTTTCCACAGTGTCAGTTTCTAGACTGTGCTAGATGCTATTGTTATTGCTAATTATTCTACTTTAGTTAGGATGTCATACCTGTTGTAATCAGTTGTCCTCACTTCTGTAACAATACTGGGAAGCTCTGGGACACTAACCTCAGCTGCTTCAATACCAAGCACCGGGGATTGAGCTAAACAGAAACCAACATCTCACTTGTAATTAATTGGAAGTTAGGATCTTGGGACATACACAAACCAAAAACCACCTACGCAGAGAAGACATCTGTGAAGGACAGACTTTACCTAGAAAGGCCTTGATTCTAGTGATAAAGCTACCTACTACAAAAACTGACAAGGATCAACACAAAAATAAAAACTTTCAAAACAGAGAATGACAAGACACAGAAGAAAAATGCAACCTCAGACCTGTAGCCCTCTCAGAACAAGTCCAAGACACAATGAGACAGAGAAAAATGGAAGAAACACACTTGAATTTTCTGAAATGATAGCAACAGAAGTGAAGAAACAAATCCATGAGGCTATAGAGGAAATCAGGTCAGAAATAATCTCTTAGCTAAAAATAGAAATGACAACAATCATAAAGGAAATGTTCAGCAAATCTAGAGTGGAGGTAGATAAAAACAGAAGATGATAGGAAAATGAAGGAAACTTAATGATCAATATAGGAGAGAGATAGAATGCATTAAATGCATACAAACAGATATCCAGGAAATTAAAATTTCCTTTGAAAGCTGGCAAAACTGCTTGAATGAAACTTAAGATAGACTTTCAGACCATGAAGACAGGATCTTGGCTAGTGATCATGAAAGGAAAGATCTCTTAAAAACAAGAGATCAGGAAATAACAATTCAACAGCTGCCAGATGATGCAAATAAAAATAATGTAACACTAATAGGTGTCAATGAAAAAGCAGGAAGCAACACAAATGACATAAAAAGACTATTTGCAGAAGTAAGAACAGAACATTTCCCAAGCATGAGAAAAGAATGTGACATACAGCTAAATAAGGCATATGGAACTAGAATTATCCATAAACAAAAATAAATCTATACCCAGATGTATAATAATCACGATCCCAGAAATTTAGCACAAGAATGGAGTCTTAAAAGCTGTTAGAGAAAAAATCCAGATCACCAATAAAGGAAAGCCCATCAGAATCATAGCAGACTACTCAGCGCAAACTCTGAAATGAAGAATAGCCTGGAGTGAAATATTTCAAATCCTGAAAGAAAACAACTTACCATTCAGATTGATGTGCACAATTATCTTTCAAAATTAATGGAAAAATAAGATACTTCCATGACAAAAATACAATTGAAGAAATTTGTAACGACCAAAGCAACAACCAAAGCAAAGGGTATTTAAAAGATATTCTAGACAGAGATAAAAATGACTCCAAGGCCAAGAACAACAACAGAAAGAAATCACCAGGCAGGGCAAGCAATTAACCAGAGGGGAAAAGCTGGGAACCAACAACAGAAAAATAACATGGCAAAGATAAGCCAATACATATCAGACATAACCATCAATATTGATAAGTCACCCTAGCTCTGAAGCTTACCCCGCCCTTTGCAAGAGAAAAAAATGGCCTCAAGCCAGACCATGAAGGCTATTTTATCTTAGAGGGGCCAGATTGCAAGATCACAGGCACAAGATGTGCTGCTGGTCAGCGCAATGATGCATAGTAAACACCCCAAACAAAAGAAAAAAAAAAAACCTTTAAAACCCCATGCTTTGGACAGCTCGTGGCTGCTTTTGTCCACTAAGCAGCCTTGCTCCTTGTTCTTCAACTATAATAAATCCTTCTTGCGTCAGATGGTCTGGTTTGGTTTGTGTGGGTCACAGCAACCTAGATCTGATTAATTATCCAATCAAATATAAATGGCCTCAATTCACCAATTGAAAGAGACAGACTGGCAGAGTGGATCAAGAAACAAGACCCAACAATATGCTGTGTACAAGAAACACATTTAACTCTAAAAGATATTCACTGGCTGAAGGTCAAAGGATGGAAAACAATACTGCATGCAACAGAAATCCAGAAAAAAGCAAGGGTGGCTATTCCATTTGCAGAAAATGTGAGCTTCAAAGCAAGAATGATCAAAAGAGATAAAGAAGGTCACTACATTCTTGTTAGGGGAAAACTATAAGAGGAAGAAACAACAATCATAAATATTTATGCACCAAATACAGGAGTACCCCACTATATAAGACAAGTATTAATAGATGTGAAAACTGAAATAAGCAATAGTGCAATTGTAATGGAGGACATGAACATCACATTGTTATAAAGAGACAGATCAGTTAGACAAAAAATCAACAATGAAATCACATAACTGAACCAAACCTGTGAACAAACGGACTTAGTAGACCTTTACAGAGTGTTTCACCCAACATCAGAAAGCACATTCTTCTCAGCTGTACATGGGATGTCTTTAAAATAGACCATATACTAGCTCATAGAACATGCTTAAGTGAATGCAAAGGAATTGAAATTATCCCATGTATATCATCTGACCATAGTGTCATGAAATTGGAAATTAATGGCAAAAGAAACTGAAAATTCCATAAACACATGGAAATTCAAAAATACCCTCCTGAATAACCAGTGGATCACAGATGAAATTACAGAAGAAATTAAACAGTATATGCAATCAAACAAAAATGCAAGTACAACATATGGGAACCTATGAGATACAATGAAAGCAGTCCTAAGAGGGAAATTTATAGCAGTGAATTCTCACATCAGGAAAACAGAATGAGTACAAGTAAACAACCTAATATTGCTCCTGAAGCTTCTAGAAAAAGAAGAGCAAGTCAAGACCCAAAGCCCATACAAGTAAGGAAGTTGTGTAGATCAGAGCAGAAACTAATGCAATGGAGACTAAGATAACAATACAGAGAATTAAAGAATGAATTGGTTTTTCAAAGAGTAAATAAAATTGATAAGCCCCTAGCCAATCTTATAAAAAAAAAGGAAAGAAAAAACTCAGATTCGTGCAATGAGGAAAGAAAAGGGTGCAATTACTACAGATCCTGTGGACATTCAGAAAATCATCAATACCTACTTTGAAAATCTTCACACTCATAGGATGGAAAACAGAAAAAAATGGGCAGATTCTTAGAAATGTATGAATTATCAAAGCTGAATGAAGAAGATAAAATAAAAATTCTAAATAACCCAATTTCAGTTAATAAAATTGAAAACATAATTAAAAATTTATCACCTAGCCTCATCGTTTCCAGTGAGAAATCAGCTGCTGATTTTACTGGGGTGGTCTTGTAAGCAAAAGATATTTGCTGTTTTTTTGCTGCTTTAAGATTTTTTTCTCTGTCATTGTCTCCCACATTTTTTACTAACCTGTGTCTGGCAGTGACTTTGTTTTATCCTTGGAGTTCACTGAGCTTCTGAATGAATAGATTAATATTTTAAATAAATTCAAGTTTTCAGCTATCATTCCTTTGATTTCTCTTTCTGTCTTTCTCGTTCACTTGTCGTACTTCCAGTTTTTGTGTTGGTGCCCTTCATATATGTTTGGCTTCTCTGTTCATTTCTTTTCATTCTTTTTTCTCATTCATTTTTTTGGATTGCATAATTTCTATTACTCTATCTTCCAGTTTGCTTATTCTTTTTTTCCCATTAGCTCAAATGTAGTGTTAAGCATTTCTCATGAGGTTTTTTATCCATTGTTATACTTTTCGATTCTAGAATTTCTACTTCCTCATCCACCTTTTGTTTAATTCTTTCTACCTCTTTATTGACATTCCTCTTCTGATGTGACCTTGTCATTATAGATTACTTGACTTATTCAATCATGCTTTCCTTTAGTTCCCTGGAGATATTCATAATAGTTTCACTTAAGGCTTTCTCTGTGAAATTCAATATTTGGTCATTCTCACAGACAATTTCTATTGCCTGACTGTCTCCTCCCTCTGCCCAATGTACACAGTATGTTTTTCTGTCTCTTTGTGTGTCTCATAATATGTCACTCAATTTGGGCATTTTATATAATACATTGACTCTAGCCACAGCCCTATGGATCTTCTTACTGCCATTTTCTTACATATATTTTAAAATGATTGACTTTACTATTATAGTAAATATTATTTCTCTCATGCAGTCTGAAGTTTCTTTGGTTCTTAGGTGGTGCTGGCTTGGGTGGGCCCACAGTCAAGCTGGGATGACACTGGTTTGGGTGGGTTGATTATCCTATTATTTTCAACAATGCCCTAGGACAAAGGTTGCTCTTTAAACTTAGCTGAACAAATTTGGTCACCTTTGAAGGGCTAGTGTCTGAGTTTAGTGGTTGGAGGTTTTTTTTTTTTATTCCAGGAAGATTCCTCCATGCTGTCTCTTTTCCTTGATTCTCTCAGGCAAGCCAGCCACCTGACAATGCTTCTAGGTGCACACCAATCCACTCCCAACTACCTTTACTGCAATTTAAGATGGGCCATTTTGGTTTGAACTTTGCCACACTCTGTTGCAAATGAAGTCAGTTTCTTCCGGGAGAGGTTAGGAGTTATCTGCTCTGCTGTTTCCTCTTCCCTCTGGCAAAATTTCTGAGCATACCTCTGAAACAGGGTGCTGACAATTTCTATCTCCTGAAGACAGTGTCCCTGGTCTCTCTCTGATATCAAGTCCAAACATTCAGAGAATGCATTCTTTGGCTCAACTTCTCAAGTGGTTGTCTTTGTTCTAATCAACAATGGCCAGATGGATGAGAGAATGTAAGAACTCAGCAGCAATTGTAGGAAGCATGAATGGTAAAAAGATAAAAAGATTTAGGGGATTATGAGCGTTTCTATAGTAGGTATCCACAGTGTGCTTGATAAGAAAAATCAGTTCCCTCCCTAGGTGAAGACTAGTTCAGCAATGTTTGCTAGATCTTCTTTTCAGTGAAATAATACTTGCCTTAACAGGACAAAGTACTGCTGAGTACTCACTTTGTGTGCTAAATCCTGGAATGAATTGTTCTTTTGAAGTTAAGGGACATAAACATTTATTTACCTACGTTATGGTTTCCTATCAGTAGTGCCCCCCAACTAAAACTGACCACCACCACTCCAAAACTGGACATAGTAAAGGTGGTGAAATGCCATATACCCCACTAAGAAATTATGTTTGTTTTATCATAATATGGGTTTCCTGTACTTCCGGTTATGTGTATGAGAAACCCTCAAAACTTTAGTCCCTTGTTCCAGTTTTCTGTGGCCTTTCTCACTTCATGTTCCATAAAATTATAGTCATTTTGTCTCAGGAAATGTTAAATGATTTTTTTTTTTTTTATTCAGAACTGATTCACATGAGTAATCATTCCACCATTCTACTGGGGTTAAATGAGTAGCAAGATTATGATGATTCCTAAGAAGGAAAATGAAAAAATAAATTGCTTGAGACTAAGAAGGAAAAAATTGAAAAACAATTGCTTGAGTATAGACATCTTAGTCAAAGAGGAGAAGCCAATTATCCTATGTTGAGGGGAACTCAGGAAGATGGCGACCGGGTGAGCAGCAAGGGAGCGAACCTCCTTAATAAACACCACCAGCTCGAGACAGACTTGGTGAGCGTGAATGCCGGAACCTCGGCTGGGAAGTTTAAACTGGGCGTATTTCTCTGAGATGCCGGGGGAGATGTGGTAGGGCGGACCAGGCTGCCGGGGCGAGACGTGGGAAAG